>CM049312.1:13080455-13680455 GCA_026874595.1 Sipunculus nudus | reverse complement strand
GGAGTTGCATGGTTGCAATTCTAAGTCATTTTTCATTGACATAACACAAACAATATTCGGGACCAAGCTGAGATAAGTGGTCGTATTTGTTGGGTGGTTGCAATTGTTGGGTGGTCCCGTGGTGGAAATTTACTGTCTTTAAATATAATATTATCATGTAAATGAATTATAGAATAGTCGTTTGACATGATGTTGATAATTATAGTTTCCAGGCCACAGGCCATAATTGATTCAGAGGAACAAACTACTTTCTGCTTTGATACACAATATTTCGTATTTGCCTACATATGGCACTGCGCCAGCTCCTTAATTCGAAAAACAAACATCTCTGGATTTATGAAGAAATAAGAAAATGACCCTCCCCCCCCCCCTTAGGACATATCCGAGGCGAGGCCACAGAGGAGTTCCGTGACAAAACTCGATCCAGTGTGACCACCGTCAGTATAGATTATAGATTGATCATTTCATCTTTAGTGTATATAAATGGGCTTATATACAGCTATATATATTAATTCACCTAGCTGACTGGTGTATATTTTGGACGTGGGTATAGGCTGAAAAGATCTTGATTTACGTTCCAAGAAAATGAGGAAACCGGGAAAATATATATTCTGGATTATATATGACTACTTTTATCCTAAAAAGAAATAAAGAATGAGTACAGAGTCAACATATATATATATATATATATATATATATATATATATATATATATATTATTTTATATTTAGAAGGTGTATAATTATTAACTTTATTTCTCTACTGAACAAATTTGTGATGAAGAACACGTGTACGTGACAAGCGTCATAACTGCGTGGGATTGAGAAAAAGGGCTCTTCCTTTTGCGGCCTGCTCCGCGTGTTGTAATGCAGACTTTTTATGAATGAAATGCGTTAGGCCCACTGTGTGTTTTCTCTGTTTTTGAATTTCTGTGCATTCAAGCCCACAGGCGTAAACCAAAGGTATTCTTTGTGTTCACAATTGTACAGCAATATAATGCAAGGCACTGATAAAAAGGACTAAGCTGCATGTGAAAACAGACTGAATATGTCAGACAGTTTTATTTGTATTTTTACTTTGCGTGAGTCTGCACGCACTAAAATATACTGCTGCATTGAGCAACATTTTGTACTCCATGACCTGCATGGGAGTGATGCAGTAAGGATCACAGACGAAAATATAAATGTAATATTAATAGAAATAATAATGATAATAATAATAATAATAATAATAATAATAATAATAATATTATTATTATTATTATTATTATTATTATTATTATTATTATTATTATTATTTTTATAAACTCATTAGGCCCGATGGGCTTCTGCCATAGATGCGTTCGTCCATGAGGCGTCTGTCCGACGTCCGTCCACAATTATTAAAATGCTTCCATATTGTTAATTCTATTCATATACTAAGTATATAGGGTCAAGTGCATCTAAATCGTCACAAAAGTGCTTCTTCCTTTTAATTTCTTTATCAATTTTGATTTTGTTTGCTTTATCAGATAGGCAATAGGTTTGATCCTGAAAGCTTCTGAACAGAATTTAAAATTTGATTAATTATGCAAATTGATACAAAAATTTATTTAAAGTCACATAAAATGCCTCCTTTATTATGTCCGATTTTGATTTTGTTGCCTTGTTTGAAAAGTCTTGGGGGCACCTTCTAAACTTTTTACATAGAATGTTGTACCTTCTGAGGCCAACTGAGATTTATTTTATTTTTTTGTGATGACAAATTCATCACATGCACATAATATTTTTTGCATAATTGTATATATACTGTGGTTGTCTTCTTATTTGCGGTGGTTTCAAATTCGCGATATTCGCGGTCGCTCCCTGACCGCGAAAATGAAACCGCGCAGTTTTGAATGCACATATACCAGACCATAATCATTAATTTCAGAAGCTGCCGATAGTTTGCGACAGTTGATATTTATCTTCAGCTACGTAGTGATTGTCCATCAATCCTGGTGCATATACGTTAAATGATTCAGGGAGAATGCTGGGACCATTTTAAATAATATCGGTTGGCTTTGATGCAAAAAACCGGGACCCTTTGCAGGTGCGTGCTAACTCCGGCGGACGTGCCCGGCAGTTATTCCTTTCCCCCGGCACATGACTGGAAAGTGTCAATGCCCGCTGGGCAGTAATATTTAAAAATTACGTGTATGTGTGCCAAGTTAGATGACATCCAGTGCCGCTTAAAAATGAATATTGAGTAGAAGGTACTCGTTCACATTGTGCCGTATGTAGTCATGTTAATGAATAAAATTTGCCACTAAAGTAGTGAACATAGCCGCTAGGGTTACGCCACCTTGTAACTTTATAAAGGACTAATTCTGTGAAATCATGACGCGCCAAACGATGTATGATTGGCTAGTGATGACGTGAGTTTTGAATATATTTGAAAGGTCGCAGTTCATTTTGGGGCCAAAGTGCCTTAAACAGTGGAATATTATGTTTTGCTTCAGATTTTAACTGTGAGAAACTGAATACGGTTCCTTCTTCCACCTATATGGAAGTAATTAGCAACATATATAAACGGCATTCAAATTATTCTGGGCACATCCCTGCCTTAGAATCTGAAACAAGGGGGCTACCTACAGGCGTCCCTTGTTGGTTGAGCAGGTGATTACGACTCGACTTTTAATTAACAGGAGTAAGATACCCTTATCAAGACAGTTTCCCTAAACAAACTTAATATACCGTTTCGTAGTTACAGGTTGGTTTCTCGACACACCTTAATAACATTTGAGTTGTTTTTAATGAGCCTCGGCCCTGAACTAATTACATCCAGCGGGGTCAATGCTTCCCGCAGGCGTCGGCTCAGCCGTCTGTGAATGTTCGAACATGCGATATCCGGACAGAGAAAAAAGAGACTTAGATAATAGTGAAATCACCGGTAAATGAAATTATTTTTGATAATGAAATATACTACTAGACCAATGATAGAGCGCGAAAAAGGAACCCCGTGAAACTTTTAAAATTATAAAAACCGCGAAAATTCAGCCCCGCCAATATAAAGGCAACCACAGTATGCGGGGTTGCCAGATAATCATAATATATATCTCGACCTTTTACGTTCTAGTTGTTGCTTTGCTTGGTAATTCTTGCTGCTCTGTGGTTGTTATTATATATGATTAGATGCAGTTGTTGTTGTTTTGTGTATAATTTTTCTTTCTTTCCTTGACTTGGTATTTCGGTTGGGTAATAGTGTGACATTATATTATGCACTGGCTTTCAGTGTGAGAGCGCATTTCTTTATGTCCTCATAGACACACAATGCCATGAATCACTTTTGTATAATAGAAACCTTTAAATAAAGCTGTTTACTTTTTAAACTTGGCACCTTGTGTCATCTTACCAAGATGGTTAAGTACTTATTCCTAGTGCAAGATTTGTGGTGTCCCTTTGGAAAGCCTGCTGGATGACATGACACCTACCACGTAGAATGTATACATTGTGGGGTATAATAAAACAACTTTGGGATTAATTATATATATAAGGCTTTTGGCAATTTTGTTTCCACGTAATATCAGAATTTTCACCTTCATTATAGTTTCTTTAATTAGAAAATTTTAAATTTACAGTTATAGACAAGATTGTAAACAGTTTTAGAAAACAAAATTAACAATGATTATAAATTTCTATACTTTATTTTGTGTGCTCTTAGTGATGATTTTTAATTCATCAAATGTTCAAAGATTGTAAAACACTATATTCATTACTTTTTCGTTTGATTTAAGAGTTACGTAAATGAAATATCGAATTTTAATATATTATTATTCTTAGTATTTAAAGCTTAATATTCAACGTATTTCCATATTTGCTTACACTACACATTACATGGACTGCGGTCATTTATTTGTTGCCGGTATGGTATGATTGCCGTTTGAACTCCTCTGATTTATTTTCAAAACAAATATGTATTACTGAGTCATTTTATCCTGACTCATTTTGAACTCCGTGTATTATTTCACTGCATAGTATTTACACTCTAAGGTCAGCAGGTAAAGGGCATCGATTGTACACTTTAACTGACCATTTGACCGAGTGGAGAAGTGCAGTAACAGGGAACAGATTAAACACGAATTTTATAATTGAAAAGTAAGTAACGTTGAGCAAGTTCAAGTTCAATATTCATAAATCTTCCTACCTTCCCTTCCTGTGCTTCTGCTGACCCCTATCGACTAATGTTAGAACTATACAGTGACCTGCTAATGTACTGCTTCTGTGGACTGCTGTCAGATCTTTTGGTAAAGCACAAACTTTGGCACTTTAATACAAACGATAAAAAATGTCTCTCCGAGAGACACATATACTCTGTGAATGCTCTAACAGAAATGCTTAAACTCGACGTTACTGTACACTTCTAAACATCCGTCTACTATGTTGGAATATATATTATTTGTAACTGATATTTGTCCAGCTGCCTGTCTGTTCGTACTTTCACTTGATATCTCCATAAGTTCAGGACGATTTCAATGGGATTCCATTAGACAGTCTACGACCAGAGAACTTACTGTCAGAGTGCCGTTACATCCTTCAGCGAAGAACGGCTGTATGACATTACAAATAGCCTATTTTTGTCATTTCTGACAACGCCTCATGGCCTACAAGTACGCTTTCACCTGATATTAACCAGGCCAATCGTTAGATTTTTTAGTATATACTTTCTAACAACACCTATATTACAGTGGTGGATACAGAGGGGGGCCCTCGCCCCCCCCCCCTTCAGCTGTACCATCTCTCATTTTATCGAGTTCTTTTCCCATTAATTCATAATCAATTTTAATTTCTCATATAATCTTTTTATTCCCTAGCTATTAGATTATTATTTTATAACACTCCAGTTTATAAGTTGAGGATATTAATGAACAGTTGTGTCATTTACTCCATTGAGATAGCATCCAAATACTAGTATATTGAGAGAAGGAGTCTTTCCACACTCTGCTGTGGTTTGCAAAATGCAAGGTTTGACATAAGACTTAAATGTATCAAATATTTTACTATGAGTACTACATTTAAAAAACGACATTTTGCAAGTTATAAACGTAGGTGCGTATTTCATCATTGACATCAACATGTTACGAACTATTGAATGTTTGGACCATCCAGTTTATACCCAAATTTTGCAGAAATATAAATATTAAAGCCGGCCACACGTTAACCATAACAGATGATAACACCCCTTAAGTTTGAATACACTATGCAAAAAAAATAAGAGTTGAGGAACAGGAAATCCTCATAATCTTTTGTTAAAGGTGCATAGCATATTTAAAAATTTTCCCATGACTCTAGAATTTATTAATATTTTTCATAAGGGGAAGTGTATTACGTGATAACACACACATATACACACACATTATAAATATATTACAAAACAAAAATTTAAGAACTTAGTTTTCATAATACTCATCAAGCGCCAATTCAGTATTACCACCCATTGTTCTCGATTTTCTGGATCCGCCACAGTAATATGAGTGAGAATCCGTTTTATCTCAGCATATTGGTAAATCCCTCTACATGTTTGTTGAACTTCTGGCCTCATGAACACAGGCAACAGGGGTTATTGGACGCAGCCAACTTATATGCAGATACAGGTAAGGACTCTTTACAATAGAGATGGAGTTGGGTTTCGAGTTCACATGTATTATCTTTTTTTTTTTTTTTTTTTTTTCTTTTTTTTTGGATGTCTCAGTATTACTAGATATTTATTTATAACGTTCTTTTTCATCATCGACATCCCTCGGAACAAGAAAAAAAAATTACAAATCTTGTGTTTATAACATGAACATCTTCACTATTGCAAGATTTAAAATAAAATGTTTCAAGTTTTTCTGACAAAGTACATACATATATATATATATATCAACAAAAAGGAGAATTTTAAAATTGCTTATATTGCTACTTGTTTGTACTTTTTCAAAGACAAGTGCATATGGACCATGTAGACGTATTTCTGCCGAGAGGAGTATTGGTGAAGATACTTTTATTTTTTTTTTTACAACAATTATAATTATATCTCGTTCTGTCGATATATTTTCAATATCATTGGAAAACAAACATTTAATTTAATAAGAACAACAATGTTATTTGTAGATTTAACTGGTTTGGTCAGATCAACATAATATTTACCAGATCCGAATAAAAATTTAAATATACATACATACGTATATATACATCCATGAAGGATCACGCGTTCACATTTATATATATATATATATATATATATATATATATATATATATATATATATATACCCATATATACACCCAAATATATACACACATATACATACACACACATGCACATACTCTTACCTACATATTTATACATTTCAAAATTATATCTACAGCTAATTCTCAAAATTCTTCACTCTTTAAAAAATATTAAGTAGGTTACCCCACTTTTGTTTATGAATATATATTTTGTTATTTTTTCAGCTACTCTTCTTTCCAATCCTTCCAATTTCTTAACATGTGATATATATACAGTGAAAGATGGAAAATTGCCCGATTCTTTATTTTTAAAAATTACATATTTTTGTAGCAATAATAACAAATCTATTATACGTTTATTGCATTGTCTTTGTCACATCCTGTATATAAAAGAAGCGGAGTCAGTGCAGGCATGTTTATTCCAGCGTGTTCTGTCCACTGACTAATTTGTCTATAAAATGATTTAGCGGTGTCGCAGTCACAGAATAAATGCACTACTGTTTCTGTTCCTTTTTTACATTCACAGACAATATATTATGGATAATTCTAAACTGAAATTGCCTCAAAAACATGTCCATAGTGGTTTTATATATATAATCAATTGTATCTTTCCAGGAAATACCTGAGGTAAGCTTTCCTCTAGTTTAATTTTATTAGCCGGCTCATTTGTATAGTCATTTATAACCATATTATACACCTTACGGTAATTGACTTTTCTTAAGTCTAGAGCTTGATTATTCAATAATAAAGTGTCTTTTACGTAAATATCACTCATATTCTCTGATTTTAGAACTAATTTCCACTCCTTTGGTACCGCTTGTTGTATAGAATACCAGAACATCAGGTATTTTTTATAGAGTTTATTTTCAGAGGGAAGTATTTCCGAAAAATTCTTAGATTCTCCATTTGGTTCGTATAAATCATGGATACATTTAATTCCAATGTTATCAAAAAATCTAGAGTATACTGATTTACCTGCTATTTTGACAAATTTGTTGTTCCAAACGGGTTGTAATAAGATTTGTTGTGGATTTGTAGGCCAAAATGTAGCAATTTTATCCCAAATTTTAAAACAGTGTGAATAAAATTTAGATTTTTTTTTCTTTTCATATTAAAAAAATCTAAATTGGCATTCAATTTTTCTACACCGCCAACATTTCTTAGATACATATTAGGTAAGACTATACATTTTGCATTTGATAACTTTTTCATTCGGATCATCCACATAATTCTTTGGCTTTTCAATATGGCATTAATGTCTGGCATATTTATACCACCATTTTCTTTTTCACTTACAAGTACCCCATATTTAATCTTTGGTTTACGTCCAAACCATATAAAATCTACCATTATATTTTTAACTTTCTTGATAAAGTCTGGGGTTGGAGTCATAATATTCATAACGTATACTAATTTTGAGATTCCAATGGTTTTTATTACTGTATTTCTTCCAAAAACTGTTAAAGTTCGCGATTTCCACATATTAAATGCGATTTTTATCTTGTCGTAGACTTTATCGAAATTGAGTTTTTGAGAGAGAGTTTCATTATATGTAAACCATATTCCTAGGATTTTAATCGCGTCCTTATGTAAATTCACCCATTTCATGTCTCTCAACGATAAAGCTGTATAGGAATTGATTTTTCCCTACCCAGCCATGCCGCTTCACATTTTGTATAATTTATTTCTACTGATGATACCTTTGCAAATTTATTTAATATTTTTTTTACTTCAATCGTTGAGTCAACATCTCTTAAAAAGAATGTAGTGTCATCTGCAAATAGACATTGTTTTATTTCTGTATCACCTATCAATATTCCTTCACTTTATTTGTTTGTTGCACCTTTATTGCCATTATTTCAATAACCAATAAAAATAAGTATGGTGCAATGGGGTCGCCTTGTCTTGTGCCCTTTTCCATTTTAAAATAACCCGTAGTAAAACCATTATTCATTACACAGCTCTCTAACCCATTATGCATTAACTTTATCCATCTAATAAAATCATTTCCAAACCCAAATTTCTTAAGTACAGTAAATAAGAATACATGATCTATCGAGTCAAAAGCAGAGGCAAAATCGACCGCAAACATTAAATCATTAAAATCTTCTAAATAACAGAAATCTATTATATCATTTATTTGACGAGTTGTATCTGATATTCTTCTGTCTTTTATAAAGGCAGTTTGATCCTCATCTATTATTTTTGGTAGGTTGTTTTGTAATCGTTTTACTAAGGTTTTGCTTAATATCTTTGCATCCACATTAATCAAGCTTATAGGCCTCCAAGAAGTTAACTGGCGATTATCCTTTCCTGGCTTCTCAATAAGCGTAATTATCGCTTGTCTTTGACTTGGTGACAGGGAACCAACAGTGAAGCTTCTGTTAAAGGAATGTTCAAGGTCATCACTAATTAAATCAAAAAAAGTAATATAAAATTCTTTTGGCAGTCCGTCGTTGCCAGGAGTCTTATTGTCCTTCATTTCCTTTAAGCTATTTAAAATTTCTTCTTTGCTTATTAATCCTTCACAAGCATTTACTTCTTGTTCTGACAAAATGGGTAAGTTTAATTCGGAAATGAAATCTACACAATCGCTCTTTTTTATTGGAATTTACATTCTCAAATTTACGTTTAAAAAAGGATTTAATTCCATCCATTATTTTTTGCTGGTTTACTTCTTCTTTATCATTTATAATCAATTTCCTCACAGTAGATTTCTTCTTATTCTTGACCATAGTGTTAAAAAAATATTTAGAGCTTCGCTCTCCTTGTTCGAAAAAATTCGACTCTGGATCTAACAATTAACCCCTCAGTGTATTTTTCATAATATTCTTCGATTTCTTGACGAATGGTTGTATAGTTTTTAATAGTCGTTTTATCAGAAGCTGATAAATTCATTTCTGCGTCTTGTAATTTATTTTCTAAATTATATAGCCTCCATTTTTCCCTCTTCCGCCTCATCTTTGAGAAACTTATAGAAAATTGTTTTATTTTAAATTTTAAATAATCCCACCACGCATTTCCGTCTAAATTGCACCTCTCGGTTCTCTGTTATAATTTAATGTGGTCTCTTAAACCTGTTACATAATCTGTGTCTTTCAGTAAGGATACGTTTAACTTCCAATGTGATAGGCCATATAATGTTTTTTGAGTGTAACTGAAATCGGTAATAACGGCGGAGTGATCAGTGAATATTGCAGGCCTAATCTTAACATCGGTCACATTTGTGTTTAAATATGAAGAAACGAAAATATAATCCAGCCTTCGTTGTCTGAGAGGATTTGTTGACCTCCATGTATAACTACGAGCATCCGGGTTTCTTACTCTAAACAGGTCAATTAAGTCAAAACTACGTGTAAGATAAGTAACACGTCGGATCGATTTCGTCCTAGGAGTGTACGTTTCGCCATCTGCATCGAGATATGAAAGACATACATTAAAATCACCACCCCAGACAATTTGTGTTTCCGAATCTATTTGCATGTTTGTTAATATTTCCAAGATATTGTCATAAAATATCACCTGTTGTAATTCGGTGTTAGGGGCATAAGTATTTATAAGCAACGTCTTTCTCCTTTGAACTAATGCTTGTACAATAATGAAACGTCCGTTTTTATCCATATTTTTAAATAGTTCCTGAAATTCTAAATCACGACCTACAAGTAACAAAACACCTCTTGCCTGATTTGTACCATGAGAAAAATAGGTATGTCCAGACCAATCTTGTAACCATTCTGATTCCACAGTATCTGTTCAATGGGCTTCCTGGAGAAAAATTACACTTTTTGCTCCTCTGTTGTTTAACAACCAATTATAGATATCTAGTCTTTTCTTTTTTCTTCTTATTCCTTTTACATTAAGTATTATAACTGAGAAATCAGACATACAGAAAACTCTCAAGATTGTAAATTGTCAATGTCTGCAAATTGCTCAATAGAAGCCAAGCACTAATACTCAAAAATATATTAATTTCCATATAAGACATATGTATAATTAATAAACATCCAAGGTGTATATTCATGCCCGGTGCACCTACTTCAACAAGGGAACAAGTGGTTAGCGCACTTTTGTCAGAGTACTTTGTAATTTTGTTATCTGTTACTGACAGATCACAAGATACATAAAAAAGCAGGTGTCATTGTCACCAGACAATAGGTGACAATATGTACGGTGTTTTGTATCATAGTTTAACGAAGTATGTTCTCTATTGATATTGACGTGAAGCGTCATCCTAAAGCGTTGACAGGTCTTGATTGTATATATATATTGTGTATTCTTGTATGAAATCCCATCGGCTATCAGCTGATTTATCCGTGTCACGCATCGTGTGTATTATTACATTTTGTATGTGAGTCGCCATGGTGACGCTAACAGTCAAACTAGGTCACATATATCCTTATATGGGACACTTGAGAAATAAGCCAATCAGAGAACCGGATTGCCGTACACAGTGAACAGGCGATTGTGACGTCAGACTTCAAGAAGAGACGCTGAACGTGGGTTCAGTTGGGTCTTGAAGCTTGAGGGGGCAGCACGCACGCACGGGAATAGGAACATTGAAACGCCAGGAACGGCATAGAAGCAAGCTTCTACATGAGGCAAGGACCCAGCTCATGAGAACTCAGCCGTGCTGCCGACAGAGCTTCGTATTGGCGATAAAGTGAAAGAGCGCTCGTCACCTGCCGGCCTAGTTCAGCTTGACCTAAATACATAACCGCCGTAAGCCGTGAAACCATTACTACACGAGCAAGGTCAAGGACTCTAAGCTCTACGTAAACAAAGAGCGCTATTGCATTCATGTGAACGTAAACCTACCCGGGTCGCTGACAAGCAAGATCAGTTGAAGATCGCTAAACTCAGAAAGACTAGATCTATATGGTACTAACCATACGCTAGATTCTACACAAAACAGTAACCAGAGATCTCTGAAGGAACTGGACTTTATTGGTTTTATACAAACCATGGACTCAGTAAATATCCTGTAATTTTAATGTGAAGAACGGTCGTCTTGACACATCAACGCACACACTCACATTTGTGTCTCTGTAAGTATTGTCTTGAATTATATTTGTGAATTTAACCTGATGTCTCATAGTTTCTATTGATCTGGGTGTATGATTGTCTGGTATTTTAATACACGTCCTTAAAAGAACCTGGAAATGTCACCTGTAATGACCGGGATCTAATTTCTTGATGAGTGAAATCAAGTGGCGAGCGTAAACCCATCGTATGGTTTTATAGGATATATCCGTTGTAAAGTTTTCACGTTAAGTTAGGGGTGACATTGTATGGCGAGCGTGCCAGGATATAATTAGCCTTAAAAAAACTGGCTAATTACAGTAAGTTTCAGAAGTTTTGAACTGAGAAAACAGTACTGAAACCAGACATTCATATACTCAAACTAGAGTTGATCTGAATTAATAATTGGAAATGACACCAAACTGAGGTTGTAGTGTATACTTGCACAATGAAATTACCCCACTGTTAGGAGTTAATATTTATTCAGTGAGAATATTACCTGAAGCACAACATTGTTTCAAGATCGGCATATACCTTGTAGATTTGGCTAGAACACATGCATGTTTTGTGAGTAATGCTAGTTCAGTGATACCTGGACATCATTATTGGGTTGATATAAACCCAGATTAGAGTGAAAATTTTTGATGTTGTTAGATACGCCCTGGTATAATTTTTTCTACACTAGTTTGTGATTGGTCACGTGGTAGGGTCTCTGGACAGGTAAGTTTACCCCTCCCGATTGGCATGGTAATCATAGGTGCATGGTGTTTATTGATATCTTGATATCCATCCGTCCATCCGTCTGACCCTTCGTCCGACCTTCCGTCCGTCCGTCCGTATAAGTAGATTTTGATGCGTAGAGATACCGTAGTGTTATTGTACGGATACCGCCGGTTCGTTAGGTTGGCTTTAACAGTACGTATTTACGGATTTTTAAGAGCGGATATTACTAGATACTGGAATCTTACTAGGTTAGAGCGTTACCATGGAAACGTTAGAGTCACTTGTTAGATGCGGACAGGCCTTGGGGCTTAAGGACCAGGCTTTACAAGATTATGTTGAGGCTAGACGGCGTGCGGATGAGGAACGTGAGGAAAGAGCTAGGCAACGTGAAATAGAGAAGGAACAGCGGGAATTAGAGCGTGAGCAGCGGGAATTAGAGCGCGAGCGAGAGGCTAGAGCCCACGAATTAGAGGTTCTAAGGTTAAAGTCTGACTCTGGGGTTAAAGAAGAGAGAAGTAGGGATGTATTCCCGAAAATCCAGCTTCCACCTTTTGATGAGGCTCACGATCAGCTAGATGCGTTTCTTGAGCGATTTGAACTATTAGCTGTATGTCAAGGCTATGATAGGGAGAATTGGGCGTTACACCTGAGTCCGTTACTGCGGGGTAAGGCGCTAGGGACTTACACACAGTTATCGGTTAGTGAGGCCATGGATTACGATAAGTTAAAGATAGCCTTGTTAAAGCGATACCAAATGACCGAAGAGGGTTATCGACACAAGTTTCGGACTTGTAGGCCTGAGCGAGGCGAAACGCCGAGTCAGTTTGCGGTGAGACTGAGTGGATACCTAGACCATTGGATAGGGATGGCAGGGGTCGGAGGTGACTACGACGGGGTAGTTAACCTGTTGATGTGTGAGCAGTTCGTAAACTGCTGTAGTAGGGATCTCTCTATGTTTTTGAAAGAGAGACGGTGTCGTGACTTTGATAGTATGGTAGACTTAGCCGAGAGTTATACGGAGGCTCACGGTGTACACAGCCTTACAGCAGGTCCTCGTTATGGCAATAATGTGCCGCGTCCAGCGCAACCGGTATCTCAGCCTAGAGAGAAGCGAGAGGTTGAGCGCAGTCCGGGCGGTCAGACATTTAAGCCATCAGGAGGCATCAGATGTTATTTATGTAATGAACTGGGACATAAGGCGCGGGAATGTAAGACTAGTGCCCGGTCGAGGCCTAGGTCTTCCCCTCAAGTAGGGCGTGCTGCTGGCGATCAGCAGAGGTATAGGACTAATTTTAGCCCCCCGTATAACCCAAAACAGAAACCGGAGACTATGTCAATGGCAGTAGTCGAGGCGGAAACGGAGACAGTCGGTGCGGTGAACCGGAAGTAGAGAGTCCGAGTCAGTCGTTAGGATTTGCTGCCCAGACAGAAGGCGGAATCTCGTTACCTGTGTGTGAAGGGCTGGTGAATGGTAAGTCAGCGAGGGTGCTGCAGGATTCGGGCTGTTCCTTGGCAGGAATACGTGAGTCGTACGTGGAGCCGAATCAGTTCACCGGACACCAGGTCGAGTGTAGGTTGTTCGACGGGTCTGTAAGACAATTTCCTACGGCTAGGATTAATGTGGACTGTGCGTACTTTGTCGGTACTATCGAGGCAATGGTGGTCGGGGATGCTGTATGTGATTTAGCGCTAGGTAACATAGCGGGAGCGCGTGATCCGTATGATCCGGACCCGACGTGGAAGTCTGAGCGGTCCTCAGGCATAGTGTGTGACGGTGTAGAGTCACAAAAGGAGGTGTCGTCCGCGGTGGAGACACGGAGCGCTGCGCGAGAGAAACAGATACCGACGCGTAGCTTGAATGTTGCAAGCCCAGTTGCCGATGTGAGTCCGGCCGAATTTTTGAAGGCGCAGGAGGAGGATGGGTCTTTAGCGCCGTATTGGAGGCTAGCTAGAGAGGCTAGAAATGATAGTCCATTTAGAATTGAGGACGGATATTTAGTTCGGGTTGTGAGTGATAAACGGGGAGATCAAGATGGATCTCGAGTGGTGGTACCTCAGACGTTACGGTACGACGTAATGAGGATGGGCCACGAAGCGGTTATGGCGGGCCATCAGGGCATAGACAAAACGCACGACTGCGTGAGAACTCAGTTTTTCTGGAAAGGGATGTATAATGACATTCATTGCTGAGTTTTGCAAGTCCTGTCCCATTTGCCAGAAAACCATACCGAAAGGCAAGGTGCCTGGAGCTACGTTAGGCCAGATGCCATTAATTGATGAGCCCTGGCGTAGAATTTCGATGGATCTGGTTGGGCCGATCCATCCAGCGTCTGAGAGAGGTCACAGGTATATTCTGACCGTTATGGATTATGCCACTAGATATCCGGAGGCTGTTGCTTTAAAGAACATAGATACAGTCTCTGTGGCTGATGCGCTAGTTGATATTTATGCGCGGTTAGGAGTGCCGTCAGAGGTGCTTACTGACATGGGAACACAATTTACGTCAGACCTCATGCGAGAAGTTAGCCGTGTTTTGTCTGTAAGACAGCTCACCACTACTCCTTACCATCCTATGTGCAACGGAATGGTGGAGAGATTCAATGGAACGTTAAAGTTAATGTTGAAACGGATGTGCGAGGAAAGACCGCGAGATTGGGATCGGTACCTCAGCGCCGTGCTTTTTGCGTACCGAGAAGCGCCACATGAGAGCACAGGGTTCTCACTCTTTGAGTTGCTCTATGGTAGGATCGTTAGAGGACCGATGCGGATTCTAAGGGATCTGTGGACCAAGCGAGATACTAGCGTCGAGACTAAAACCACGTACCAATACGTCCTGGACCTACAAGACAAACTAAGCGACACATGCGCGTTAGCTAGAGAGGCATTGAACAAATCAGCGAACAGACACAGACTGTTATATGATAGAGGTAAATGCGCGCGCAGGTTTGAGGCCGGAGACGAAGTTTTGTTGTTACTCCCGACGGAGCGGAACAAATTAACTATTGTAAACAGGGTTGGGGACTTAGACTATCGGATTAAGATTGGCGATAAGGTTAAAACCTTCCACGTGAATATGCTGAAACGGTACCATGCTAGAAACGAGCCCCAGCATATTCTGGCAGCGGTAGCCAAGGGCGCACCTGATTCTATACATGATCCTGACGGTGTAGACGGGGAAACAGAGCACTGATAGACCTAAGACAAAGAAGGCTTTGCGAGCATTCCTAGGTCTTACAGGGTACTATCGAAAATTCGTGCCAAACTATGCGGAAATAGCGGTGCCCTTGACTGATCTAACGCGTAAAGGTCAACCTAACAAACTAGACTGGAAACCCGTACACGAGAACGCGTACTGTTCTCTAAAGGCTAAACTGTCAGACCCTCCCATACTGAAGCTACCTGATTTCAGTAAACGATTTTATTTGAAATGTGATGCATCTGATGTGGGTATTGGCTGTATCCTGATGCAAAGACACGAGGGGATCATGCACCCAGTAGCTTATGCCAGTCGTAAACTGTTGCCCAGGGAGAGAAATTACTCCATCGAGAAAGAGTCATTAGCAATTGTATGGTCTGTACAGAAATTTGAGATGTACCTGGCTTGTAGACCGTTCACCATTCAGACCGACCACAAACCATTAAAGTGTATTAGCAAATCAAAATGTGCTAATAAGAGAGTAATGAGATGGGCACTGGTTCTACAAGAGTTTAGATTTGATATTGAAGCAGTGTCAGGTAAACTAAACCATGGACCTGATTTTCTTAGCAGACTGCCTGAGTGTTAGGATGTAATGAGCTTTAATGTCTAGCCAGGTAAGTCTAAACATGTACAGGATTTTGCCCTGTGTCATAGACCGTGGGCATGTACTAATGACAACTTGTTACATGACTTTTATGTATTGCTATATGTAAATATGTTTAGCTGGACCCTGTGAGATAGAACGATACGATGTATCGAGAAAATACCGTGTATTTTCTTTAAAAGGAGGGGGTGATGTCACCAGACAATAGGTGACAATATGTACGGTGTTTTGTATCATAGTTTAACGAAGTATGTTCTCTATTGATATTGACGTGAAGCGTCATCCTAAAGCGTTGACAGGTCTTGATTGTATATATATATTGTGTATTCTTGTATGAAATCCCATCGGCTATCAGCTGATTTATCCGTGTCACGCATCGTGTGTATTATTACATTTTGTATGTGAGTCGCCATGGTGACGCTAACAGTCAAACTAGGTCACATATATCCTTATATGGGACACTTGAGAAATAAGCCAATCAGAGAACCGGATTGCCGTACACAGTGAACAGGCGATTGTGACGTCAGACTTCAAGAAGAGACGCTGAACGTGGGTTCAGTTGGGTCTTGAAGCTTGAGGGGGCAGCACGCACGCACGGGAATAGGAACATTGAAACGCCAGGAACGGCATAGAAGCAAGCTTCTACATGAGGCAAGGACCCAGCTCATGAGAACTCAGCCGTGCTGCCGACAGAGCTTCGTATTGGCGATAAAGTGAAAGAGCGCTCGTCACCTGCCGGCCTAGTTCAGCTTGACCTAAATACATAACCGCCGTAAGCCGTGAAACCATTACTACACGAGCAAGGTCAAGGACTCTAAGCTCTACGTAAACAAAGAGCGCTATTGCATTCATGTGAACGTAAACCTACCCGGGTCGCTGACAAGCAAGATCAGTTGAAGATCGCTAAACTCAGAAAGACTAGATCTATATGGTACTAACCATACGCTAGATTCTACACAAAACAGTAACCAGAGATCTCTGAAGGAACTGGACTTTATTGGTTTTATACAAACCATGGACTCAGTAAATATCCTGTAATTTTAATGTGAAGAACGGTCGTCTTGACACATCAACGCACACACTCACATTTGTGTCTCTGTAAGTATTGTCTTGAATTATATTTGTGAATTTAAAATGATGTCTCATAGTTTCTATTGATCTGGGTGTATGATTGTCTGGTATTTTAATACACGTCCTTAAAAGAACCTGGAAATGTCACCTGTAATGACCGGGATCTAATTTCTTGATGAGTGAAATCAAGTGGCGAGCGTTAACCCATCGTATGGTTTTATAGGATATATCCGTTGTAAAGTTTTCACGTTAAGTTAGGGGTGACAGTCATAATTCTATAAGGTACTTAGATGTGAATGTTAGAGCATGTGGCGCCTTTAGAGGAGAGAACAAAGACATCAGAGTCTTTAATAGGCAAAATGAAGTGTAAACAATTATAGTAAATAGAACAAGATCACTGAAGTGAGCCTTTAATAAAAAAATAAACATTGCCGAGAATTAAAAGTATATAACTTGAGATGGATTAGAATTTTTTTAAATAACAAGGAAGATCGGCTACTAATGTTATAGTATACAACATGTATTATCTTGTGTTAATTCATCATTCGTAGCCTAATATTAAGATTATAGGTTGTTTACCACGATATTAATACAACATGATGAAATACCACTGCCATGTATTACTATAGATATGGCTTGTATCACGACTCAAGTTATACTTACCAGCCCCATATTAGTATATCTACTGAGTCGTGTTGCCATGGCAAGATTTTTATCCACGGTGCTTTTAACTGAAACCCGTATATGCATGTCGTCGTATATAAATGTTATAGACAGGTCATGTACCAGTTTTAAAATTAATTCTTTCTATGCTGAGAAATACAAGTGCCTGATTTGGCTCACCACTTCTTTCATTATAACAATGACAACTGCGCACAGCGTGTTAGTAGCGGCATCTAGAGACGGGAATGAAAACTAAAATTCCTGTCAATTATGTCTGAATTCTCACTGTCCTGTCTCTATTGTCTGTCTTTGCATGGCTGTCTATCTTTCTGTTTCTCTCTGAATCCCCCTCCCAATTCTCTCTCTCTCTCTCTCTCTCTCACACACACACACACACACACACACATCTTGTTAACGAACTTATCTAATCAATCGACGTGTACTTTCTAACAATTAGGTACAACTGATGTGGCCTGGGGCGTCTCTTTGATGACAAGCTGCTGCTAACATGTTATATACTAGTATACATGAACGTGTATTGGAATTTCGAGGGGAACTTTATCAGAGAAAGATTGAGTGTAAATATAATTATAATGCTTCGTTTTTGTGATATATGAAATATCATCTTCCGATATTTTTTATCAATGTCATACAAAATTCAGTTGTATCTTTAGTTCTTAAAGCTTGATCTAGGGTCCAATTTTGAAAATCGGTGCCCAAAAGCGGTGTCCGTATGTCTTACCAAACTTTATCAATCACTCATATCAAAGGTTAAAATCGTAGGATTGGCTCTGTTCTGAGTTTACAAATTATTCTGTTACATTTATGTAATACTTATACATGTATAATTGATAATTTGACATGTATATAATTTTTATTACTTTAATTCATAACTCATTGATAATAAGATTGTAAAAATTGAGTAAAAAAAGTATTAATTCAAACCTAGCAGGAAGAAAACCCCCCAAGGCTAGATAATCCCTTGGACCCTGGGTACGGATTTATTTTGTCATTCTGGGCATTCAGGTAACATAGCTTGAGCAGAGATTTTCTTTCTTGCTTTGTCCTATTCTGAATAACTGATCCATTTGGTTTTAGAATTTAATGATAACGCCACACATTCGATATCAACTGATAATGGATGGTTCAGCCTTAAAGAGGCCGAATCACCTATCAGACCTTCATGAACTAAAGGTAATCCCTTGGAGCTCTTATAAATATAGGTCAGAGAACGAGGAAATCACCGCACACATAGAGGCTGCTTGTTTTGTTTATTTAAACGTATTTATAATATATTGGAGCCCGACAAAATAATCAAAACAAATTCAACAAGGGCATCTGACGGCAAGTCAGATAAGCCAGAGCTTTTCAAATGGCGTTTTGCAACAAGTGACCTTTCTACCTCCGCATTTATGCTACCTATACCACCTTAGGCTACATGTTTTTCCGGTTTGTCAACATTGCTGTGTTTACAAACATGTTGTAGATAAACAAGTTCATACATCCTTCACGGAGGCGTTATAAGAACTTTTCATATCGAGAATTTCCCTTTGATCATTTATATATACACAGAGGTTTTTGAAAAGGAAGGTGAATGGGCATCTTTATAATTACAAGACCTCTGTTTCTGCTCACCCTCGTCTTTGAACTAACGAACGCCAGACGAAATAGTAACTCCATAGGTGTAACCTTCAGTAACCTTTTAAATCTTCACAAATATTTATACGACCTGGTGACCAACTGAAATCCCTTCTGTTATGTGAATCACTGATGACTATTTAATGCCTATGTTAACTGATGTACCTGTTGACGTAATAAGTTAATATTATAATTAAGTTAATGTCAAACTTGGCTGGCGCTCAACCAGAAGTAGGGCTGTGGGGATATATAATTAGTAAATGCATCAATTCTGTATTATACCTGATGGAGAAATGCGGGAGATTGGTATTGTGTGACTGACAATCTAACAGTCAGCTTATAGAGCATTTAATGACATTGCTCACACACAGCCGGTCAACACGCGAGCCTCTTTAAATAATTGAAACGTGTATTCTCTGGGCACGCCGCTCCAAGGTTCATGCAGGCGCTTTGATTTGGTTAACTTCACTCCTTTGTCATACAAACCGTGATCGTATATGCCTAAACCACTCAAACCATTTCCGTGTTGGGAATATAATTTCAGGCGAATCCTGCATTCAAGAATTTCCTTAAAAAACAAAGTTCATGTTAATTTAAGTGGCTGATATAGTGTATATATATATATATATATATATATATATATATATATATATATATGTTTTCAATTCTTTTCATCTTATTCATTTCAGGTTGGAAACGTGTTTGTTTACCTAAATGTAATGCTTGAAAGGGAAATATTTGAACCTATCAGGGAATGGCAAGTCCATGTATCCAACAAAAAAGGTAACCTTAATTTTTACAATGGACCAGTTTAAACTTTTATTTTTAAAACAACAAGGCTATGACATCTGAGCACAAAGCCTTATAGAGTATCATCATTTTAGCACTTTTTACAGGTATCTAACAACGCATTATGCGAAAGGGAATGCCTTTGCCAAGACTATGGTAATCGACATACAAGTTTAACTACATAC
The DNA here is from genome assembly GCA_026874595.1 of Sipunculus nudus. Taxonomy (NCBI): domain Eukaryota; kingdom Metazoa; phylum Annelida; class Sipuncula; order Golfingiida; family Sipunculidae; genus Sipunculus; species Sipunculus nudus. Next base: position 13,660,335 of record CM049312.1, on the reverse strand, counting down.
ATAATTTCATTGATATCATCAATATTAAAAAAAAGACATATCTTGTGATCAAATGCAGGTAAACACAAACACAATATTCGGTGAAGCTTATTTCCAGCATCAGCTATATAAATCTTGTTCGGAACTAACGGCGAACGGCATAGCCTAATTCTATATCTTCCATTGTTAAATTAAGTTTTATTTGAAAATGAATTTACACTTAAACATCATTTACATTAAACCATGCATGTATTCTAATCAATATTTCCACATCTACACATATGTAGTCACAATACAGCCTTTTATTTTCAGCTCTAGTGAAAACAGAATCTACTACAAGAGGACATATAGAAAAAATAAAAAGGCTACTCAAGTGACCAAAGTGACACGAAGTGCCGATTCATGCATTCTAGCACAATTCTCCGCATTTGGTTAATTTATAAAGCCTTATTTATAAAGCTTAATTTAAATGCTGAATTTCGCCTTTTCCAAGTTCAGACAAAGGACTCAATAGTCTTCCCCCTTATCCAAAATGTATCAGTATTTATATTTCGAAAAGGAGAGAGTGTTCTGCACGAGCAAACTTGCACAAAAACTAGTAACAGTCAAACTGACACGTAACCTTCCCTTTCAACCTAATTCGGTAGGTGGAAAGTATGTACGAAAAGTACTAGGATTTCCAGTATGTGGCAATTACGGTGTGTCCGATTTGAGAACACCTGAAAGGTTGTGTAGTCGCCAGGCGCGCATGTGCATGTGTAAAACGAACCGATGAGATTCTATACTGTAGTGTCAAATTGCCCATATAATATTTATAAATATGATAAAATGCTTGATGTTGGGTGTACTTCGATATGTTAGATCATTTTTATCAGCGTTAAGCTATAGTACCAATTTTTCCGCGAATACTATCTTGCCGATGACGTCAGAATCTTTCACGATTCCTTGGAGAACTGGGAGTTGGCTCGTATGGCTTGTTGTCTCGTTCTTGGTACTTAGCCTAGATCAGTGAGCCCGTGGGTAGTATTGTGACTCGCGCACAAATAAAACGCATTTTTAGTTCCAGCTTGAGTTCAACCAGTTTCCCGCAAGTTGTAATAACATCGTGATCCGGCAGTTCACTTAATATCTAAACCTGTCGAAACTGTCAAAAACATTTATGTCAAGATGGAATGACCTCTATTTTAAAATGAAATGTTTGCACAAATAAAAAATAAATTAAATATTGCGTTTTGAATTTCAACTTCTCCCCGCTACTGGGGATCACAGCCACGGGACAGGTTCCGTTGACGCCGTACATCTCAAAGTGATAGTCCAAAGTAAGACCCGTAGCCGACCCGCACGTGGAGACACCGATATACCATGGGGCAATCCTTCGTGTCCGTAGCGAGAGCCCGCCACTGCACTTTATATAATCATCACCACGGTAAGTAATGTTACCGACACAACCCACGTGACCGGAAGTGGGCGATAAAACCAGAACCTGGTCACCCCGTGGGTCCAATAATGCCTCTCTTTTGTCACAACTCATATGGGCCTTCATTTTGTTGACTTCTTCGTCGGTATATAAAAGTATCCGTACACAACACAATTTCTGTGGGTAACCGAAATCATAGTAAACTAACCCATGGCCATCGACGTCCTTAAAAGAACCTGGAAATGTCACCTGTAATGACCGGGATCTAATTTCTTGATGAGTGAAATCAAGTGGCGAGCGTAAACCCATCGTATGGTTTTATAGGATATATCCGTTGTAAAGTTTTCACGTTAAGTTAGGGGTGACATTGTATGGCGAGCGTGCCAGGATATAATTAGCCTTAAAAAAACTGGCTAATTACAGTAAGTTTCAGAAGTTTTGAACTGAGAAAACAGTACTGAAACCAGACATTCATATACTCAAACTAGAGTTGATCTGAATTAATAATTGGAAATGACACCAAACTGAGGTTGTAGTGTATACTTGCACAATGAAATTACCCCACTGTTAGGAGTTAATATTTATTCAGTGAGAATATTACCTGAAGCACAACATTGTTTCAAGATCGGCATATACCTTGTAGATTTGGCTAGAACACATGCATGTTTTGTGAGTAATGCTAGTTCAGTGATACCTGGACATCATTATTGGGTTGATATAAACCCAGATTAGAGTGAAAATTTTTGATGTTGTTAGATACGCCCTGGTATAATTTTTTCTACACTAGTTTGTGATTGGTCACGTGGTAGGGTCTCTGGACAGGTAAGTTTACCCCTCCCGATTGGCATGGTAATCATAGGTGCATGGTGTTTATTGATATCTTGATATCCATCCGTCCATCCGTCTGACCCTTCGTCCGACCTTCCGTCCGTCCGTCCGTATAAGTAGATTTTGATGCGTAGAGATACCGTAGTGTTATTGTACGGATACCGCTGGTTCGTTAGGTTGGCTTTAACAGTACGTATTTACGGATTTTTAAGAGCGGATATTACTAGATACTGGAATCTTACTAGGTTAGAGCGTTACCATGGAAACGTTAGAGTCACTTGTTAGATGCGGACAGGCCTTGGGGCTTAAGGACCAGGCTTTACAAGATTATGTTGAGGCTAGACGGCGTGCGGATGAGGAACGTGAGGAAAGAGCTAGGCAACGTGAAATAGAGAAGGAACAGCGGGAATTAGAGCGTGAGCAGCGGGAATTAGAGCGCGAGCGAGAGGCTAGAGCCCACGAATTAGAGGTTCTAAGGTTAAAGTCTGACTCTGGGGTTAAAGAAGAGAGAAGTAGGGATGTATTCCCGAAAATCCAGCTTCCACCTTTTGATGAGGCTCACGATCAGCTAGATGCGTTTCTTGAGCGATTTGAACTATTAGCTGTATGTCAAGGCTATGATAGGGAGAATTGGGCGTTACACCTGAGTCCGTTACTGCGGGGTAAGGCGCTAGGGACTTACACACAGTTATCGGTTAGTGAGGCCATGGATTACGATAAGTTAAAGATAGCCTTGTTAAAGCGATACCAAATGACCGAAGAGGGTTATCGACACAAGTTTCGGACTTGTAGGCCTGAGCGAGGCGAAACGCCGAGTCAGTTTGCGGTGAGACTGAGTGGATACCTAGACCATTGGATAGGGATGGCAGGGGTCGGAGGTGACTACGACGGGGTAGTTAACCTGTTGATGTGTGAGCAGTTCGTAAACTGCTGTAGTAGGGATCTCTCTATGTTTTTGAAAGAGAGACGGTGTCGTGACTTTGATAGTATGGTAGACTTAGCCGAGAGTTATACGGAGGCTCACGGTGTACACAGCCTTACAGCAGGTCCTCGTTATGGCAATAATGTGCCGCGTCCAGCGCAACCGGTATCTCAGCCTAGAGAGAAGCGAGAGGTTGAGCGCAGTCCGGGCGGTCAGACATTTAAGCCATCAGGAGGCATCAGATGTTATTTATGTAATGAACTGGGACATAAGGCGCGGGAATGTAAGACTAGTGCCCGGTCGAGGCCTAGGTCTTCCCCTCAAGTAGGGCGTGCTGCTGGCGATCAGCAGAGGTATAGGACTAATTTTAGCCCCCCGTATAACCCAAAACAGAAACCGGAGACTATGTCAATGGCAGTAGTCGAGGCGGAAACGGAGACAGTCGGTGCGGTGAACCGGAAGTAGAGAGTCCGAGTCAGTCGTTAGGATTTGCTGCCCAGACAGAAGGCGGAATCTCGTTACCTGTGTGTGAAGGGCTGGTGAATGGTAAGTCAGCGAGGGTGCTGCAGGATTCGGGCTGTTCCTTGGCAGGAATACGTGAGTCGTACGTGGAGCCGAATCAGTTCACCGGACACCAGGTCGAGTGTAGGTTGTTCGACGGGTCTGTAAGACAATTTCCTACGGCTAGGATTAATGTGGACTGTGCGTACTTTGTCGGTACTATCGAGGCAATGGTGGTCGGGGATGCTGTATGTGATTTAGCGCTAGGTAACATAGCGGGAGCGCGTGATCCGTATGATCCGGACCCGACGTGGAAGTCTGAGCGGTCCTCAGGCATAGTGTGTGACGGTGTAGAGTCACAAAAGGAGGTGTCGTCCGCGGTGGAGACACGGAGCGCTGCGCGAGAGAAACAGATACCGACGCGTAGCTTGAATGTTGCAAGCCCAGTTGCCGATGTGAGTCCGGCCGAATTTTTGAAGGCGCAGGAGGAGGATGGGTCTTTAGCGCCGTATTGGAGGCTAGCTAGAGAGGCTAGAAATGATAGTCCATTTAGAATTGAGGACGGATATTTAGTTCGGGTTGTGAGTGATAAACGGGGAGATCAAGATGGATCTCGAGTGGTGGTACCTCAGACGTTACGGTACGACGTAATGAGGATGGGCCACGAAGCGGTTATGGCGGGCCATCAGGGCATAGACAAAACGCACGACTGCGTGAGAACTCAGTTTTTCTGGAAAGGGATGTATAATGACATTCATTGCTGAGTTTTGCAAGTCCTGTCCCATTTGCCAGAAAACCATACCGAAAGGCAAGGTGCCTGGAGCTACGTTAGGCCAGATGCCATTAATTGATGAGCCCTGGCGTAGAATTTCGATGGATCTGGTTGGGCCGATCCATCCAGCGTCTGAGAGAGGTCACAGGTATATTCTGACCGTTATGGATTATGCCACTAGATATCCGGAGGCTGTTGCTTTAAAGAACATAGATACAGTCTCTGTGGCTGATGCGCTAGTTGATATTTATGCGCGGTTAGGAGTGCCGTCAGAGGTGCTTACTGACATGGGAACACAATTTACGTCAGACCTCATGCGAGAAGTTAGCCGTGTTTTGTCTGTAAGACAGCTCACCACTACTCCTTACCATCCTATGTGCAACGGAATGGTGGAGAGATTCAATGGAACGTTAAAGTTAATGTTGAAACGGATGTGCGAGGAAAGACCGCGAGATTGGGATCGGTACCTCAGCGCCGTGCTTTTTGCGTACCGAGAAGCGCCACATGAGAGCACAGGGTTCTCACTCTTTGAGTTGCTCTATGGTAGGATCGTTAGAGGACCGATGCGGATTCTAAGGGATCTGTGGACCAAGCGAGATACTAGCGTCGAGACTAAAACCACGTACCAATACGTCCTGGACCTACAAGACAAACTAAGCGACACATGCGCGTTAGCTAGAGAGGCATTGAACAAATCAGCGAACAGACACAGACTGTTATATGATAGAGGTAAATGCGCGCGCAGGTTTGAGGCCGGAGACGAAGTTTTGTTGTTACTCCCGACGGAGCGGAACAAATTAACTATTGTAAACAGGGTTGGGGACTTAGACTATCGGATTAAGATTGGCGATAAGGTTAAAACCTTCCACGTGAATATGCTGAAACGGTACCATGCTAGAAACGAGCCCCAGCATATTCTGGCAGCGGTAGCCAAGGGCGCACCTGATTCTATACATGATCCTGACGGTGTAGACGGGGAAACAGAGCACTGATAGACCTAAGACAAAGAAGGCTTTGCGAGCATTCCTAGGTCTTACAGGGTACTATCGAAAATTCGTGCCAAACTATGCGGAAATAGCGGTGCCCTTGACTGATCTAACGCGTAAAGGTCAACCTAACAAACTAGACTGGAAACCCGTACACGAGAACGCGTACTGTTCTCTAAAGGCTAAACTGTCAGACCCTCCCATACTGAAGCTACCTGATTTCAGTAAACGATTTTATTTGAAATGTGATGCATCTGATGTGGGTATTGGCTGTATCCTGATGCAAAGACACGAGGGGATCATGCACCCAGTAGCTTATGCCAGTCGTAAACTATTGCCCAGGGAGAGAAATTACTCCATCGAGAAAGAGTCATTAGCAATTGTATGGTCTGTACAGAAATTTGAGATGTACCTGGCTTGTAGACCGTTCACCATTCAGACCGACCACAAACCATTAAAGTGTATTAGCAAATCAAAATGTGCTAATAAGAGAGTAATGAGATGGGCACTGGTTCTACAAGAGTTTAGATTTGATATTGAAGCAGTGTCAGGTAAACTAAACCATGGACCTGATTTTCTTAGCAGACTGCCTGAGTGTTAGGATGTAATGAGCTTTAATGTCTAGCCAGGTAAGTCTAAACATGTACAGGATTTTGCCCTGTGTCATAGACCGTGGGCATGTACTAATGACAACTTGTTACATGACTTTTATGTATTGCTATATGTAAATATGTTTAGCTGGACCCTGTGAGATAGAACGATACGATGTATCGAGAAAATACCGTGTATTTTCTTTAAAAGGAGGGGGTGATGTCACCAGACAATAGGTGACAATATGTACGGTGTTTTGTATCATAGTTTAACGAAGTATGTTCTCTATTGATATTGACGTGAAGCGTCATCCTAAAGCGTTGACAGGTCTTGATTGTATATATATATTGTGTATTCTTGTATGAAATCCCATCGGCTATCAGCTGATTTATCCGTGTCACGCATCGTGTGTATTATTACATTTTGTATGTGAGTCGCCATGGTGACGCTAACAGTCAAACTAGGTCACATATATCCTTATATGGGACACTTGAGAAATAAGCCAATCAGAGAACCGGATTGCCGTACACAGTGAACAGGCGATTGTGACGTCAGACTTCAAGAAGAGACGCTGAACGTGGGTTCAGTTGGGTCTTGAAGCTTGAGGGGGCAGCACGCACGCACGGGAATAGGAACATTGAAACGCCAGGAACGGCATAGAAGCAAGCTTCTACATGAGGCAAGGACCCAGCTCATGAGAACTCAGCCGTGCTGCCGACAGAGCTTCGTATTGGCGATAAAGTGAAAGAGCGCTCGTCACCTGCCGGCCTAGTTCAGCTTGACCTAAATACATAACCGCCGTAAGCCGTGAAACCATTACTACACGAGCAAGGTCAAGGACTCTAAGCTCTACGTAAACAAAGAGCGCTATTGCATTCATGTGAACGTAAACCTACCCGGGTCGCTGACAAGCAAGATCAGTTGAAGATCGCTAAACTCAGAAAGACTAGATCTATATGGTACTAACCATACGCTAGATTCTACACAAAACAGTAACCAGAGATCTCTGAAGGAACTGGACTTTATTGGTTTTATACAAACCATGGACTCAGTAAATATCCTGTAATTTTAATGTGAAGAACGGTCGTCTTGACACATCAACGCACACACTCACATTTGTGTCTCTGTAAGTATTGTCTTGAATTATATTTGTGAATTTAAAATGATGTCTCATAGTTTCTATTGATCTGGGTGTATGATTGTCTGGTATTTTAATACACGTCCTTAAAAGAACCTGGAAATGTCACCTGTAATGACCGGGATCTAATTTCTTGATGAGTGAAATCAAGTGGCGAGCGTTAACCCATCGTATGGTTTTATAGGATATATCCGTTGTAAAGTTTTCACGTTAAGTTAGGGGTGACAGTCATAATTCTATAAGGTACTTAGATGTGAATGTTAGAGCATGTGGCGCCTTTAGAGGAGAGAACAAAGACATCAGAGTCTTTAATAGGCAAAATGAAGTGTAAACAATTATAGTAAATAGAACAAGATCACTGAAGTGAGCCTTTAATAAAAAAATAAACATTGCCGAGAATTAAAAGTATATAACTTGAGATGGATTAGAATTTTTTTAAATAACAAGGAAGATCGGCTACTAATGTTATAGTATACAACATGTATTATCTTGTGTTAATTCATCATTCGTAGCCTAATATTAAGATTATAGGTTGTTTACCACGATATTAATACAACATGATGAAATACCACTGCCATGTATTACTATAGATATGGCTTGTATCACGACTCAAGTTATACTTACCAGCCCCATATTAGTATATCTACTGAGTCGTGTTGCCATGGCAAGATTTTTATCCACGGTGCTTTTAACTGAAACCCGTATATGCATGTCGTCGTATATAAATGTTATAGACAGGTCATGTACCAGTTTTAAAATTAATTCTTTCTATGCTGAGAAATACAAGTGCCTGATTTGGCTCACCACTTCTTTCATTATAACAATGACAACTGCGCACAGCGTGTTAGTAGCGGCATCTAGAGACGGGAATGAAAACTAAAATTCCTGTCAATTATGTCTGAATTCTCACTGTCCTGTCTCTATTGTCTGTCTTTGCATGGCTGTCTATCTTTCTGTTTCTCTCTGAATCCCCCTCCCGATTCTCTCTCTTTCTCTCTCTCTCTCTCTCTCTCTCTCTCTCTCTCTCTCTCACACACACACACACACACACACACATCTTGTTAACGAACTTATCTAATCAATCGACGTGTACTTTCTAACAATTAGGTACAACTGATGTGGCCTGGGGCGTCTCTTTGATGACAAGCTGCTGCTAACATGTTATATACTAGTATACATGAACGTGTATTGGAATTTCGAGGGGAACTTTATCAGAGAAAGATTGAGTGTAAATATAATTATAATGCTTCGTTTTTGTGATATATGAAATATCATCTTCCGATATTTTTTATCAATGTCATACAAAATTCAGTTGTATCTTTAGTTCTTAAAGCTTGATCTAGGGTCCAATTTTGAAAATCGGTGCCCAAAAGCGGTGTCCGTATGTCTTACCAAACTTTATCAATCACTCATATCAAAGGTTAAAATCGTAGGATTGGCTCTGTTCTGAGTTTACAAATTATTCTGTTACATTTATGTAATACTTATACATGTATAATTGATAATTTGACATGTATATAATTTTTATTATTTTAATTCATAACTCATTGATAATAAGATTGTAAAAATTGAGTAAAAAAAGTATTAATTCAAACCTAGCAGGAAGAAAACCCCCCAAGGCTAGATAATCCCTTGGACCCTGGGTACGGATTTATTTTGTCATTCTGGGCATTCAGGTAACATAGCTTGAGCAGAGATTTTCTTTCTTGCTTTGTCCTATTCTGAATAACTGATCCATTTGGTTTTAGAATTTAATGATAACGCCACACATTCGATATCAACTGATAATGGATGGTTCAGCCTTAAAGAGGCCGAATCACCTATCAGACCTTCATGAACTAAAGGTAATCCCTTGGAGCTCTTATAAATATAGGTCAGAGAACGAGGAAATCACCGCACACATAGAGGCTGCTTGTTTTGTTTATTTAAACGTATTTATAATATATTGGAGCCCGACAAAATAATCAAAACAAATTCAACAAGGGCATCTGACGGCAAGTCAGATAAGCCAGAGCTTTTCAAATGGCGTTTTGCAACAAGTGACCTTTCTACCTCCGCATTTATGCTACCTATACCACCTTAGGCTACATGTTTTTCCGGTTTGTCAACATTGCTGTGTTTACAAACATGTTGTAGATAAACAAGTTCATACATCCTTCACGGAGGCGTTATAAGAACTTTTCATATCGAGAATTTCCCTTTGATCATTTATATATACACAGAGGTTTTTGAAAAGGAAGGTGAATGGGCATCTTTATAATTACAAGACCTCTGTTTCTGCTCACCCTCGTCTTTGAACTAACGAACGCCAGACGAAATAGTAACTCCATAGGTGTAACCTTCAGTAACCTTTTAAATCTTCACAAATATTTATACGACCTGGTGACCAACTGAAATCCCTTCTGTTATGTGAATCACTGATGACTATTTAATGCCCATGTTAACTGATGTACCTGTTGACGTAATAAGTTAATATTATAATTAAGTTAATGTCAAACTTGGCTGGCGCTCAACCAGAAGTAGGGCTGTGGGGATATATAATTAGTAAATGCATCAATTCTGTATTATACCTGATGGAGAAATGCGGGAGATTGGTATTGTGTGACTGACAATCTAACAGTCAGCTTATAGAGCATTTAATGACATTGCTCACACACAGCCGGTCAACACGCGAGCCTCTTTAAATAATTGAAACGTGTATTCTCTGGGCACGCCGCTCCAAGGTTCATGCAGGCGCTTTTATTTGGTTAACTTCACTCCTTTGTCATACAAACCGTGATCGTATATGCCTAAACCACTCAAACCATTTGCGTGTTGGGAATATAATTTCAGGCGAATCCTGCATTCAAGAATTTCCTTAAAAAACAAAGTTCATGTTAATTTAAGTGGCTGATATAGTGTATATATATATATATATATATATATATATATATGTTTTCAATTCTTTTCATCTTATTCATTTCAGGTTGGAAACGTGTTTGTTTACCTAAATGTAATGCTTGAAAGGGAAATATTTGAACCTATCAGGGAATGGCAAGTCCATGTATCCAACAAAAAAGGTAACCTTAATTTTTACAATGGACCAGTTTAAACTTTTATTTTTAAAACAACAAGGCTATGACATCTGAGCACAAAGCCTTATAGAATATCATCATTTTAGCACTTTTTACAGGTATCTAACAACGCATTATGCGAAAGGGAATGCCTTTGCCAAGACTATGGTAATCGACATACAAGTTTAACTACATACATAATTTCATTGATATCATCAATATTAAAAAAAAGACATATCTTGTGATCAAATGCAGGTAAACACAAACACAATATTCGGTGAAGCTTATTTCCAGCATCAGCTATATAAATCTTGTTCGGAACTAACGGCGAACGGCATAGCCTAATTCTATATCTTCCATTGTTAAATTAAGTTTTATTTGAAAATGAATTTACACTTAAACATCATTTACATTAAACCATGCATGTATTCTAATCAATATTTCCACATCTACACATATGTAGTCACAATACAGCCTTTTATTTTCAGCTCTAGTGAAAACAGAATCTACTACAAGAGGACATATAGAAAAAATAAAAAGGCTACTCAAGTGACCAAAGTGACACGAAGTGCCGATTCATGCATTCTAGCACAATTCTCCGCATTTGGTTAATTTATAAAGCCTTATTTATAAAGCTTAATTTAAATGCTGAATTTCGCCTTTTCCAAGTTCAGACAAAGGACTCAATAGTCTTCCCCCTTATCCAAAATGTATCAGTATTTATATTTCGAAAAGGAGAGAGTGTTCTGCACGAGCAAACTTGCACAAAAACTAGTAACAGTCAAACTGACACGTAACCTTCCCTTTCAACCTAATTCGGTAGGTGGAAAGTATGTACGAAAAGTACTAGGATTTCCAGTATGTGGCAATTACGGTGTGTCCGATTTGAGAACACCTGAAAGGTTGTGTAGTCGCCAGGCGCGCATGTGCATGTGTAAAACGAACCGATGAGATTCTATACTGTAGTGTCAAATTGCCCATATAATATTTATAAATATGATAAAATGCTTGATGTTGGGTGTACTTCGATATGTTAGATCATTTTTATCAGCGTTAAGCTATAGTACCAATTTTTCCGCGAATACTATCTTGCCGATGACGTCAGAATCTTTCACGATTCCTTGGAGAACTGGGAGTTGGCTCGTATGGCTTGTTGTCTCGTTCTTGGTACTTAGCCTAGATCAGTGAGCCCGTGGGTAGTATTGTGACTCGCGCACAAATAAAACGCATTTTTAGTTCCAGCTTGAGTTCAACCAGTTTCCCGCAAGTTGTAATAACATCGTGATCCGGCAGTTCACTTAATATCTAAACCTGTCGAAACTGTCAAAAACATTTATGTCAAGATGGAATGACCTCTATTTTAAAATGAAATGTTTGCACAAATAAAAAATAAATTAAATATTGCGTTTTGAATTTCAACTTCTCCCCGCTACTGGGGATCACAGCCACGGGACAGGTTCCGTTGACGCCGTACATCTCAAAGTGATAGTCCAAAGTAAGACCCGTAGCCGACCCGCACGTGGAGACACCGATATACCATGGGGCAATCCTTCGTGTCCGTAGCGAGAGCCCGCCACTGCACTTTATATAATCATCACCACGGTAAGTAATGTTACCGACACAACCCACGTGACCGGAAGTGGGCGATAAAACCAGAACCTGGTCACCCCGTGGGTCCAATAATGCCTCTCTTTTGTCACAACTCATATGGGCCTTCATTTTGTTGACTTCTTCGTCGGTATATAAAAGTATCCGTACACAACACAATTTCTGTGGGTAACCGAAATCATAGTAAACTAACCCATGGCCATCGACGTCCTTAAAAGAACCTGGAAATGTCACCTGTAATGACCGGGATCTAATTTCTTGATGAGTGAAATCAAGTGGCGAGCGTAAACCCATCGTATGGTTTTATAGGATATATCCGTTGTAAAGTTTTCACGTTAAGTTAGGGGTGACATTGTATGGCGAGCGTGCCAGGATATAATTAGCCTTAAAAAAACTGGCTAATTACAGTAAGTTTCAGAAGTTTTGAACTGAGAAAACAGTACTGAAACCAGACATTCATATACTCAAACTAGAGTTGATCTGAATTAATAATTGGAAATGACACCAAACTGAGGTTGTAGTGTATACTTGCACAATGAAATTACCCCACTGTTAGGAGTTAATATTTATTCAGTGAGAATATTACCTGAAGTACAACATTGTTTCAAGATCGGCATATACCTTGTAGATTTGGCTAGAACACATGCATGTTTTGTGAGTAATGCTAGTTCAGTGATACCTGGACATCATTATTGGGTTGATATAAACCCAGATTAGAGTGAAAATTTTTGATGTTGTTAGATACGCCCTGGTATAATTTTTTCTACACTAGTTTGTGATTGGTCACGTGGTAGGGTCTCTGGACAGGTAAGTTTACCCCTCCCGATTGGCATGGTAATCATAGGTGCATGGTGTTTATTGATATCTTGATATCCATCCGTCCATCCGTCTGACCCTTCGTCCGACCTTCCGTCCGTCCGTCCGTATAAGTAGATTTTGATGCGTAGAGATACCGTAGTGTTATTGTACGGATACCGCCGGTTCGTTAGGTTGGCTTTAACAGTACGTATTTACGGATTTTTAAGAGCGGATATTACTAGATACTGGAATCTTACTAGGTTAGAGCGTTACCATGGAAACGTTAGAGTCACTTGTTAGATGCGGACAGGCCTTGGGGCTTAAGGACCAGGCTTTACAAGATTATGTTGAGGCTAGACGGCGTGCGGATGAGGAACGTGAGGAAAGAGCTAGGCAACGTGAAATAGAGAAGGAACAGCGGGAATTAGAGCGTGAGCAGCGGGAATTAGAGCGCGAGCGAGAGGCTAGAGCCCACGAATTAGAGGTTCTAAGGTTAAAGTCTGACTCTGGGGTTAAAGAAGAGAGAAGTAGGGATGTATTCCCGAAAATCCAGCTTCCACCTTTTGATGAGGCTCACGATCAGCTAGATGCGTTTCTTGAGCGATTTGAACTATTAGCTGTATGTCAAGGCTATGATAGGGAGAATTGGGCGTTACACCTGAGTCCGTTACTGCGGGGTAAGGCGCTAGGGACTTACACACAGTTATCGGTTAGTGAGGCCATGGATTACGATAAGTTAAAGATAGCCTTGTTAAAGCGATACCAAATGACCGAAGAGGGTTATCGACACAAGTTTCGGACTTGTAGGCCTGAGCGAGGCGAAACGCCGAGTCAGTTTGCGGTGAGACTGAGTGGATACCTAGACCATTGGATAGGGATGGCAGGGGTCGGAGGTGACTACGACGGGGTAGTTAACCTGTTGATGTGTGAGCAGTTCGTAAACTGCTGTAGTAGGGATCTCTCTATGTTTTTGAAAGAGAGACGGTGTCGTGACTTTGATAGTATGGTAGACTTAGCCGAGAGTTATACGGAGGCTCACGGTGTACACAGCCTTACAGCAGGTCCTCGTTATGGCAATAATGTGCCGCGTCCAGCGCAACCGGTATCTCAGCCTAGAGAGAAGCGAGAGGTTGAGCGCAGTCCGGGCGGTCAGACATTTAAGCCATCAGGAGGCATCAGATGTTATTTATGTAATGAACTGGGACATAAGGCGCGGGAATGTAAGACTAGTGCCCGGTCGAGGCCTAGGTCTTCCCCTCAAGTAGGGCGTGCTGCTGGCGATCAGCAGAGGTATAGGACTAATTTTAGCCCCCCGTATAACCCAAAACAGAAACCGGAGACTATGTCAATGGCAGTAGTCGAGGCGGAAACGGAGACAGTCGGTGCGGTGAACCGGAAGTAGAGAGTCCGAGTCAGTCGTAAGGATTTGCTGCCCAGACAGAAGGCGGATTCTCGTTACCTGTGTGTGAAGGGCTGGTGAATGGTAAGTCAGCGAGGGTGCTGCAGGATTCGGGCTGTTCCTTGGCAGGAATACGTGAGTCGTACGTGGAGCCGAATCAGTTCACCGGACACCAGGTCGAGTGTAGGTTGTTCGACGGGTCTGTAAGACAATTTCCTACGGCTAGGATTAATGTGGACTGTGCGTACTTTGTCGGTACTATCGAGGCAATGGTGGTCGGGGATGCTGTATGTGATTTAGCGCTAGGTAACATAGCGGGAGCGCGTGATCCGTATGATCCGGACCCGACGTGGAAGTCTGAGCGGTCCTCAGGCATAGTGTGTGACGGTGTAGAGTCACAAAAGGAGGTGTCGTCCGCGGTGGAGACACGGAGCGCTGCGCGAGAGAAACAGATACCGACGCGTAGCTTGAATGTTGCAAGCCCAGTTGCCGATGTGAGTCCGGCCGAATTTTTGAAGGCGCAGGAGGAGGATGGGTCTTTAGCGCCGTATTGGAGGCTAGCTAGAGAGGCTAGAAATGATAGTCCATTTAGAATTGAGGACGGATATTTAGTTCGGGTTGTGAGTGATAAACGGGGAGATCAAGATGGATCTCGAGTGGTGGTACCTCAGACGTTACGGTACGACGTAATGAGGATGGGCCACGAAGCGGTTATGGCGGGCCATCAGGGCATAGACAAAACGCACGACTGCGTGAGAACTCAGTTTTTCTGGAAAGGGATGTATAATGACATTCATTGCTGAGTTTTGCAAGTCCTGTCCCATTTGCCAGAAAACCATACCGAAAGGCAAGGTGCCTGGAGCTACGTTAGGCCAGATGCCATTAATTGATGAGCCCTGGCGTAGAATTTCGATGGATCTGGTTGGGCCGATCCATCCAGCGTCTGAGAGAGGTCACAGGTATATTCTGACCGTTATGGATTATGCCACTAGATATCCGGAGGCTGTTGCTTTAAAGAACATAGATACAGTCTCTGTGGCTGATGCGCTAGTTGATATTTATGCGCGGTTAGGAGTGCCGTCAGAGGTGCTTACTGACATGGGAACACAATTTACGTCAGACCTCATGCGAGAAGTTAGCCGTGTTTTGTCTGTAAGACAGCTCACCACTACTCCTTACCATCCTATGTGCAACGGAATGGTGGAGAGATTCAATGGAACGTTAAAGTTAATGTTGAAACGGATGTGCGAGGAAAGACCGCGAGATTGGGATCGGTACCTCAGCGCCGTGCTTTTTGCGTACCGAGAAGCGCCACATGAGAGCACAGGGTTCTCACTCTTTGAGTTGCTCTATGGTAGGATCGTTAGAGGACCGATGCGGATTCTAAGGGATCTGTGGACCAAGCGAGATACTAGCGTCGAGACTAAAACCACGTACCAATACGTCCTGGACCTACAAGACAAACTAAGCGACACATGCGCGTTAGCTAGAGAGGCATTGAACAAATCAGCGAACAGACACAGACTGTTATATGATAGAGGTAAATGCGCGCGCAGGTTTGAGGCCGGAGACGAAGTTTTGTTGTTACTCCCGACGGAGCGGAACAAATTAACTATTGTAAACAGGGTTGGGGACTTAGACTATCGGATTAAGATTGGCGATAAGGTTAAAACCTTCCACGTGAATATGCTGAAACGGTACCATGCTAGAAACGAGCCCCAGCATATTCTGGCAGCGGTAGCCAAGGGCGCACCTGATTCTATACATGATCCTGACGGTGTAGACGGGGAAACAGAGCACTGATAGACCTAAGACAAAGAAGGCTTTGCGAGCATTCCTAGGTCTTACAGGGTACTATCGAAAATTCGTGCCAAACTATGCGGAAATAGCGGTGCCCTTGACTGATCTAACGCGTAAAGGTCAACCTAACAAACTAGACTGGAAACCCGTACACGAGAACGCGTACTGTTCTCTAAAGGCTAAACTGTCAGACCCTCCCATACTGAAGCTACCTGATTTCAGTAAACGATTTTATTTGAAATGTGATGCATCTGATGTGGGTATTGGCTGTATCCTGATGCAAAGACACGAGGGGATCATGCACCCAGTAGCTTATGCCAGTCGTAAACTATTGCCCAGGGAGAGAAATTACTCCATCGAGAAAGAGTCATTAGCAATTGTATGGTCTGTACAGAAATTTGAGATGTACCTGGCTTGTAGACCGTTCACCATTCAGACCGACCACAAACCATTAAAGTGTATTAGCAAATCAAAATGTGCTAATAAGAGAGTAATGAGATGGGCACTGGTTCTACAAGAGTTTAGATTTGATATTGAAGCAGTGTCAGGTAAACTAAACCATGGACCTGATTTTCTTAGCAGACTGCCTGAGTGTTAGGATGTAATGAGCTTTAATGTCTAGCCAGGTAAGTCTAAACATGTACAGGATTTTGCCCTGTGTCATAGACCGTGGGCATGTACTAATGACAACTTGTTACATGACTTTTATGTATTGCTATATGTAAATATGTTTAGCTGGACCCTGTGAGATAGAACGATACGATGTATCGAGAAAATACCGTGTATTTTCTTTAAAAGGAGGGGGTGATGTCACCAGACAATAGGTGACAATATGTACGGTGTTTTGTATCATAGTTTAACGAAGTATGTTCTCTATTGATATTGACGTGAAGCGTCATCCTAAAGCGTTGACAGGTCTTGATTGTATATATATATTGTGTATTCTTGTATGAAATCCCATCGGCTATCAGCTGATTTATCCGTGTCACGCATCGTGTGTATTATTACATTTTGTATGTGAGTCGCCATGGTGACGCTAACAGTCAAACTAGGTCACATATATCCTTATATGGGACACTTGAGAAATAAGCCAATCAGAGAACCGGATTGCCGTACACAGTGAACAGGCGATTGTGACGTCAGACTTCAAGAAGAGACGCTGAACGTGGGTTCAGTTGGGTCTTGAAGCTTGAGGGGGCAGCACGCACGCACGGGAATAGGAACATTGAAACGCCAGGAACGGCATAGAAGCAAGCTTCTACATGAGGCAAGGACCCAGCTCATGAGAACTCAGCCGTGCTGCCGACAGAGCTTCGTATTGGCGATAAAGTGAAAGAGCGCTCGTCACCTGCCGGCCTAGTTCAGCTTGACCTAAATACATAACCGCCGTAAGCCGTGAAACCATTACTACACGAGCAAGGTCAAGGACTCTAAGCTCTACGTAAACAAAGAGCGCTATTGCATTCATGTGAACGTAAACCTACCCGGGTCGCTGACAAGCAAGATCAGTTGAAGATCGCTAAACTCAGAAAGACTAGATCTATATGGTACTAACCATACGCTAGATTCTACACAAAACAGTAACCAGAGATCTCTGAAGGAACTGGACTTTATTGGTTTTATACAAACCATGGACTCAGTAAATATCCTGTAATTTTAATGTGAAGAACGGTCGTCTTGACACATCAACGCACACACTCACATTTGTGTCTCTGTAAGTATTGTCTTGAATTATATTTGTGAATTTAAAATGATGTCTCATAGTTTCTATTGATCTGGGTGTATGATTGTCTGGTATTTTAATACACGTCCTTAAAAGAACCTGGAAATGTCACCTGTAATGACCGGGATCTAATTTCTTGATGAGTGAAATCAAGTGGCGAGCGTTAACCCATCGTATGGTTTTATAGGATATATCCGTTGTAAAGTTTTCACGTTAAGTTAGGGGTGACAGTCATAATTCTATAAGGTACTTAGATGTGAATGTTAGAGCATGTGGCGCCTTTAGAGGAGAGAACAAAGACATCAGAGTCTTTAATAGGCAAAATGAAGTGTAAACAATTATAGTAAATAGAACAAGATCACTGAAGTGAGCCTTTAATAAAAAAATAAACATTGCCGAGAATTAAAAGTATATAACTTGAGATGGATTAGAATTTTTTTAAATAACAAGGAAGATCGGCTACTAATGTTATAGTATACAACATGTATTATCTTGTGTTAATTCATCATTCGTAGCCTAATATTAAGATTATAGGTTGTTTACCACGATATTAATACAACATGATGAAATACCACTGCCATGTATTACTATAGATATGGCTTGTATCACGACTCAAGTTATACTTACCAGCCCCATATTAGTATATCTACTGAGTCGTGTTGCCATGGCAAGATTTTTATCCACGGTGCTTTTAACTGAAACCCGTATATGCATGTCGTCGTATATAAATGTTATAGACAGGTCATGTACCAGTTTTAAAATTAATTCTTTCTATGCTGAGAAATACAAGTGCCTGATTTGGCTCACCACTTCTTTCATTATAACAATAACAACTGCGCACAGCGTGTTAGTAGCGGCATCTAGAGACGGGAATGAAAACTAAAATTCCTGTCAATTATGTCTGAATTCTCACTGTCCTGTCTCTATTGTCTGTCTTTGCATGGCTGTCTATCTTTCTGTTTCTCTCTGAATCCCCCTCCCAATTCTCTCTCTCTCTCTCTCTCTCTCTCTCTCTCTCTCTCTCTCACACACACACACACACACACACACACATCTTGTTAACGAACTTATCTAATCAATCGACGTGTACTTTCTAACAATTAGGTACAACTGATGTGGCCTGGGGCGTCTCTTTGATGACAAGCTGCTGCTAACATGTTATATACTAGTATACATGAACGTGTATTGGAATTTCGAGGGGAACTTTATCAGAGAAAGATTGAGTGTAAATATAATTATAATGCTTCGTTTTTGTGATATATGAAATATCATCTTCCGATATTTTTTATCAATGTCATACAAAATTCAGTTGTATCTTTAGTTCTTAAAGCTTGATCTAGGGTCCAATTTTGAAAATCGGTGCCCAAAAGCGGTGTCCGTATGTCTTACCAAACTTTATCAATCACTCATATCAAAGGTTAAAATCGTAGGATTGGCTCTGTTCTGAGTTTACAAATTATTCTGTTACATTTATGTAATACTTATACATGTATAATTGATAATTTGACATGTATATAATTTTTATTATTTTAATTCATAACTCATTGATAATAAGATTGTAAAAATTGAGTAAAAAAAGTATTAATTCAAACCTAGCAGGAAGAAAACCCCCCAAGGCTAGATAATCCCTTGGACCCTGGGTACGGATTTATTTTGTCATTCTGGGCATTCAGGTAACATAGCTTGAGCAGAGATTTTCTTTCTTGCTTTGTCCTATTCTGAATAACTGATCCATTTGGTTTTAGAATTTAATGATAACGCCACACATTCGATATCAACTGATAATGGATGGTTCAGCCTTAAAGAGGCCGAATCACCTATCAGACCTTCATGAACTAAAGGTAATCCCTTGGAGCTCTTATAAATATAGGTCAGAGAACGAGGAAATCACCACACACATAGAGGCTGCTTGTTTTGTTTATTTAAACGTATTTATAATATATTGGAGCCCGACAAAATAATCAAAACAAATTCAACAAGGGCATCTGACGGCAAGTCAGATAAGCCAGAGCTTTTCAAATGGCGTTTTGCAACAAGTGACCTTTCTACCTCCGCATTTATGCTACCTATACCACCTTAGGCTACATGTTTTTCCGGTTTGTCAACATTGCTGTGTTTACAAACATGTTGTAGATAAACAAGTTCATACATCCTTCACGGAGGCGTTATAAGAACTTTTCATATCGAGAATTTCCCTTTGATCATTTATATATACACAGAGGTTTTTGAAAAGGAAGGTGAATGGGCATCTTTATAATTACAAGACCTCTGTTTCTGCTCACCCTCGTCTTTGAACTAACGAACGCCAGACGAAATAGTAACTCCATAGGTGTAACCTTCAGTAACCTTTTAAATCTTCACAAATATTTATACGACCTGGTGACCAACTGAAATCCCTTCTGTTATGTGAATCACTGATGACTATTTAATGCCCATGTTAACTGATGTACCTGTTGATGTAATAAGTTAATATTATAATTAAGTTAATGTCAAACTTGGCTGGCGCTCAACCAGAAGTAGGGCTGTGGGGATATATAATTAGTAAATGCATCAATTCTGTATTATACCTGATGGAGAAATGCGGGAGATTGGTATTGTGTGACTGACAATCTAACAGTCAGCTTATAGAGCATTTAATGACATTGCTCACACACAGCCGGTCAACACGCGAGCCTCTTTAAATAATTGAAACGTGTATTCTCTGGGCACGCCGCTCCAAGGTTCATGCAGGCGCTTTGATTTGGTTAACTTCACTCCTTTGTCATACAAACCGTGATCGTATATGCCTAAACCACTCAAACCATTTCCGTGTTGGGAATATAATTTCAGGCGAATCCTGCATTCAAGAATTTCCTTAAAAAACAAAGTTCATGTTAATTTAAGTGGCTGATATAGTGTATATATATATATATATATATATATATATATATATATATATATATATATATGTTTTCAATTCTTTTCATCTTATTCATTTCAGGTTGGAAACGTGTTTGTTTACCTAAATGTAATGCTTGAAAGGGAAATATTTGAACCTATCAGGGAATGGCAAGTCCATGTATCCAACAAAAAAGGTAACCTTAATTTTTACAATGGACCAGTTTAAACTTTTATTTTTAAAACAACAAGGCTATGACATCTGAGCACAAAGCCTTATAGAATATCATCATTTTAGCACTTTTTACAGGTATCTAACAACGCATTATGCGAAAGGGAATGCCTTTGCCAAGACTATGGTAATCGACATACAAGTTTAACTACATACATAATTTCATTGATATCATCAATATTAAAAAAAAGACATATCTTGTGATCAAATGCAGGTAAACACAAACACAATATTCGGTGAAGCTTATTTCCAGCATCAGCTATATAAATCTTGTTCGGAACTAACGGCGAACGGCATAGCCTAATTCTATATCTTCCATTGTTAAATTAAGTTTTATTTGAAAATGAATTTACACTTAAACATCATTTACATTAAACCATGCATGTATTCTAATCAATATTTCCACATCTACACATATGTAGTCACAATACAGCCTTTTATTTTCAGCTCTAGTGAAAACAGAATCTACTACAAGAGGACATATAGAAAAAATAAAAAGGCTACTCAAGTGACCAAAGTGACACGAAGTGCCGATTCATGCATTCTAGCACAATTCTCCGCATTTGGTTAATTTATAAAGCCTTATTTATAAAGCTTAATTTAAATGCTGAATTTCGCCTTTTCCAAGTTCAGACAAAGGACTCAATAGTCTTCCCCCTTATCCAAAATGTATCAGTATTTATATTTCGAAAAGGAGAGAGTGTTCTGCACGAGCAAACTTGCACAAAAACTAGTAACAGTCAAACTGACACGTAACCTTCCCTTTCAACCTAATTCGGTAGGTGGAAAGTATGTACGAAAAGTACTAGGATTTCCAGTATGTGGCAATTACGGTGTGTCCGATTTGAGAACACCTGAAAGGTTGTGTAGTCGCCAGGCGCGCATGTGCATGTGTAAAACGAACCGATGAGATTCTATACTGTAGTGTCAAATTGTCCATATAATATTTATAAATATGATAAAATGCTTGATGTTGGGTGTACTTCGATATGTTAGATCATTTTTATCAGCGTTAAGCTATAGTACCAATTTTTCCGCGAATACTATCTTGCCGATGACGTCAGAATCTTTCACGATTCCTTGGAGAACTGGGAGTTGGCTCGTATGGCTTGTTGTCTCGTTCTTGGTACTTAGCCTAGATCAGTGAGCCCGTGGGTAGTATTGTGACTCGCGCACAAATAAAACGCATTTTTAGTTCCAGCTTGAGTTCAACCAGTTTCCCGCAAGTTGTAATAACATCGTGATCCGGCAGTTCACTTAATATCTAAACCTGTCGAAACTGTCAAAAACATTTATGTCAAGATGGAATGACCTCTATTTTAAAATGAAATGTTTGCACAAATAAAAAATAAATTAAATATTGCGTTTTGAATTTCAACTTCTCCCCGCTACTGGGGATCACAGCCACGGGACAGGTTCCGTTGACGCCGTACATCTCAAAGTGATAGTCCAAAGTAAGACCCGTAGCCGACCCGCACGTGGAGACACCGATATACCATGGGGCAATCCTTCGTGTCCGTAGCGAGAGCCCGCCACTGCACTTTATATAATCATCACCACGGTAAGTAATGTTACCGACACAACCCACGTGACCGGAAGTGGGCGATAAAACCAGAACCTGGTCACCCCGTGGGTCCAATAATGCCTCTCTTTTGTCACAACTCATATGGGCCTTCATTTTGTTGACTTCTTCGTCGGTATATAAAAGTATCCGTACACAACACAATTTCTGTGGGTAACCGAAATCATAGTAAACTAACCCATGGCCATCGACGTCCTTAAAAGAACCTGGAAATGTCACCTGTAATGACCGGGATCTAATTTCTTGATGAGTGAAATCAAGTGGCGAGCGTAAACCCATCGTATGGTTTTATAGGATATATCCGTTGTAAAGTTTTCACGTTAAGTTAGGGGTGACATTGTATGGCGAGCGTGCCAGGATATAATTAGCCTTAAAAAAACTGGCTAATTACAGTAAGTTTCAGAAGTTTTGAACTGAGAAAACAGTACTGAAACCAGACATTCATATACTCAAACTAGAGTTGATCTGAATTAATAATTGGAAATGACACCAAACTGAGGTTGTAGTGTATACTTGCACAATGAAATTACCCCACTGTTAGGAGTTAATATTTATTCAGTGAGAATATTACCTGAAGCACAACATTGTTTCAAGATCGGCATATACCTTGTAGATTTGGCTAGAACACATGCATGTTTTGTGAGTAATGCTAGTTCAGTGATACCTGGACATCATTATTGGGTTGATATAAACCCAGATTAGAGTGAAAATTTTTGATGTTGTTAGATACGCCCTGGTATAATTTTTTCTACACTAGTTTGTGATTGGTCACGTGGTAGGGTCTCTGGACAGGTAAGTTTACCCCTCCCGATTGGCATGGTAATCATAGGTGCATGGTGTTTATTGATATCTTGATATCCATCCGTCCATCCGTCTGACCCTTCGTCCGACCTTCCGTCCGTCCGTCCGTATAAGTAGATTTTGATGCGTAGAGATACCGTAGTGTTATTGTACGGATACCGCCGGTTCGTTAGGTTGGCTTTAACAGTACGTATTTACGGATTTTTAAGAGCGGATATTACTAGATACTGGAATCTTACTAGGTTAGAGCGTTACCATGGAAACGTTAGAGTCACTTGTTAGATGCGGACAGGCCTTGGGGCTTAAGGACCAGGCTTTACAAGATTATGTTGAGGCTAGACGGCGTGCGGATGAGGAACGTGAGGAAAGAGCTAGGCAACGTGAAATAGAGAAGGAACAGCGGGAATTAGAGCGTGAGCAGCGGGAATTAGAGCGCGAGCGAGAGGCTAGAGCCCACGAATTAGAGGTTCTAAGGTTAAAGTCTGACTCTGGGGTTAAAGAAGAGAGAAGTAGGGATGTATTCCCGAAAATCCAGCTTCCACCTTTTGATGAGGCTCACGATCAGCTAGATGCGTTTCTTGAGCGATTTGAACTATTAGCTGTATGTCAAGGCTATGATAGGGAGAATTGGGCGTTACACCTGAGTCCGTTACTGCGGGGTAAGGCGCTAGGGACTTACACACAGTTATCGGTTAGTGAGGCCATGGATTACGATAAGTTAAAGATAGCCTTGTTAAAGCGATACCAAATGACCGAAGAGGGTTATCGACACAAGTTTCGGACTTGTAGGCCTGAGCGAGGCGAAACGCCGAGTCAGTTTGCGGTGAGACTGAGTGGATACCTAGACCATTGGATAGGGATGGCAGGGGTCGGAGGTGACTACGACGGGGTAGTTAACCTGTTGATGTGTGAGCAGTTCGTAAACTGCTGTAGTAGGGATCTCTCTATGTTTTTGAAAGAGAGACGGTGTCGTGACTTTGATAGTATGGTAGACTTAGCCGAGAGTTATACGGAGGCTCACGGTGTACACAGCCTTACAGCAGGTCCTCGTTATGGCAATAATGTGCCGCGTCCAGCGCAACCGGTATCTCAGCCTAGAGAGAAGCGAGAGGTTGAGCGCAGTCCGGGCGGTCAGACATTTAAGCCATCAGGAGGCATCAGATGTTATTTATGTAATGAACTGGGACATAAGGCGCGGGAATGTAAGACTAGTGCCCGGTCGAGGCCTAGGTCTTCCCCTCAAGTAGGGCGTGCTGCTGGCGATCAGCAGAGGTATAGGACTAATTTTAGCCCCCCGTATAACCCAAAACAGAAACCGGAGACTATGTCAATGGCAGTAGTCGAGGCGGAAACGGAGACAGTCGGTGCGGTGAACCGGAAGTAGAGAGTCCGAGTCAGTCGTTAGGATTTGCTGCCCAGACAGAAGGCGGAATCTCGTTACCTGTGTGTGAAGGGCTGGTGAATGGTAAGTCAGCGAGGGTGCTGCAGGATTCGGGCTGTTCCTTGGCAGGAATACGTGAGTCGTACGTGGAGCCGAATCAGTTCACCGGACACCAGGTCGAGTGTAGGTTGTTCGACGGGTCTGTAAGACAATTTCCTACGGCTAGGATTAATGTGGACTGTGCGTACTTTGTCGGTACTATCGAGGCAATGGTGGTCGGGGATGCTGTATGTGATTTAGCGCTAGGTAACATAGCGGGAGCGCGTGATCCGTATGATCCGGACCCGACGTGGAAGTCTGAGCGGTCCTCAGGCATAGTGTGTGACGGTGTAGAGTCACAAAAGGAGGTGTCGTCCGCGGTGGAGACACGGAGCGCTGCGCGAGAGAAACAGATACCGACGCGTAGCTTGAATGTTGCAAGCCCAGTTGCCGATGTGAGTCCGGCCGAATTTTTGAAGGCGCAGGAGGAGGATGGGTCTTTAGCGCCGTATTGGAGGCTAGCTAGAGAGGCTAGAAATGATAGTCCATTTAGAATTGAGGACGGATATTTAGTTCGGGTTGTGAGTGATAAACGGGGAGATCAAGATGGATCTCGAGTGGTGGTACCTCAGACGTTACGGTACGACGTAATGAGGATGGGCCACGAAGCGGTTATGGCGGGCCATCAGGGCATAGACAAAACGCACGACTGCGTGAGAACTCAGTTTTTCTGGAAAGGGATGTATAATGACATTCATTGCTGAGTTTTGCAAGTCCTGTCCCATTTGCCAGAAAACCATACCGAAAGGCAAGGTGCCTGGAGCTACGTTAGGCCAGATGCCATTAATTGATGAGCCCTGGCGTAGAATTTCGATGGATCTGGTTGGGCCGATCCATCCAGCGTCTGAGAGAGGTCACAGGTATATTCTGACCGTTATGGATTATGCCACTAGATATCCGGAGGCTGTTGCTTTAAAGAACATAGATACAGTCTCTGTGGCTGATGCGCTAGTTGATATTTATGCGCGGTTAGGAGTGCCGTCAGAGGTGCTTACTGACATGGGAACACAATTTACGTCAGACCTCATGCGAGAAGTTAGCCGTGTTTTGTCTGTAAGACAGCTCACCACTACTCCTTACCATCCTATGTGCAACGGAATGGTGGAGAGATTCAATGGAACGTTAAAGTTAATGTTGAAACGGATGTGCGAGGAAAGACCGCGAGATTGGGATCGGTACCTCAGCGCCGTGCTTTTTGCGTACCGAGAAGCGCCACATGAGAGCACAGGGTTCTCACTCTTTGAGTTGCTCTATGGTAGGATCGTTAGAGGACCGATGCGGATTCTAAGGGATCTGTGGACCAAGCGAGATACTAGCGTCGAGACTAAAACCACGTACCAATACGTCCTGGACCTACAAGACAAACTAAGCGACACATGCGCGTTAGCTAGAGAGGCATTGAACAAATCAGCGAACAGACACAGACTGTTATATGATAGAGGTAAATGCGCGCGCAGGTTTGAGGCCGGAGACGAAGTTTTGTTGTTACTCCCGACGGAGCGGAACAAATTAACTATTGTAAACAGGGTTGGGGACTTAGACTATCGGATTAAGATTGGCGATAAGGTTAAAACCTTCCACGTGAATATGCTGAAACGGTACCATGCTAGAAACGAGCCCCAGCATATTCTGGCAGCGGTAGCCAAGG
Source organism: Sipunculus nudus (assembly GCA_026874595.1). Classification (NCBI taxonomy): domain Eukaryota; kingdom Metazoa; phylum Annelida; class Sipuncula; order Golfingiida; family Sipunculidae; genus Sipunculus; species Sipunculus nudus. The sequence goes on along the minus strand of CM049312.1, from coordinate 13,634,200 downwards.
GCGCACCTGATTCTATACATGATCCTGACGGTGTAGACGGGGAAACAGAGCACTGATAGACCTAAGACAAAGAAGGCTTTGCGAGCATTCCTAGGTCTTACAGGGTACTATCGAAAATTCGTGCCAAACTATGCGGAAATAGCGGTGCCCTTGACTGATCTAACGCGTAAAGGTCAACCTAACAAACTAGACTGGAAACCCGTACACGAGAACGCGTACTGTTCTCTAAAGGCTAAACTGTCAGACCCTCCCATACTGAAGCTACCTGATTTCAGTAAACGATTTTATTTGAAATGTGATGCATCTGATGTGGGTATTGGCTGTATCCTGATGCAAAGACACGAGGGGATCATGCACCCAGTAGCTTATGCCAGTCGTAAACTATTGCCCAGGGAGAGAAATTACTCCATCGAGAAAGAGTCATTAGCAATTGTATGGTCTGTACAGAAATTTGAGATGTACCTGGCTTGTAGACCGTTCACCATTCAGACCGACCACAAACCATTAAAGTGTATTAGCAAATCAAAATGTGCTAATAAGAGAGTAATGAGATGGGCACTGGTTCTACAAGAGTTTAGATTTGATATTGAAGCAGTGTCAGGTAAACTAAACCATGGACCTGATTTTCTTAGCAGACTGCCTGAGTGTTAGGATGTAATGAGCTTTAATGTCTAGCCAGGTAAGTCTAAACATGTACAGGATTTTGCCCTGTGTCATAGACCGTGGGCATGTACTAATGACAACTTGTTACATGACTTTTATGTATTGCTATATGTAAATATGTTTAGCTGGACCCTGTGAGATAGAACGATACGATGTATCGAGAAAATACCGTGTATTTTCTTTAAAAGGAGGGGGTGATGTCACCAGACAATAGGTGACAATATGTACGGTGTTTTGTATCATAGTTTAACGAAGTATGTTCTCTATTGATATTGACGTGAAGCGTCATCCTAAAGCGTTGACAGGTCTTGATTGTATATATATATTGTGTATTCTTGTATGAAATCCCATCGGCTATCAGCTGATTTATCCGTGTCACGCATCGTGTGTATTATTACATTTTGTATGTGAGTCGCCATGGTGACGCTAACAGTCAAACTAGGTCACATATATCCTTATATGGGACACTTGAGAAATAAGCCAATCAGAGAACCGGATTGCCGTACACAGTGAACAGGCGATTGTGACGTCAGACTTCAAGAAGAGACGCTGAACGTGGGTTCAGTTGGGTCTTGAAGCTTGAGGGGGCAGCACGCACGCACGGGAATAGGAACATTGAAACGCCAGGAACGGCATAGAAGCAAGCTTCTACATGAGGCAAGGACCCAGCTCATGAGAACTCAGCCGTGCTGCCGACAGAGCTTCGTATTGGCGATAAAGTGAAAGAGCGCTCGTCACCTGCCGGCCTAGTTCAGCTTGACCTAAATACATAACCGCCGTAAGCCGTGAAACCATTACTACACGAGCAAGGTCAAGGACTCTAAGCTCTACGTAAACAAAGAGCGCTATTGCATTCATGTGAACGTAAACCTACCCGGGTCGCTGACAAGCAAGATCAGTTGAAGATCGCTAAACTCAGAAAGACTAGATCTATATGGTACTAACCATACGCTAGATTCTACACAAAACAGTAACCAGAGATCTCTGAAGGAACTGGACTTTATTGGTTTTATACAAACCATGGACTCAGTAAATATCCTGTAATTTTAATGTGAAGAACGGTCGTCTTGACACATCAACGCACACACTCACATTTGTGTCTCTGTAAGTATTGTCTTGAATTATATTTGTGAATTTAAAATGATGTCTCATAGTTTCTATTGATCTGGGTGTATGATTGTCTGGTATTTTAATACACGTCCTTAAAAGAACCTGGAAATGTCACCTGTAATGACCGGGATCTAATTTCTTGATGAGTGAAATCAAGTGGCGAGCGTAAACCCATCGTATGGTTTTATAGGATATATCCGTTGTAAAGTTTTCACGTTAAGTTAGGGGTGACAGTCATAATTCTATAAGGTACTTAGATGTGAATGTTAGAGCATGTGGCGCCTTTAGAGGAGAGAACAAAGACATCAGAGTCTTTAATAGGCAAAATGAAGTGTAAACAATTATAGTAAATAGAACAAGATCACTGAAGTGAGCCTTTAATAAAAAAATAAACATTGCCGAGAATTAAAAGTATATAACTTGAGATGGATTAGAATTTTTTTAAATAACAAGGAAGATCGGCTACTAATGTTATAGTATACAACATGTATTATCTTGTGTTAATTCATCATTCGTAGCCTAATATTAAGATTATAGGTTGTTTACCACGATATTAATACAACATGATGAAATACCACTGCCATGTATTACTATAGATATGGCTTGTATCACGACTCAAGTTATACTTACCAGCCCCATATTAGTATATCTACTGAGTCGTGTTGCCATGGCAAGATTTTTATCCACGGTGCTTTTAACTGAAACCCGTATATGCATGTCGTCGTATATAAATGTTATAGACAGGTCATGTACCAGTTTTAAAATTAATTCTTTCTATGCTGAGAAATACAAGTGCCTGATTTGGCTCACCACTTCTTTCATTATAACAATGACAACTGCGCACAGCGTGTTAGTAGCGGCATCTAGAGACGGGAATGAAAACTAAAATTCCTGTCAATTATGTCTGAATTCTCACTGTCCTGTCTCTATTGTCTGTCTTTGCATGGCTGTCTATCTTTCTGTTTCTCTCTGAATCCCCCTCCCAATTCTCTCTCTCTCTCTCTCTCTCTCTCTCTCTCTCTCACACACACACACACACACACACACATCTTGTTAACGAACTTATCTAATCAATCGACGTGTACTTTCTAACAATTAGGTACAACTGATGTGGCCTGGGGCGTCTCTTTGATGACAAGCTGCTGCTAACATGTTATATACTAGTATACATGAACATGTATTGGAATTTCGAGGGGAACTTTATCAGAGAAAGATTGAGTGTAAATATAATTATAATGCTTCGTTTTTGTGATATATGAAATATCATCTTCCGATATTTTTTATCAATGTCATACAAAATTCAGTTGTATCTTTAGTTCTTAAAGCTTGATCTAGGGTCCAATTTTGAAAATCGGTGCCCAAAAGCGGTGTCCGTATGTCTTACCAAACTTTATCAATCACTCATATCAAAGGTTAAAATCGTAGGATTGGCTCTGTTCTGAGTTTACAAATTATTCTGTTACATTTATGTAATACTTATACATGTATAATTGATAATTTGACATGTATATAATTTTTATTATTTTAATTCATAACTCATTGATAATAAGATTGTAAAAATTGAGTAAAAAAAGTATTAATTCAAACCTAGCAGGAAGAAAACCCCCCAAGGCTAGATAATCCCTTGGACCCTGGGTACGGATTTATTTTGTCATTCTGGGCATTCAGGTAACATAGCTTGAGCAGAGATTTTCTTTCTTGCTTTGTCCTATTCTGAATAACTGATCCATTTGGTTTTAGAATTTAATGATAACGCCACACATTCGATATCAACTGATAATGGATGGTTCAGCCTTAAAGAGGCCGAATCACCTATCAGACCTTCATGAACTAAAGGTAATCCCTTGGAGCTCTTATAAATATAGGTCAGAGAACGAGGAAATCACCGCACACATAGAGGCTGCTTGTTTTGTTTATTTAAACGTATTTATAATATATTGGAGCCCGACAAAATAATCAAAACAAATTCAACAAGGGCATCTGACGGCAAGTCAGATAAGCCAGAGCTTTTCAAATGGCGTTTTGCAACAAGTGACCTTTCTACCTCCGCATTTATGCTACCTATACCACCTTAGGCTACATGTTTTTCCGGTTTGTCAACATTGCTGTGTTTACAAACATGTTGTAGATAAACAAGTTCATACATCCTTCACGGAGGCGTTATAAGAACTTTTCATATCGAGAATTTCCCTTTGATCATTTATATATACACAGAGGTTTTTGAAAAGGAAGGTGAATGGGCATCTTTATAATTACAAGACCTCTGTTTCTGCTCACCCTCGTCTTTGAACTAACGAACGCCAGACGAAATAGTAACTCCATAGGTGTAACCTTCAGTAACCTTTTAAATCTTCACAAATATTTATACGACCTGGTGACCAACTGAAATCCCTTCTGTTATGTGAATCACTGATGACTATTTAATGCCCATGTTAACTGATGTACCTGTTGACGTAATAAGTTAATATTATAATTAAGTTAATGTCAAACTTGGCTGGCGCTCAACCAGAAGTAGGGCTGTGGGGATATATAATTAGTAAATGCATCAATTCTGTATTATACCTGATGGAGAAATGCGGGAGATTGGTATTGTGTGACTGACAATCTAACAGTCAGCTTATAGAGCATTTAATGACATTGCTCACACACAGCCGGTCAACACGCGAGCCTCTTTAAATAATTGAAACGTGTATTCTCTGGGCACGCCGCTCCAAGGTTCATGCAGGCGCTTTGATTTGGTTAACTTCACTCCTTTGTCATACAAACCGTGATCGTATATGCCTAAACCACTCAAACCATTTCCGTGTTGGGAATATAATTTCAGGCGAATCCTGCATTCAAGAATTTCCTTAAAAAACAAAGTTCATGTTAATTTAAGTGGCTGATATAGTGTATATATATATATATATATATATATATATATATATATATATATATATGTTTTCAATTCTTTTCATCTTATTCATTTCAGGTTGGAAACGTGTTTGTTTACCTAAATGTAATGCTTGAAAGGGAAATATTTGAACCTATCAGGGAATGGCAAGTCCATGTATCCAACAAAAAAGGTAACCTTAATTTTTACAATGGACCAGTTTAAACTTTTATTTTTAAAACAACAAGGCTATGACATCTGAGCACAAAGCCTTATAGAATATCATCATTTTAGCACTTTTTACAGGTATCTAACAACGCATTATGCGAAAGGGAATGCCTTTGCCAAGACTATGGTAATCGACATACAAGTTTAACTACATACATAATTTCATTGATATCATCAATATTAAAAAAAAGACATATCTTGTGATCAAATGCAGGTAAACACAAACACAATATTCAGTGAAGCTTATTTCCAGCATCAGCTATATAAATCTTGTTCGGAACTAACGGCGAACGGCATAGCCTAATTCTATATCTTCCATTGTTAAATTAAGTTTTATTTGAAAATGAATTTACACTTAAACATCATTTACATTAAACCATGCATGTATTCTAATCAATATTTCCACATCTACACATATGTAGTCACAATACAGCCTTTTATTTTCAGCTCTAGTGAAAACAGAATCTACTACAAGAGGACATATAGAAAAAATAAAAAGGCTACTCAAGTGACCAAAGTGACACGAAGTGCCGATTCATGCATTCTAGCACAATTCTCCGCATTTGGTTAATTTATAAAGCCTTATTTATAAAGCTTAATTTAAATGCTGAATTTCGCCTTTTCCAAGTTCAGACAAAGGACTCAATAGTCTTCCCCCTTATCCAAAATGTATCAGTATTTATATTTCGAAAAGGAGAGAGTGTTCTGCACGAGCAAACTTGCACAAAAACTAGTAACAGTCAAACTGACACGTAACCTTCCCTTTCAACCTAATTCGGTAGGTGGAAAGTATGTACGAAAAGTACTAGGATTTCCAGTATGTGGCAATTACGGTGTGTCCGATTTGAGAACACCTGAAAGGTTGTGTAGTCGCCAGGCGCGCATGTGCATGTGTAAAACGAACCGATGAGATTCTATACTGTAGTGTCAAATTGCCCATATAATATTTATAAATATGATAAAATGCTTGATGTTGGGTGTACTTCGATATGTTAGATCATTTTTATCAGCGTTAAGCTATAGTACCAATTTTTCCGCGAATACTATCTTGCCGATGACGTCAGAATCTTTCACGATTCCTTGGAGAACTGGGAGTTGGCTCGTATGGCTTGTTGTCTCGTTCTTGGTACTTAGCCTAGATCAGTGAGCCCGTGGGTAGTATTGTGACTCGCGCACAAATAAAACGCATTTTTAGTTCCAGCTTGAGTTCAACCAGTTTCCCGCAAGTTGTAATAACATCGTGATCCGGCAGTTCACTTAATATCTAAACCTGTCGAAACTGTCAAAAACATTTATGTCAAGATGGAATGACCTCTATTTTAAAATGAAATGTTTGCACAAATAAAAAATAAATTAAATATTGCGTTTTGAATTTCAACTTCTCCCCGCTACTGGGGATCACAGCCACGGGACAGGTTCCGTTGACGCCGTACATCTCAAAGTGATAGTCCAAAGTAAGACCGGTAGCCGACCCGCACGTGGAGACACCGATATACCATGGGGCAATCCTTCGTGTCCGTAGCGAGAGCCCGCCACTGCACTTTATATAATCATCACCACGGTAAGTAATGTTACCGACACAACCCACGTGACCGGAAGTGGGCGATAAAACCAGAACCTGGTCACCCCGTGGGTCCAATAATGCCTCTCTTTTGTCACAACTCATATGGGCCTTCATTTTGTTGACTTCTTCGTCGGTATATAAAAGTATCCGTACACAACACAATTTCTGTGGGTAACCGAAATCATAGTAAACTAACCCATGGCCATCGACGTCCTTAAAAGAACCTGGAAATGTCACCTGTAATGACCGGGATCTAATTTCTTGATGAGTGAAATCAAGTGGCGAGCGTAAACCCATCGTATGGTTTTATAGGATATATCCGTTGTAAAGTTTTCACGTTAAGTTAGGGGTGACATTGTATGGCGAGCGTGCCAGGATAAAATTAGCCTTAAAAAAACTGGCTAATTACAGTAAGTTTCAGAAGTTTTGAACTGAGAAAACAGTACTGAAACCAGACATTCATATACTCAAACTAGAGTTGATCTGAATTAATAATTGGAAATGACACCAAACTGAGGTTGTAGTGTATACTTGCACAATGAAATTACCCCACTGTTAGGAGTTAATATTTATTCAGTGAGAATATTACCTGAAGCACAACATTGTTTCAAGATCGGCATATACCTTGTAGATTTGGCTAGAACACATGCATGTTTTGTGAGTAATGCTAGTTCAGTGATACCTGGACATCATTATTGGGTTGATATAAACCCAGATTAGAGTGAAAATTTTTGATGTTGTTAGATACGCCCTGGTATAATTTTTTCTACACTAGTTTGTGATTGGTCACGTGGTAGGGTCTCTGGACAGGTAAGTTTACCCCTCCCGATTGGCATGGTAATCATAGGTGCATGGTGTTTATTGATATCTTGATATCCATCCGTCCATCCGTCTGACCCTTCGTCCGACCTTCCGTCCGTCCGTCCGTATAAGTAGATTTTGATGCGTAGAGATACCGTAGTGTTATTGTACGGATACCGCCGGTTCGTTAGGTTGGCTTTAACAGTACGTATTTACGGATTTTTAAGAGCGGATATTACTAGATACTGGAATCTTACTAGGTTAGAGCGTTACCATGGAAACGTTAGAGTCACTTGTTAGATGCGGACAGGCCTTGGGGCTTAAGGACCAGGCTTTACAAGATTATGTTGAGGCTAGACGGCGTGCGGATGAGGAACGTGAGGAAAGAGCTAGGCAACGTGAAATAGAGAAGGAACAGCGGGAATTAGAGCGTGAGCAGCGGGAATTAGAGCGCGAGCGAGAGGCTAGAGCCCACGAATTAGAGGTTCTAAGGTTAAAGTCTGACTCTGGGGTTAAAGAAGAGAGAAGTAGGGATGTATTCCCGAAAATCCAGCTTCCACCTTTTGATGAGGCTCACGATCAGCTAGATGCGTTTCTTGAGCGATTTGAACTATTAGCTGTATGTCAAGGCTATGATAGGGAGAATTGGGCGTTACACCTGAGTCCGTTACTGCGGGGTAAGGCGCTAGGGACTTACACACAGTTATCGGTTAGTGAGGCCATGGATTACGATAAGTTAAAGATAGCCTTGTTAAAGCGATACCAAATGACCGAAGAGGGTTATCGACACAAGTTTCGGACTTGTAGGCCTGAGCGAGGCGAAACGCCGAGTCAGTTTGCGGTGAGACTGAGTGGATACCTAAACCATTGGATAGGGATGGCAGGGGTCGGAGGTGACTACGACGGGGTAGTTAACCTGTTGATGTGTGAGCAGTTCGTAAACTGCTGTAGTAGGGATCTCTCTATGTTTTTGAAAGAGAGACGGTGTCGTGACTTTGATAGTATGGTAGACTTAGCCGAGAGTTATACGGAGGCTCACGGTGTACACAGCCTTACAGCAGGTCCTCGTTATGGCAATAATGTGCCGCGTCCAGCGCAACCGGTATCTCAGCCTAGAGAGAAGCGAGAGGTTGAGCGCAGTCCGGGCGGTCAGACATTTAAGCCATCAGGAGGCATCAGATGTTATTTATGTAATGAACTGGGACATAAGGCGCGGGAATGTAAGACTAGTGCCCGGTCGAGGCCTAGGTCTTCCCCTCAAGTAGGGCGTGCTGCTGGCGATCAGCAGAGGTATAGGACTAATTTTAGCCCCCCGTATAACCCAAAACAGAAACCGGAGACTATGTCAATGGCAGTAGTCGAGGCGGAAACGGAGACAGTCGGTGCGGTGAACCGGAAGTAGAGAGTCCGAGTCAGTCGTTAGGATTTGCTGCCCAGACAGAAGGCGGAATCTCGTTACCTGTGTGTGAAGGGCTGGTGAATGGTAAGTCAGCGAGGGTGCTGCAGGATTCGGGCTGTTCCTTGGCAGGAATACGTGAGTCGTACGTGGAGCCGAATCAGTTCACCGGACACCAGGTCGAGTGTAGGTTGTTCGACGGGTCTGTAAGACAATTTCCTACGGCTAGGATTAATGTGGACTGTGCGTACTTTGTCGGTACTATCGAGGCAATGGTGGTCGGGGATGCTGTATGTGATTTAGCGCTAGGTAACATAGCGGGAGCGCGTGATCCGTATGATCCGGACCCGACGTGGAAGTCTGAGCGGTCCTCAGGCATAGTGTGTGACGGTGTAGAGTCACAAAAGGAGGTGTCGTCCGCGGTGGAGACACGGAGCGCTGCGCGAGAGAAACAGATACCGACGCGTAGCTTGAATGTTGCAAGCCCAGTTGCCGATGTGAGTCCGGCCGAATTTTTGAAGGCGCAGGAGGAGGATGGGTCTTTAGCGCCGTATTGGAGGCTAGCTAGAGAGGCTAGAAATGATAGTCCATTTAGAATTGAGGACGGATATTTAGTTCGGGTTGTGAGTGATAAACGGGGAGATCAAGATGGATCTCGAGTGGTGGTACCTCAGACGTTACGGTACGACGTAATGAGGATGGGCCACGAAGCGGTTATGGCGGGCCATCAGGGCATAGACAAAACGCACGACTGCGTGAGAACTCAGTTTTTCTGGAAAGGGATGTATAATGACATTCATTGCTGAGTTTTGCAAGTCCTGTCCCATTTGCCAGAAAACCATACCGAAAGGCAAGGTGCCTGGAGCTACGTTAGGCCAGATGCCATTAATTGATGAGCCCTGGCGTAGAATTTCGATGGATCTGGTTGGGCCGATCCATCCAGCGTCTGAGAGAGGTCACAGGTATATTCTGACCGTTATGGATTATGCCACTAGATATCCGGAGGCTGTTGCTTTAAAGAACATAGATACAGTCTCTGTGGCTGATGCGCTAGTTGATATTTATGCGCGGTTAGGAGTGCCGTCAGAGGTGCTTACTGACATGGGAACACAATTTACGTCAGACCTCATGCGAGAAGTTAGCCGTGTTTTGTCTGTAAGACAGCTCACCACTACTTCTTACCATCCTATGTGCAACGGAATGGTGGAGAGATTCAATGGAACGTTAAAGTTAATGTTGAAACGGATGTGCGAGGAAAGACCGCGAGATTGGGATCGGTACCTCAGCGCCGTGCTTTTTGCGTACCGAGAAGCGCCACATGAGAGCACAGGGTTCTCACCCTTTGAGTTGCTCTATGGTAGGATCGTTAGAGGACCGATGCGGATTCTAAGGGATCTGTGGACCAAGCGAGATACTAGCGTCGAGACTAAAACCACGTACCAATACGTCCTGGACCTACAAGACAAACTAAGCGACACATGCGCGTTAGCTAGAGAGGCGTTGAACAAATCAGCGAACAGACACAGACTGTTATATGATAGAGGTAAATGCGCGCGCAGGTTTGAGGCCGGAGACGAAGTTTTGTTGTTACTCCCGACGGAGCGGAACAAATTAACTATTGTAAACAGGGTTGGGGACTTAGACTATCGGATTAAGATTGGCGATAAGGTTAAAACCTTCCACGTGAATATGCTGAAACGGTACCATGCTAGAAACGAGCCCCAGCATATTCTGGCAGCGGTAGCCAAGGGCGCACCTGATTCTATACATGATCCTGACGGTGTAGACGGGGAAACAGAGCACTGATAGACCTAAGACAAAGAAGGCTTTGCGAGCATTCCTAGGTCTTACAGGGTACTATCGAAAATTCGTGCCAAACTATGCGGAAATAGCGGTGCCCTTGACTGATCTAACGCGTAAAGGTCAACCTAACAAACTAGACTGGAAACCCGTACACGAGAACGCGTACTGTTCTCTAAAGGCTAAACTGTCAGACCCTCCCATACTGAAGCTACCTGATTTCAGTAAACGATTTTATTTGAAATGTGATGCATCTGATGTGGGTATTGGCTGTATCCTGATGCAAAGACACGAGGGGATCATGCACCCAGTAGCTTATGCCAGTCGTAAACTATTGCCCAGGGAGAGAAATTACTCCATCGAGAAAGAGTCATTAGCAATTGTATGGTCTGTACAGAAATTTGAGATGTACCTGGCTTGTAGACCGTTCACCATTCAGACCGACCACAAACCATTAAAGTGTATTAGCAAATCAAAATGTGCTAATAAGAGAGTAATGAGATGGGCACTGGTTCTACAAGAGTTTAGATTTGATATTGAAGCAGTGTCAGGTAAACTAAACCATGGACCTGATTTTCTTAGCAGACTGCCTGAGTGTTAGGATGTAATGAGCTTTAATGTCTAGCCAGGTAAGTCTAAACATGTACAGGATTTTGCCCTGTGTCATAGACCGTGGGCATGTACTAATGACAACTTGTTACATGACTTTTATGTATTGCTATATGTAAATATGTTTAGCTGGACCCTGTGAGATAGAACGATACGATGTATCGAGAAAATACCGTGTATTTTCTTTAAAAGGAGGGGGTGATGTCACCAGACAATAGGTGACAATATGTACGGTGTTTTGTATCATAGTTTAACGAAGTATGTTCTCTATTGATATTGACGTGAAGCGTCATCCTAAAGCGTTGACAGGTCTTGATTGTATATATATATTGTGTATTCTTGTATGAAATCCCATCGGCTATCAGCTGATTTATCCGTGTCACGCATCGTGTGTATTATTACATTTTGTATGTGAGTCGCCATGGTGACGCTAACAGTCAAACTAGGTCACATATATCCTTATATGGGACACTTGAGAAATAAGCCAATCAGAGAACCGGATTGCCGTACACAGTGAACAGGCGATTGTGACGTCAGACTTCAAGAAGAGACGCTGAACGTGGGTTCAGTTGGGTCTTGAAGCTTGAGGGGGCAGCACGCACGCACGGGAATAGGAACATTGAAACGCCAGGAACGGCATAGAAGCAAGCTTCTACATGAGGCAAGGACCCAGCTCATGAGAACTCAGCCGTGCTGCCGACAGAGCTTCGTATTGGCGATAAAGTGAAAGAGCGCTCGTCACCTGCCGGCCTAGTTCAGCTTGACCTAAATACATAACCGCCGTAAGCCGTGAAACCATTACTACACGAGCAAGGTCAAGGACTCTAAGCTCTACGTAAACAAAGAGCGCTATTGCATTCATGTGAACGTAAACCTACCCGGGTCGCTGACAAGCAAGATCAGTTGAAGATCGCTAAACTCAGAAAGACTAGATCTATATGGTACTAACCATACGCTAGATTCTACACAAAACAGTAACCAGAGATCTCTGAAGGAACTGGACTTTATTGGTTTTATACAAACCATGGACTCAGTAAATATCCTGTAATTTTAATGTGAAGAACGGTCGTCTTGACACATCAACGCACACACTCACATTTGTGTCTCTGTAAGTATTGTCTTGAATTATATTTGTGAATTTAAAATGATGTCTCATAGTTTCTATTGATCTGGGTGTATGATTGTCTGGTATTTTAATACACGTCCTTAAAAGAACCTGGAAATGTCACCTGTAATGACCGGGATCTAATTTCTTGATGAGTGAAATCAAGTGGCGAGCGTTAACCCATCGTATGGTTTTATAGGATATATCCGTTGTAAAGTTTTCACGTTAAGTTAGGGGTGACAGTCATAATTCTATAAGGTACTTAGATGTGAATGTTAGAGCATGTGGCGCCTTTAGAGGAGAGAACAAAGACATCAGAGTCTTTAATAGGCAAAATGAAGTGTAAACAATTATAGTAAATAGAACAAGATCACTGAAGTGAGCCTTTAATAAAAAAATAAACATTGCCGAGAATTAAAAGTATATAACTTGAGATGGATTAGAATTTTTTTAAATAACAAGGAAGATCGGCTACTAATGTTATAGTATACAACATGTATTATCTTGTGTTAATTCATCATTCGTAGCCTAATATTAAGATTATAGGTTGTTTACCACGATATTAATACAACATGATGAAATACCACTGCCATGTATTACTATAGATATGGCTTGTATCACGACTCAAGTTATACTTACCAGCCCCATATTAGTATATCTACTGAGTCGTGTTGCCATGGCAAGATTTTTATCCACGGTGCTTTTAACTGAAACCCGTATATGCATGTCGTCGTATATAAATGTTATAGACAGGTCATGTACCAGTTTTAAAATTAATTCTTTCTATGCTGAGAAATACAAGTGCCTGATTTGGCTCACCACTTCTTTCATTATAACAATGACAACTGCGCACAGCGTGTTAGTAGCGGCATCTAGAGACGGGAATGAAAACTAAAATTCCTGTCAATTATGTCTGAATTCTCACTGTCCTGTCTCTATTGTCTGTCTTTGCATGGCTGTCTATCTTTCTGTTTCTCTCTGAATCCCCCTCCCAATTCTCTCTCTCTCTCTCTCTCTCTCTCTCTCTCTCACACACACACACACACACACACACACACATCTTGTTAACGAACTTATCTAATCAATCGACGTGTACTTTCTAACAATTAGGTACAACTGATGTGGCCTGGGGCGTCTCTTTGATGACAAGCTGCTGCTAACATGTTATATACTAGTATACATGAACGTGTATTGGAATTTCGAGGGGAACTTTATCAGAGAAAGATTGAGTGTAAATATAATTATAATGCTTCGTTTTTGTGATATATGAAATATCATCTTCCGATATTTTTTATCAATGTCATACAAAATTCAGTTGTATCTTTAGTTCTTAAAGCTTGATCTAGGGTCCAATTTTGAAAATCGGTGCCCAAAAGCGGTGTCCGTATGTCTTACCAAACTTTATCAATCACTCATATCAAAGGTTAAAATCGTAGGATTGGCTCTGTTCTGAGTTTACAAATTATTCTGTTACATTTATGTAATACTTATACATGTATAATTGATAATTTGACATGTATATAATTTTTATTATTTTAATTCATAACTCATTGATAATAAGATTGTAAAAATTGAGTAAAAAAAGTATTAATTCAAACCTAGCAGGAAGAAAACCCCCCAAGGCTAGATAATCCCTTGGACCCTGGGTACGGATTTATTTTGTCATTCTGGGCATTCAGGTAACATAGCTTGAGCAGAGATTTTCTTTCTTGCTTTGTCCTATTCTGAATAACTGATCCATTTGGTTTTAGAATTTAATGATAACGCCACACATTCGATATCAACTGATAATGGATGGTTCAGCCTTAAAGAGGCCGAATCACCTATCAGACCTTCATGAACTAAAGGTAATCCCTTGGAGCTCTTATAAATATAGGTCAGAGAACGAGGAAATCACCGCACACATAGAGGCTGCTTGTTTTGTTTATTTAAACGTATTTATAATATATTGGAGCCCGACAAAATAATCAAAACAAATTCAACAAGGGCATCTGACGGCAAGTCAGATAAGCCAGAGCTTTTCAAATGGCGTTTTGCAACAAGTGACCTTTCTACCTCCGCATTTATGCTACTTATACCACCTTAGGCTACATGTTTTTCCGGTTTGTCAACATTGCTGTGTTTACAAACATGTTGTAGATAAACAAGTTCATACATCCTTCACGGAGGCGTTATAAGAACTTTTCATATCGAGAATTTCCCTTTGATCATTTATATATACACAGAGGTTTTTGAAAAGGAAGGTGAATGGGCATCTTTATAATTACAAGACCTCTGTTTCTGCTCACCCTCGTCTTTGAACTAACGAACGCCAGACGAAATAGTAACTCCATAGGTGTAACCTTCAGTAACCTTTTAAATCTTCACAAATATTTATACGACCTGGTGACCAACTGAAATCCCTTCTGTTATGTGAATCACTGATGACTATTTAATGCCCATGTTAACTGATGTACCTGTTGACGTAATAAGTTAATATTATAATTAAGTTAATGTCAAACTTGGCTGGCGCTCAACCAGAAGTAGGGCTGTGGGGATATATAATTAGTAAATGCATCAATTCTGTATTATACCTGATGGAGAAATGCGGGAGATTGGTATTGTGTGACTGACAATCTAACAGTCAGCTTATAGAGCATTTAATGACATTGCTCACACACAGCCGGTCAACACGCGAGCCTCTTTAAATAATTGAAACGTGTATTCTCTGGGCACGCCGCTCCAAGGTTCATGCAGGCGCTTTGATTTGGTTAACTTCACTCCTTTGTCATACAAACCGTGATCGTATATGCCTAAACCACTCAAACCATTTCCGTGTTGGGAATATAATTTCAGGCGAATCCTGCATTCAAGAATTTCCTTAAAAAACAAAGTTCATGTTAATTTAAGTGGCTGATATAGTGTATATATATATATATATATATATATATATATATATATATATATATATATATATGTTTTCAATTCTTTTCATCTTATTCATTTCAGGTTGGAAACGTGTTTGTTTACCTAAATGTAATGCTTGAAAGGGAAATATTTGAACCTATCAGGGAATGGCAAGTCCATGTATCCAACAAAAAAGGTAACCTTAATTTTTACAATGGACCAGTTTAAACTTTTATTTTTAAAACAACAAGGCTATGACATCTGAGCACAAAGCCTTATAGAATATCATCATTTTAGCACTTTTTACAGGTATCTAACAACGCATTATGCGAAAGGGAATGCCTTTGCCAAGACTATGGTAATCGACATACAAGTTTAACTACATACATAATTTCATTGATATCATCAATATTAAAAAAAAGACATATCTTGTGATCAAATGCAGGTAAACACAAACACAATATTCGGTGAAGCTTATTTCCAGCATCAGCTATATAAATCTTGTTCAGAACTAACGGCGAACGGCATAGCCTAATTCTATATCTTCCATTGTTAAATTAAGTTTTATTTGAAAATGAATTTACACTTAAACATCATTTACATTAAACCATGCATGTATTCTAATCAATATTTCCACATCTACACATATGTAGTCACAATACAGCCTTTTATTTTCAGCTCTAGTGAAAACAGAATCTACTACAAGAGGACATATAGAAAAAATAAAAAGGCTACTCAAGTGACCAAAGTGACACGAAGTGCCGATTCATGCATTCTAGCACAATTCTCCGCATTTGGTTAATTTATAAAGCCTTATTTATAAAGCTTAATTTAAATGCTGAATTTCGCCTTTTCCAAGTTCAGACAAAGGACTCAATAGTCTTCCCCCTTATCCAAAATGTATCAGTATTTATATTTCGAAAAGGAGAGAGTGTTCTGCACGAGCAAACTTGCACAAAAACTAGTAACAGTCAAACTGACACGTAACCTTCCCTTTCAACCTAATTCGGTAGGTGGAAAGTATGTACGAAAAGTACTAGGATTTCCAGTATGTGGCAATTACGGTGTGTCCGATTTGAGAACACCTGAAAGGTTGTGTAGTCGCCAGGCGCGCATGTGCATGTGTAAAACGAACCGATGAGATTCTATACTGTAGTGTCAAATTGCCCATATAATATTTATAAATATGATAAAATGCTTGATGTTGGGTGTACTTCGATATGTTAGATCATTTTTATCAGCGTTAAGCTATAGTACCAATTTTTCCGCGAATACTATCTTGCCGATGACGTCAGAATCTTTCACGATTCCTTGGAGAACTGGGAGTTGGCTCGTATGGCTTGTTGTCTCGTTCTTGGTACTTAGCCTAGATCAGTGAGCCCGTGGGTAGTATTGTGACTCGCGCACAAATAAAACGCATTTTTAGTTCCAGCTTGAGTTCAACCAGTTTCCCGCAAGTTGTAATAACATCGTGATCCGGCAGTTCACTTAATATCTAAACCTGTCGAAACTGTCAAAAACATTTATGTCAAGATGGAATGACCTCTATTTTAAAATGAAATGTTTGCACAAATAAAAAATAAATTAAATATTGCGTTTTGAATTTCAACTTCTCCCCGCTACTGGGGATCACAGCCACGGGACAGGTTCCGTTGACGCCGTACATCTCAAAGTGATAGTCCAAAGTAAGACCCGTAGCCGACCCGCACGTGGAGACACCGATATACCATGGGGCAATCCTTCGTGTCCGTAGCGAGAGCCCGCCACTGCACTTTATATAATCATCACCACGGTAAGTAATGTTACCGACACAACCCACGTGACCGGAAGTGGGCGATAAAACCAGAACCTGGTCACCCCGTGGGTCCAATAATGCCTCTCTTTTGTCACAACTCATATGGGCCTTCATTTTGTTGACTTCTTCGTCGGTATATAAAAGTATCCGTACACAACACAATTTCTGTGGGTAACCGAAATCATAGTAAACTAACCCATGGCCATCGACGAAACTTACTACTGCTAGGTATGCGTACCAGTTCTTGCTGTACACCAAATGACCTCCATATTCACATTTTATCCCTTTCACCTTTGTTTCCCGGGTGATCCGAGCTCTGTGGTGCCATTCTCTTTGAGACACTTCCTCATACGTCATTCTCCGTTCTCCCAGGTCTCTAAAATATAACATACATGAACATTAAATTTAACATTTATATTGATTATATAAAATGTCATTAATGAAAGAAGATTTCCTCACCAGGCGGATCGGTTAATTGCATTATAATATGGATGAGTTTTCCCTCTGGACGGCTGTCCTTACCGTACGTCACAATATTTGTATACATTGTCTCAAGAACCGTTTGAGTAACAACCGGGGATATTTTTGCAGAAGATTGGTATATATGATATGATCTGCGTTAGCTATCGAATTTTAGACCCGTTAAAAATCCAATACAGCCATCATAAACAATCTTGAATTTCCTTTAACGCGCACGCAAATATTGCCATATATATACAGGATGTTCACCCGAGCAGTTGAGACCAAACAAACTTCCCACGGTAACCCGCAAGATATGTATACTGGAATCATTTTGCAGACACTGTCTCAAGAACCGTTAGAGCTATTACCGCGGAAATTCCACTAAACATTGGCACCGGCACTGGGAGAATCTGGGTGTGGTATTTCAGATTCACTTGAGATCTTGTGTGGCGTTCTTGTCCCAGACGGTTTTATAGATTGAATTAATATTAATATTATATATGTCCTCAGGCCGTCCGACACAATGCAAAATCATGACCGAAAGACCATAGAAGACATTATCAACTGCCTCCACCTTTTTTTATACAAATAATGTCTAGGCCTATCTGGTTTATCCATCAATGTATTATCAATGACATTGTGAGATAATAGCTGCCTCTTGTTGGCAAGTTCCTTTTCTCATTTCTCACTCTCCATGGTATAAATTCATTTCTTATATTTTGGATTATCAATCTGCTTACATCTAGATTAGCATATATCTCCTTATGTATAAATCTTTCTTCTAATACAAGACTTCTGACACATGTCTTGCCAGGCTATGTAAGTTTCAATCGTGTGCTATTCGTACATATACCGGATGTGCAGAAACCACATCATGGTTCCTGATCCGTCCACACGTGACATAGAATTATCACATCAGGTTATAATTTCCTGACACTGACTGGGACAGCCAAATGGAATTTCTCGTCCCCTGAGATGGACGGACCACCTCCGGTTGTTAACAAAGGGTCCATACCACAAAGAGGACTTCACTAAATACGGCAATGTCCCGAGGGCTGGCTGGGGACTTTATTGGTCGATTTACGATTAGCTTAATTGTTCGGAGAATTATTCGATAGACCTGGTACGTATGTAAGGTCAAACAGATGTAAGGCCAGTTTCATATATTATATGATAAAATTCCCGAGTGATAACAAGCAGCACGGCAGAAATGAAATCCTACATATCATCGTGACCACAGTCTTTGGTCCCCGCAGATCTGAGCGTATAATAGTTATGTGTAAACATGATCGACGCCTCGCATGACCACCTTTACTAACATGGTTTTCACTCCTTTGCAGGTGATGCTGATCCGGCCAGATCTCAATCAAGTCTAGTTTAGAATTTGCCTGAGCAAGATCTCGATTGGGACCTGGTGTTGGCCAGTTTTAGACTGGACTAGTCAACATTTTAATTGGGATCTGGACTGGACCAGATCAAAATCCAGCTTCTTTATTTTTATCTGGTCTAGGCTAGTTCTAAACTGGATCAGAATAGAGTACGAATGGGATCTTGACTAGACCTAAACTTAGTCATCTCAACAAAAATCTTGACCAGATTCGACTCAAATGTTTATATAAGGTTCTCTGCGTAATTTAATTGTAATACGTTTATTTCATATTAATCTTTATGTTCCCCTTTAATAAGAACTAAGAATTTCTTTATGTTGTAGACATTAAAGTAATTTAAAAGTCTGGCAAAAGTTGAAATAATAAATGACAAATGATCATAGATATAACTTTATAACTCGACTTCCCCGAAAGTATCTTTTCAAGAATCTAAGTGAATAATAAATAAAAAGAAAGTTTTCTTAAGAAGTTCACAGAAAAACTGCTATAGTTCCCTGGTCAAAACTCAGACTGCTAATTGTGACTGATCAAAGTGACTGATCATATGTTGTATATTTTAAGACTAATTTGTTAATTGGCAATATTCACTGTTTATAACCATTATATAATTAAAAATGGGTATGCCGTTTGGCCCAAACCAAAACCTAATATGGTACTCTGAATGTTACTGTCATGAAAAGGTTATCCTGCGTTGAATTTTTTTCAAGAAATTTGAATTTCTGTATGTTCTAATAAAAATAAGGAAACAATCATGATGATTTTATGTACATACTAAAATATGTAAATATAAAGGTTATTCTAAGGAACTGTACTTCACCTTAAGCCATTGATATTATAGCAATGTCATTCTTGCTGAACCAAACTGTCATTTTTTTCTCTAAAATATATATTTTACACGGTTACTAGATCAAATTTTCATGAACTCACTTTGCAATCAGACATTTGCAGATGATCGTATATGTGCTTTATGGCTGTTTTGCAATGTTAATTGATGTTCTGTTAATTGGCCCATTTATCAGGGACTTAATTAAGGCCAGTCTTAAAAAATCCTCTGCTGCGGTTTCCCGACCGTATGACCAAAAAAGCCCCGCCGAAAAACTTTTTCCACTATTTTTTTGACAAATCAACAAATAAATATTTTTTGTATGATCTGCCGCAAGCGCACCTGGGCCCGTAAAAATCTGCCTTCATGTGCCAGAAATATAGCCCTTCTATTACATTCTTAGCTGCTCTTAATTTCCATTATGAAAGGTATCATCCGACGTTGCCGATCCTTTAATTTGAGCCTTATAAATTAGTCAGATTGTGCCTATATATATATACGTGGAACTATCGGTACACTCATGCGCGAGAGGAGAAAAACTGCCGGGAAAAGACCACCAAATTTCGTTACTTGGGCGAAACACGCTGAAAAAAATATGAAGCAATAAGAAACGGTTCTGTTTTGATTGATTACACATAAAGTGGAAGCTCATCACTGTCGCGTTAAATGTGAGTTCTCTCGACATTCATACGGTCACCGGCTATTGTTGACATTTAAACCATGTGACCCGTTGATTTGCATAAACACGTGACACGCCAACGCAAACGTTCTTGTGATTGGCGGAACGGTAGCGTGTCATAGCCAGAGAGCCAATAAGAGGTTCGTAGTAAAAATTCGCCCCATGTGACCTCATTCATGACTATTTTGGCGGGAAAATGTCCCCTGACATCGTGTTGCTACGGTGGTTAAAATTTTTCAGCTATGGTCACGGTGACACCGTGAGTAGGTCTATATAAAGCATATGACGCGGGCCCATTTAATGATGCCTGCTTAGTTCTGACGATGTCTAACGCACATAAGAGTTGCGTTATTTCATATGTTCTGTGGTGATCATGACAGGGCCAGAGCTGATCAGAACTCGCATTAAATTTTAGAAACCGTCTTTTTTGGTTGTGTTTCTTTTTAACTGCCTTTGTAAATTTATTTCATTTTATTTATAGCCATTAAAATAAACTGATATTTCCTGACCGCACGGCGTTTCTTGTTTAGACGTAGACAAGATAGAGATCAACATTGCTCGCTTAGTCATTAACTACCGAGCATTACTGCCAATAAGCACCTTGCTTGTCGTGGATTTTATATTTTTTTGCTTCTTGTGCAGTTTGCTGGTACGTTATTTACAACAGAATTTTAAAAATTTAAAGTGACAATAGACTGGGAAAATACATTGAGAAATAAGCCTTAATGTCCATGAGTGATATTACAAATATTAAAGTATGGTCTTAAGTTACACAAAACTGCTGGTATATATCACAGTATGGCCCGTCATTCCGGCTGTCAAAGGTATTTGTGCAAGATGAGTGGCATAATTGGGGTACCAACGTCCAATATATGGTTTCATCTTTCAAATAAATACAGTTTTACATATATTTATATAAACATCTTATATATTCTTCTACCTTATTGAGCATTTACTTTTATTAAAAAGTTCATTTATTACCATTCTTCTTATTTCTCTTCACTTGCAAAGGAAATCTCAAACTGCACTCATTCATACAATTCTTGCACTCGCATACAACATAAAATAGAATTGTCTGCAAATCCATGTGATATCCAGAACAAGGCTTACAGGCCTAATGCAAACCTGTGCAATGGGATATACATCAGTTATAATGCTTCCATGATAATATGCTTGACCATGCTTGGAAAAGTACCTGATTACTTTTAAGATACATGTATGATTGACATGTAAATGTACAAAGCAAGTAAAAAATCATTTTGAACCCGAGTACAGAATCTTAAATCTATTCAGAGATACTTTGTTGTGCATGTTCCAATGGTCTGAGGCGAGGAATGAATGGAGTACAGGTATGTAATATGACATAAACCACAAATATGCTATTATCCAGTAGAAAAGGTGTAGTAAACTCCAGATCCTCCTTTAAAACAATATTTTTTCCCCTCCCTACCTGACAACTTTTTAGAACTAATGTTAGCCCAACACAGAAATTTTTAGGGATGGTCCAATTTAATGACAACACGTTTGCAGTGATTTAAGAGGTGATTGGCGGTGTTAATATGTCTTTTCTTTCTTGAATATGATCCTCTTACCAGACACAGAAAACATTGATTGGACGCCAGTAAAAACACATGAAAATTTTCCTTAAAAAAAAATCCTACCTTCCTTATGGATTTTTTGGGTCAGTGAAACCCCCCAACAGATTTTTTTTTTAAGACTGGCATAATAAAGAGATTGCATATTGTTGATTTGTTTATTCTCAGCATATGTATTTGCTCAAATAATAGTTTGGTTAATTTGAAGTGATTTACACTGTTTACATGTATGACATGTGTCTTAAAGCAAAAAACAACATCTGCATGTGTTTAATATAATTATTTCTTTACTGTGTCATTGTTATATTATAGTTGTGAATTGTTTCTGATATTGTCTAATATGTAACCCGAAATACTCGATTTTGATTTGGCCTATAGTTCAGATGCCAATCGTAATCTGGCCTTATCCAGTTTAGAAGTGGTGTAGATATGATCCGAATTGAGATGAAAGAATTTGACCAGGCTTAGTCCAGATCCCAATCGCAAACTGATTTAGTCCGCATAAGAACTAGCCTAGTCCAGTTTAGAACTGGCCCAGTTCATTTTAGAACTAGCCTAGTGCAGTCTAGAACTGGCCTAGATCAGATCCTAATCGTGATCTGGTCTATATTATATATATATATATATATATATATATATATATATATATATATATATATATATACAGTGAAAACTGATCTAACGGACACCTCACTTAGGCGGACAACTGGCTATAACGGACAAGATATTTCAGTCCCTTTAAAATTCCCTATATGTTATGTATAAGCGGAACCTCTGTAAGGCGGACACCTCACTACTACGGACAACGGATTTCAACACAAACCAATATTCTAAGAGTAAATGAACCTGACAAATGCGGACACGATACGCCACCTTCGGCGGACACTGATCACTCGCCCCGGGCAATATCAAAGGCCACCGGTACTGTTGTTGTTCCCGGGACTGGAACACAAAGGATTATGCAATCCCCAGTTGTTAACTCAATGTGTGGCCGTGCTCATGTCACGGTGTGATGTGCTCCTAACTTAAACACAGCAAATATGAAGCGATAAACATCGTGTGACTTTATTTCACGGTTGATCATTCACACGTTGCGAAGCTGCATATTTTCGCTCGATCGCGGGGTCATTAAATTGATTACTACGGCTAACGATTACCCATGCGCCCCTGATCACTCCACGCAATATCTAACTGTAAAATTAGCCACTTTGTTACGGCAGGCTGTTTGATATTAATTTATCGGTTTTGCTCAGTATATCTCAAACTGATCTGCTCAGTTTCAAACATCTGCTTGCTCCGTAACTGTTTGCACCATGCCGCCGTGCACAAGCTCCTCGGAGTTTGTTTAATCTCGCGTGCTTTCAACTTTAAAGCAAATCAAACCAAACAGCCATCACCAAAGAAAGTTTATTTTAGGCTAAAGCTACATTTACCTATAAAAACAAATGTTTCCACGTTCGTAGCCATTATAACCTTGGCATTATCAACGTCGTCATTATCTTTGAAATTATCGCATTTGGACAGCTTATATTTAAATACATATATATTAAAAACCAAGAGTATTTAGAACGTTTTCTGTGAAAGCAAAATTAAAACCTAGTCGAATAAAAACCGAGTAAGTCGAAGAAAACCCTCTCTGACATATTCGAGGTACGACGCAAGCGGCTTTAATGTTTTTTTTTAATATTTAATTTAATGTTATTGTGATATATATATATATATATATATATATATATATAAATCTAGGGGAAAAATGATGTTTATTTTTAACATACTGATTTAACCAATTTAATTTTTACTGTTTGAAGAAGATGAATATTTAAACAGGGACTAACCTTGGGTATATTGGGTTGAGACCTCCTCTTGATTTCGTTTCTTTATCAAGTTGTGTGAATCCTAAGCTCCAACAAGCGAAGAAGGCCAGTAACCTCAGGGATACCATCATGTAAATACCCCGAGTGCTTTAAGTGTTACCTGTCTTTTGGGTGACGATTTATAACCAGTGCTCTAACAGTTAATCTCCTTTGAAAGAAAACGTCCTCGCTTCACATTTCAGATACCTCCTTCCACAAAGTCTTCCTCCAAGAGCCTCTGAGTATCCATTAAGATTATGGATAGAGACCTGTTCCTTCTTCACAGTCCGTTTTCTAAACAGCCAGAACCGTTCCCATTTGGCTAAAGTAAACTGATTTGAAAGCATGAATATTTAAGTAGGACCATTTGTTTCAGAGCGCATTGCTGCATGGGTCCATGCTCTATTATTATACCCATGCTATCCTCCATGGCCTTAATTCAACACTGATGACCAAGTGGTTTATGCATAATAACTCTGGTAGTGCTACGTCAGAATTCATCCTCTTCCTCACGGGAAATAAAGACTGATTTCACGGTGTAATCTTGGCGAGTATTGT
Organism: Sipunculus nudus; assembly: GCA_026874595.1. Classification (NCBI taxonomy): domain Eukaryota; kingdom Metazoa; phylum Annelida; class Sipuncula; order Golfingiida; family Sipunculidae; genus Sipunculus; species Sipunculus nudus. The sequence goes on along the minus strand of CM049312.1, from coordinate 13,610,013 downwards.
TACCATCGTTTTCTGCCATGCTCATAATAATGCTCGTAATTGATCTGTTTGGGTCCAGGTGTTCCCTCTTCTTCCATGTTCTTCGTTTTTTAATTAATAACTCATTATAACATTCCTTTCATGATATGCAGCTGTGCATTACCTGAGCCTTGGCATTAAGTACCGTTAGTTTATTTAAATTTCAAACATCTGCCCCCATGTTTCATTATAAATAAAACTTGTTGGTGGACAACTTCCATGCCTTACTTTCTCCTTGTTCTTGGCATATATAGTTATATACATTTATTTTCTTTTCATATTCATTTCTCCTCTTCATTCCTTAATTTCAAGCAACATTTTATAATAATATTCCTTGTCATATGAAGGCCACTGCGGTCCCTGCTGACTCATGGATGAAACCACCTGGACATTCTGAAAGGAATCCTCGAGCTGGGTTATGAAACAAATATAAGGAGGGCATGTGTCGTCATTAGAAACCCTGCTGCGTCTCTATGTCCATACTTTGGTAATCCGTAAGGACATATGGACGGCTAGCATCTGCTTTCAAACTCTGCTTCAACGTTCATAGTGAATTTGTAATGAATTTGCTTGTCTTTCCAGCTGAATCACAAATCAGGCACAACACCCTGCCTCCGAGTTCTTTAGCCGAGTCTAGAATGTAGTCAAGAAGAGCTCTTGGAGTCAATTGTAAGTATGATTGAAGTTACGAACCTTGATGCTCAGCTGGATCCTGTACAGGTGTACCATGTGATCAAATGCACATCATTTCATTGGCTGATTACACACGTGCACGGAGGTGTGAACAGTGACTTTTTTTAATGTAGTTGAACATTTAATTTTGACCAAATAAATCTTGGTCAATTGTCAATTTTCAAATGCATATAACTTCATAAGAACCTGACCTTCATGGTAGTATAGTTAGTAAATGATGAATTGTTTAAGAATTCAAGACCATCCATTGGTATAAGAAATTCTTCAGAGCTACAGAAAAACGCCGAACACTCGCACAGACGTGTTTCTCTTACACAGACCATCCTTGATCTAGCCATCAGTTCGTTGATTGACCAACATTAGCAGAACAGGGCACACGGCCAATGTAATGAAGTAGCAGTACTGCGAGGGTCGTGCGCACAAAGCCCGGGAGCAGAAACAGAACGACTGATCATTAACGTCGGTGACCAGCCAGGTCCGTGTAAATGGTCAAGCCAAACCGCACAGCAATTCCATTAGTCGTTAAGTGGCGAGCAAAGCGGTTTTCATAGACATACGACCGGGGCTTGTGACTTGATATTTTAGACAAACATTTCCCCGGAAAGTTCAGATCAGGTCTTTGCCCGGTAAACAAATAAACAGTCTTGTAAATCGGTGGACCTCTGTATTTCTATTCTTGCCCTGTTTGCTGAAGCCTTGTATTCAGGCTGGAATATCATCAAGCCATTTAGTGTTCACTTCAGCGATATTAACTTAATTGAACCGACATTAACTAAATCATGGACGATACTCCGATCGCAATAATTGATTCATAAAATGGACAACATGCTTTGGCAGGTCTGGTAAATATACCATAGTATGGCCTCGTCCATAGAGCTACCATTGACTTTTCTGGCAAAGTCTCAAAATATCTTTAGCCTGTTTGGGGACGATATATGACAGGAAATATATATATATGTAGGAAAATATATGTAGGAATGATATTTTACTTACGGAATATGATGAACAGATGTGAAGAAAGTGAAGAAAAGAAGTATATATATATATATATATATATATATATATATATATATATATATATATATATATATATATACAGTAGAACGCCTGTATTACGGTCACCATCGGGACTGGATGAAAGTGACCTTAATACAGGAGTGACCGTTATACAGGACATGACCAGGATAGGGGGTTAAAATGTAACACGAAACCAAGTTCAAATCTTTATTACAATCAACAAAATAAACGTATATACAGAGTATTAGTATAGTTACTGCTATCAATAAAAAAATAAAATATTTTTGACACCGTTCAATTTATTTTGCGTTTTCTTCATACTGTTCCATGATCTCTCGTTTCCTCTCAAGTATTTTTTTAACCTGAGTTAAGCCGACACCATAGATTTCTGCTAGCTGTCGGCTGCTTTCCGCGTAACTCTTCCTGATCAGATCTACCTTTTCTTTGAGTGCATGCAAGTTCTTGTCTTGTTCGCCATTATGGTCCAAGTGATTGGGACAGAGTATTTTATACATGTAACAATGTTTATTTTGCATTTATAATTATTTATGTATGAGTAAATTATGCGATGTTTGCAGCACTGTTTTCGTTTGATGTGCGTGTTCACAAGGACATTAAAGAAACTTTAAAGATCCACAGTTTGGCTAACGTTTTTCTGATGACATAATCATCGGGACCCGCTGGTTGTCATTCGTTAATTAAATGACAAACACTCTGATTAAGATACGGCTCGCACGACTGATTCCCAAACATACAAGAGGTGGGAACACATGCCGTACTATTGTGCATACTAAGTAGGATGATTGGAGTAGTACGACGCTTGCTAGGTGACAAACAATTCAGTCGAGTGAATACCTTTATCCAGGAACTCATTAGCAGACAGGAATATGTGAGAACGGACACTTGTGTAATGATATTTAGGTAAGAAGAGGCCGCTCGATCTGTTGAGCCCATGTCACGGAGTCACTGCCCCTGACCGTAATTGAAGCGTTTTCCGGCCTGCGGGACCGAGAGACCTGGCCGTAATACGGAATAGAGGAGTGACCGTAATTTACAACAATCTGATCATGAAATATAACGGTCGAAAATTCGGGACCGGAAAATCTGACCATGATAGACGTATTGACCGTTATTTGGGCGTGGCCGTTGCAGGCGTTCTACTGTATATATATATATATATATATATATATATATATATATATTATATTATATACAGATGAGCGCCTTGAATTGATAAAAGGTAGTGCTTTCGCGCTTTCGAGGTTAGCTACAACCCACATCCAGTCGTCATTATTTCTTTCTACTAAGGAAGATCTAGAAATCATAAATAGAAGAATGACAAGCCACGAAAAAACGTACTAACAGGCCTTATGTCTTATGTCTGTGTAACCAGAGAACTGTGACTTTCATACTCAGGTAAGAGCAGTATAACCATATGATTGTTTCTGTCATTTGTTGTGAATTAATATGAAGTATCATGTATAGATGTTAGCGTGAAAACTCTGTTTAGAGAACCCGTGTGTCTTATTTGATGTTAGTTTCAGTACAGTTATAATTCCGTGGGAATCGGTTCATGCAGGATGTTGTCTAGACGGTTCCTGTAATAACATTGTTTACTGTAGATTTCAAAGGCAACGCATCCGCATAATTGATTTTTTCCCATGTTTTGCTCTCTGGATGCATATCCATTTTAGTATTCATGTAATAAAAGACAGGTCGCAGAATAGTCTGAGGCGGAAGGCCAAAAGGCGGTCATGACGAGTGACGTAAGCAGGTGTATATAAGCTGTAGACGCTAGAAGGACTTCATAACCTCCTAGGTCAGCGCTCCAGAGGGTGTATAGTTTGATTGTTTGTCATCGGTCTAGAGGAGAGTCCGGTATTGTCTAATCAGCTTTGAGTCGATGTTCCTGTGTGTATAACGTCATTTTCTGCGGCCTGCCATGTGGGCTTTCTAATGGACTTGAGAGTGGAATCGTATTTACAGAAGGACTTGTAAACCGTCTATGTGTTTCTGCCGTGGTGAAGTCCGGCAACAGACCGGGTGAGTTACTTCAACGGTTATAAACATTCATGCCATAAACTTACATGCCATCAAAACTCATCAGATTCCTAATTAACACACTATGAGTTGTCTACTACCACAAAGGAATCTGACCTCATTTAATAAGAGTTGCCTAGAATCGAACTCGGGTAGGACAAGCTGTCGGTTAGCAGTTATAGTGAGTTTCATGAAAATCTATCACATCCTTGGCAAATTATCGCGGCGACACTAAAAGTTAGAGGTACATAATCACATGCAAAATTGTGTTTATTATCTCTTATTATAGCTTATTTTGACTTAATGGAATTTTTTCAAGGCAAAACCCTCCCCCACACAGACTTACTTACGTCCATTTCACCTTATTTAAACTTTGTTATGGCTCTGTGTGATTGTAAATACAGTCAAAATGTGTCTGTTGCCATATTAAGACTGCGCGAGAACTCCCGAACAAAGGAGAAAAAAAAACATGAAAGAAGAATCAATGAAGAAACACTGGTTGGAAGCTTTCAAAAATCTTGATTTGTAAAGTTTCGCCCTATTACTACCAGGTTGCATACAAGCTACATCATGTTTTACACCATTGTTTATTGAAACTTGTGTACACGAGAAAACAAACGGATTTAGACAAAAATATTCGCAGATACCATCATATTTTAGGGAAGACATTTAACATATATCCTTAATTGTATATTTAATATAACTGTTTTGTTTGTGAATCGGTCCCTTTAATGGACGAACGGACGTACGTACGACACGACGGATCCACGTTATATATATCAAAATACGACCTGTCTAAGACAAGTTCATTGAAACGAATATGTACAGGTTCTATTATCAAGACCATTTATTTTGGATAATCAATATATGGAGCGCAATGCCTACCACTAATGCAACGAGGTTCCATTGATAATTCCTCTAAATAATAACTATGGACTGAATCCCGGATTCTGATGCTCCATATAGGATATATTTATGATTAAATGCTAGCACAAAATGTTGCACCGAGTTTTGTCTTTCTTTTTCAAAGAAATGGTTGCAAGAAATATAAGGAAAGTGTTAACATATTTCTCTGCTGTAAGAGCAAATCAGTCTTTGTGCTTAACATTATGGGTAAAAAATATGAAAATGTTGAAATTGAAAGTGGATAGGGGCATTAGATCGGTATTAGCAGATCAGATATTATTACATGTACTATGTCTGAGATAACAATGAAAAATAAAAAAAGCATTTTTAAATTATTACTATTGATTAATAACAGTTTTTATTCCCCATGTCTGATATGTTGAAATGCAGTTTATACAAAGGAACATTTACTTAAACTCTTTTCTCTCACAGACGGCGTGGAATTGAAAGGTATATACAGTTAAATGAAATGCATAGGCCTTGAATCATAAAAGGACGTATTCCCTACATTTGAATTATCAGTACAACTCTGTAGTGCAAAAAAAAGGCGCTAAAGGACATTTTATAGATCACTCTCAGACATTGTACAGGGCCCAAAGCAAGTGTTGTGACATCCCCGTAGGAATGGACATTCCAGGTTCTTTTAAACGGTGAGCTAAACCGGCTGAAACTCACACATACACTCAAAAAGAAAAAAAGTGAGTAACAAAACCAATAAAGTATATTAAATTGAAACTTACAATTCTCTAGAGAAGCGTTTCACACACATGATATGAAGATTCTTAGAATCAATATGATTACACGGACACACTGAGTCCTGATTAATCCTGAATGGAATGACACTACATACAGAAAGTTCACTTGGTCACATGATCGTCGCGCACGTGACTTTGGTATGCACTCCTCAAGTGAAGGCCTCTTATCACTGTTTACACAGGCACTCACTAGCGTCTTCTCTCCACCAATCAGAACTGGCGTGAAACAGTCTTCACTGAAGTACGCGCTCACCATACATGGCGAAATCCTGAATCACTGACATGTAGGCTCACAACCTTCTCTGTAACAACACTTAGACAATGTCTGTCGCTGCAGTATAATCCTGGATGTATCTAGCAGTCTGTGCCTCAATATGCCTCCGCGCACGACTAAAATCGGTACCATACACGAGGATCAGCGAATTAAGAAACACATCGGCTGTTTACAAGTCCTTCTGTGAACAGACTCAACTCTCGATCCGTTAAAGAGATCTACGTGGCAGCCCGCAGACACTGACGTTCTATACACCGGGAAATCGTCCCTCTTCTGATCACACAATCCCGGGTTCTCCTCTGGACCGACAAAAACAGTCAGACTTCACCAAATAGCGCGCTGACCTAGGAGACTGTGTGGTTTCTCTAGCGTCAACAGCTTATACACGCCTGTTTACGTTACACATCCTGACAGCCTTTGGACTATCGCTTTATAATATTATGCAGCCTGTCAATAATTGCATGGATACTAAAATGGACAAGCCTCCAGAGAGCATACCATGGGGAAATGTATGGCAGAGTATGCACGTGCGTTGCTTTTGGACCGACCAGTTATCACGAAATTACAAACGTACTTAAAACCAATATCAAACGAAACATCTGGGTTTTCTAAACCTGCATTCACATGCTTCCCCTGATACTTGATACTACATATTGATGTACAACAAATTATAGAATCAATCATCTGGTTTTACTATCCTCATTTAAATGTGCATTAAACAAATGAAGTCACAGTTCTCTCGCTTTTATTGCCTCCTCCACGAGGGTATGCGTTCATCCCTGTTTGTTTGTGTGTGTGTGGGGGGGGGATTTATATGATTGTTCACAAAATAACTCACGCAATCATGAATGGAATCCCATGAAATTTCAGGGCATTTCGGAAATGGGCTTGTGTGGAATCGAGTAGATTATGGTGCGGATCCGGCACATGATCTAGATTCAGGAAGGTCATCATGGAATATTCACAAATGCACGGTCACTTATACACTAAAGAACCAGGGAATATGAGCCTAATAAGTGAATCCAAACATGGCAGAGCCTTGCATTCCTTCAAATGCCGATTTCTAGGTTAATAATATTACCTCTCCTTTATGAAATATTGGCAAAAAAATGCACAACAGGCGTGTGTTACAAATATATCATATTGCCTTACATTATCATACCTAATTTCTCAAGTACTAGTGTCCAGATTATATCTGGAAAACACTGGCGATTACTCTTATGTATGTTTGTGTGTCTGTTCACAACATAACTCGCGCAACCATGAACGGAATTGCATGAACTTTACAGGACATTTTGGCCAATGTTGAATCGATAAGACTTTGGTGTGGATCTGGCACATGATTGAGGAACTTCACCAAGGAATATTCACCAAAATTTTTAGTGTGATTGGCGAAAAACATGGCCTAAAAGGCGTGTATTACTAACACCATATTGTCTAACATTATTTTAGCATTATGAATACTTTCTCCAAATCTAGTATTCTGGTCATATCTGGAAAGACTTTTGATAACTCTATAAATTTTGACTTGAATGAATTTCTTGATGTAACTGCAGCCACCTCCCTTACCAGGGTATATTTAAATGCCCACAAAGAGTCGAAATAGCACTTAAATATAGTTGCTGACACTGCCATCTGGTGGCTATATTATAACCAGAGATGTCACAAGAACTGGTCCAACAGCCAGATTCGACAGGTGGTATAATAATGTTGAAATATTGAACCACTGATCGCCCCCATACAATCTAATTCAAATGATGTAAAGGAATAAGCAAACGGTTTTAAAAGGAAACTTTGCCGGCCGTCCGTTATCAAGTCACAAATCGTAACCGCTGACCCAATAGAAACTGCAAACTGAATATCCAGTGTGGCAATATAAAGTCTCCTGCAACTTATATCCTCCGAGCTATCGGACTTATTTGTACCCCAAAAATAATTAAAAATTTAATGAAAAACCCACAGTATCTTGATAATTAATACGTGGATTGCCATATGCATGAATCGTGCCTTGAATATTGATCATGACTAGTTTTGTTGTTTGTTCCCTAAAACTGCATGGTGGCGCCACCTGTGTTTTTTTATATTTTCCCTGTTTTTTTAGACTGTCAAATGACAACAATCATGTTAGTTTCTCAGCAGTGGTTTCATCTGGTGTCCCGAAATCTCTTGATCATGACTAAGATTCATCAGTTCTTGAGGACTGCATGGTGGCACCAGCTGTATTTTTTCTATAATTATGCATTTTCCCTTTATTTTGAGACCGCCAAATATTATAGATACTATCAGTTTATGAACTGTGGTTTCATCTAGAGTTCTCAAAACCGTGTGTGTTTATTATGTTTGACACATCAGTTTTTTCCGCCAAATTCTCAGGTGAGTACAAAAACTGGTGACCTATACCTTGATGTTCAAGATCCTCTCTGGGGATTACAAGGATTATTGTGACCCATTTAACTTTTGTAGAACTGCACATTTTTCTTCAAATTTGGTACACCTATTGTTTCAGCTGGGTTCTTTGAGAAATTTCGAACTGATGATCTTTACCTTGAGCTTCCTGGTCAAAACATACAAAATTTAGGATATTTGTAAACCCAATATGTTTTGATGTTGTGGCTAAACTTAATGCCACACTTTCATCTTTCAGAAAATCCTTACCTGATAAACTGGTGATATAAAGTACCACAATCTCTATTATCCAAAATTTCCACGTGTATATTTCATAACACAAAATCTTTTTGTTATAAGATACAATAAATGCAAGTTAAAGTTTTATAAACCACATCGATCGAATACTAATATGAGATCGAATATTAACAGGAGATCGAATATTAACATGAGATCGAATATTAACAGGAGATCGAATATTAACTAAGACTTTTCTTAAAAGACCCACAGGACGCATCTGAGGTGGAAGGTACCCCATCTACTGTGGGAAAATTTAAACTCATAAGACTTTCAAGATATTATGAAAAGTAAGTATTTAATAATAAAAATGTTGATAATTAAAATACAAAATGTTAAATTTTACTGAACCTCCTGGGCGTACTATACAAGAAGACCAATCAATACTTCACTTAATTTACATTTGCAACTGATTGTTAAATTTGGCGTTTTTATATGAATTATAGTGCGTACGGTTACTGTAAAGCATGCATGTGTCATAGAGGTGCCCTGAAGTAACAAAATGCCTATATGAATATTATAAAGTATAATTCATTTACTTGCATCGCAGAGTATTTTCAGAGTCGCATGCAGAGTCGTGCAAGAATTAAGACATATGGCGGGCACTTCAGTAATAGAGCAACCCACAACGGATTAAAGTAACTGCCAAAATTAACATAATTAAGATTGTTTAGGTTTAGATGGTGGATTAATCTAGGAAAGTCCATTTTGCGCAAAAAGTTATTACTGTTATGCATACACATATATACATGTTTACTGAGGTCTATCCAAGAATCACAGTTGTACTCTTAATGTTTAAAGGTTTTGTTTGGTGCCGATGTGAGATGCCAGATCGAATTTCATCACATGTATAAACTGCACAAATTGTTTCGGACGTAAAAACTTCTGTCCGTGCTTTGATATATATTATAACCATTGAGTTAAATATAACACTAATAAAACATTGGCATATCTAAATGAAGAACTGAAGCTCTTTCGATATTAAGTATAGGAACGTTTTATTTCCCACTGCTCCCTTATGATGGAGAATGCACGGCAGATTCTAAGTGAATGTGGACCAAATTTGGTGCTCCAGCTATCTCTTTCAGTTATAAAGAAAGGATAAAGTTATCGCTTGTTTACATTGTAAAAACACTTGTGTTGGCCAAACACAAGTTTGTGTTCCCTGCAACACAATACTTGTGTAATATATAAAAGACACAAACTTGTGTTCTGTTAACACAAGTACTTGTGTTAAGTAAAATGTCAACACAAGCCTTGTGTTGAAATCACATTTTTTTTGTGTTGTTAGAACACAAGTTTTGTGTCAAGCATTAACACATTACTTGTGTTACAGACACACAACTGTTGTGTTCCTGACCCAACTGACTTGTGTGGTTTAACAATCTTTCACACATTACTTGTGTTGCAGGAACAAAATATTGTGTTCCTCACTCATTCCACTTGTGTTGGTTTAACAATCTACTTGTGTTATTCTTTTACACATTACTTGTGTTGCAGGAACAAAACATTGTGTTCCTCACTCATTCCACTTGTGTTGATTTAACAATCACTCAGAACACAATAGTTAATGATTTATAATTTATTAAATATTGGCTTATACAACAGGCCAGCATCTTCCATGTTTTCCTATACATCACAATAATATCAACGTACAGATTTAAGATTAGTTGAGAAAATGTAAAACTAAAAAAAAAAAAATGACATCGGTATAATTTAGAGGGAAAGAATGCAGATGAACAGAGAAATACATATATATCAAAAATCTTTATCAAGAATTACTAAGAATGTGACACTGGGACCTCTGATCGCTTATTTCTAATAAGCGATCAGAGGTCCCAGTGTCACCTGCTTAGTAATAAATTAACTAAAATGTAGTGCAGAACGAGAATCTTGATAGTTATATCTGCACTTTCACTGTACAAACTGTGCAAAGTAGGATACCTGCAGTATAGCAGCAGAACTGTAAGCCTAACGAGCTTTGCCTTACAATGCTAATAATATGGCTAGAAATTAAATTAAAGAATGAAAATATTCTCAATAGCTGTGCATAGGTTTTTTCATTGTGTATCAGTAAACCTGAATTCTTCTTCCCCAAAATGAATATGATTATTATTCACTCCACTACATTACACATGTGAAACATAGATACGCTAAAGATACACTACTATGCTCTTAGGTTATACAAGACAGTAGCAACGAATAATTTAGCCTTGTATCTTTCATGTTACCGGCTAACTTGAACTATATTCACTTGTTTAATGATACTACAAATCATTTGTAATATCTGCCCATAACTGTTTGGCTTTGGTGTGGCCTTCACCCCATCGATGTTGTAAATATATTGTCCAATAAATCCATAGAATGGTTGAAGAGATTTTCGAAACTCCGTGTTAAATACATATATCGATTTAAACAAAATTACACTGCCATCGCTATCGTGTACTCCAGCATAACGAAATAGGTAGAAGGCTTTATCTGTAAGATGTACGGCTTTGTTCTCTTGAGTATTACATTCTTCTGTTTCAGTTCCTCGACAGCAAACTCCAGCGAGGTCCCAGGCTGAAATTATACAGGGTGCATAAATTAAATATAATGAGTTTCTGCAAGAGTTTAGGGCTGCAAATAATTAAATGGAAAATAAAAAAATCCTAAATTAATTGTTCCTAATTTTCATGAAAATAACAAAACTGTTTGCTGAACAGGTCATAACATATATTGGATATTTTTTTTATTTTATTTTTTAATTTAAATGAAAGAAATGTCCGAGCGGCAGGAGCTCAAATTCGGAGAATTACTACTTAAAATTTGTACTCGGGGGCGGGGGGGGGGGGGGGAGGGGAGGAGAGAGACCCCGCAAAACCAACCAATTTTTGTTTTGCCTTTTAACATCCCATCATACACAAGGCTACCAACAGCAACGTCGTATGTGATATAAAAATATAGGCAATTCAGTTGCGCGTGCATGTGTGCGAGTGTCTCAGGCTTGGGTTTAAATGCAAATGCATTAGCATGTGAAAATGCGCATTTGCAATTAAATGGAGAAGGGAAACATTTCATTTTCAAATATGAATGCATGCAATTATGGAATGCAATCTCAGAATAATAAGTTTCACTAAGAACAAAACAAATAATAATGGTTCCAGCATCTCTATATTGGAAGAGCAAAACATTACTGTATACACATAACTCTTAGTATCAGGTGACAATATAGAAGTAAAGTGCAGATGCATTTTAACTGCATGTACATTTGATAAATCTTATCGAATTTGCATTAGCAATAAATACTATATCTAGTAGCATTTGCGTTTTATTAATTTGATACATTTTAATTTCAATTAAAATGTACATAATTGTTTGCATTTGGACGAAACCCTAGTGTGTGTATTTGCCAATGTGTATCATTACAAATTACATTTACTGAAATCACCACCAATATTTTTAGTCAGTTTCAATTAGAGTGAATGAAATAAGTGTATTTGTATAAACTTACAAATGAGTCTTTTCAAAGAAGCTTTCTCTAATGCTGCGATCTGGTTTTCCTAATGCTGTGAACTGGTTCCTCTAATGTTGCTTATTGTCGTTGCTGCAGTCCAAATGGCCGACTTCAGCATGCATGAATTCAAAATGCATCAGATGTATAATACGGGTGTTGGAGGGAATCAGCCCGTAATAAAAACAAGCACAGGCTGTGACCAGCACCTGCCCGTGCTGATATATGATGTATATAGGTCACAGCCAACCACACACCGCCATTAAAAGCTCGTTAATTAAACATCTGGCATTGGCAGGTCCAGATTTAACATTGATGGGGTAGGGGGTGAACATGGGCATGGCGTGTACGGACAGTTTATATATATATATATATATATATATATATATATATATATATATATATATATATATATATATATATAATACACACATATATGTGTGTACATGCCCTGTTTTTGTGCTTTAATTGAAAATAAATCCAGAATTATATATATGTATATATATAAATGTGTTTATATTTAGATATATATTGGATATAGTACAATCCCCTCCCATAATATGAACAAAATAAAAAAATTTAGATCAAGCTTATGGGACATCTTTCACAGAAAATGTAAGGATTTTCTGCTCCTCAAAATAAGTTTACAACCAGATATTCTTATCTCGGCAACATATATTGGGGGGGGGGGGGGGGGCGCACATGCATAATATCGTCAAATTTTGAAGGAGCGAGCGAATCCACCCCCGCCACCCGCCGACCCCCCTCGGTTGTACCGACAACCATCACCTCGCTTAATTGCTACGCCCCTGAGCGTGATACACAGAGAACACAAGGCTTGTGTTCTGCACTGGACACCCCATCATTCACACAAGTTTAGTGTTGCAACAACACAAGTTTGTGTCATATGCTTCAACACAAGTTCTTGTGTTGTTTTTTAACATAAGTGTTTTTACAGTGTAATATATTCTCTTTTAATGTATTCCTGGGGCATTATAGGAACCCATACGTCATAGCCTATAATTAAGTTTTCAGTTGTGGAAATAAGCACTAACTTAATTTTTTCCTAAAAATTAGGGGTTCACCTGTGTGTGCCTCAGTTTTAAAGGTGGGCTTTACCGGGTGCCTATACCCGACCCGGACAGCCTGCAGCTGCTTATACAGCGCAGCGTAATCCAAAGATAGCGCCACATCGGCCCTCTGATATTACGACCAGATTACTCGCTGCCAGAGTGCCTTTACAACTAGGTCTGAGGAACGCATTAGAAGGCCCCACGAGGATGCAAATATTTTCGTTATTTTTGACAACGCCTAATGGCTTACTGGTACACTGTCAGTTGACATAAACCAGACTTATCGTTAGCATACTTAGTATACTTTCAAACAACACCAAACATATAGCTAGAAAAGTTCTGTTTTAACTCAGCATAATGGTAAAGCCCTCCGCAATTTTTTTGAATTTCTGAACGCATGGATACAAACATGGCTCACACGGGTAAATAAACGCAACCACTTGAAAGCGATACAGGAAAAGACTCGTTACCATAGAGACGGTGTTTCAGTTTGGGTTGTGAGTTCAAAAGTATTCCATAATGTTAAGATTATGCGCTGTTTACCACAATATGAATGCAACATGATGGAGACTGCATTCCTCGATATTGCTTGTATCATGACTCAAGCATATATAGGCTCACGTGTACCAGCCCATTTATCATTGCCTACTGAGTCGGGTTGTCACGGCTACATCCAGAGAGTGCTAGACAAGACCAATTGGTGATCAAGGATCGCCGTTGGTGATCTAGGGGATACAGGAGGCGGGAAAAAACGGCGAAACTTCTTCGATCAGCTCTGGACATTTACTGTGGTGAAATACAAATCCTTTTGAAGTGAACCCTAGCTGACTCCTATATAGATAGAATGATTACTGAATGACAGATAAAGAGAATCACACCAATGACTAATTAGTACTCGTGATACTGCATAAAAATAATATTTTATTTTTAATTATGATCGATACAGGTGCCCGGATAGAAATGAGCTCTATGCTCAATTTTATGGTGTCTCGCGCTGCACTGTCACCTATAATAATAATAATAATAATAATAATAATAATAATAATAATAATAATAATAATAATAATAATAATAATAATAATTATTATTATTATTATTATTATTATTATTATTATTATTATTATTATTATTATTATTATTATTATTATTATTATTATTATTATTATTATTATTATTATTATTATAATTAGTTATAACTATTATCTTCAATTATAATAGTGCTTATATGAACATTTTAGCAGAGTTAGTGCACTTGCAGCATTTCTCTTAAGCCTAACAATAAATCGACAGTAGGCCTGTGTGTGACTGCTATATCCTAATCCAACCGTCTCGGGAAATATGACAGTTCACAATAGCGTTGTTATGGGAAACCGCACAAATTTAACGAAGGACGGAGCAAGCAGTTTTCGATTATACTGTATACACCTGCAAGTTCACCCAGTGACATGGGTGTTGAACTTCGTGCTTCTCCGTAACTAATTGGGAGATGTGGTTGCTATGCGTTGTCGCCGGTACACGTGTCTCGGTAACCAGGATGTAAACAACTTAGCCTCGTTTTAGGAATCGATTTTAAGAGGGCGCTTCCTAGTCACGTGATCTATATCTCAACATGGCGGCGACCAGAAGATTGAATAAGGTACTGGGTTACAAAATTGTTTGGCTGCTTCCATAGCAAATGAAAGATGAGATCTTTATCCAAACCCTCTTTTCCTCAGAGTAATTTACACTTGGGTGTTAGCTTGTGTATTTTATTAGCTGTACGGTGTTTTAGATATATATCGGCTAATTTTGAATGACATGTTTCTGAGAAATGACTTCGTTATTGCGAAAAGACCCAGTTGATTTGAATGTCAAGGCTTGAATGATTAACTGGTTAAGGAACTGTTTTCGGCCAGTTGACGGAACGTATTTTAAAAATTCATGATTCTTAAATGGTTCGGTACTTTGTAAGGCCTTTCTTGGTACAGTTGACCTTCCCCGTACACGGAAGTGCCATAGACTGACACCTTGGCCCTGCGTCATAGTTTCAGTACTTCTGGAGGCTTGTCTCGAGCTGTCTCAGTTGATTGACGCAATCACCATGCGAGATATGAAAAAACAAACACTGTTAAAAAAATATATTTAACTGACAGCTTTAGACCCCTTTCATGCCGTCCTACTTAAAACTAGGCATTCTTGTATTATTGTCCTGAATGATTATTTGTTTAATAATGCTTCAGCATTCTGATTTGAAACTGAGTTAATTTAGGTATATCAGTGTCACAATGACAGTGACACATCATGCTCAAAAGTCAATATAATTTGTCAATATATTGTGTAGTCTATCTCATATGTTTTATTATAAATTATTATGGGGATATTAAATCCTGTATGTAGTACTGATTGTCCAGTTACAGCTGAGTTTTTGATATATGTGAAGTGGCTTTGTTTTTCACTTTGGAATTGTTTGAGAAATTTGTATTTCAGTGTTTTTTTTGTGCAGACTGTGTACTGTTCTTAATCATCAGGAAAGTTATATTTTACTCAGAGATTGTTTACTTTCCTTAATTATCATTTATGGGTTTGTTTCAGAATAAACAGTCTATTATTAATATTTAGGTCAGATTTGCTCCGGGGAAATTCATGGTTTTCACATGGTTATATTGTGGGTGGATATTGTGGTTTCAGCTGCAGTATATGGAATTTCCAACAGAAAAGAATTTCTGTACATTAAACCTGAAGCATTATTTGCATTTATAAGAAGCTGAAACAAGTTATTGGGACTGAAAGTTCATTTAAGGTCATAATTATCCACCATGTGACCACTAGGTGCAATTCTGTGTGATTTACTGAGGGAAATGCACACCTGTATGTTTTATCAAATGGATACAACATCATTACTTAAACTCTGAGTGTGGGTTAATTGGTACAGCTATTAATTGCTTTGGTTCAGTTTGCAGTAATGGGTGAGGTGCCAGTTGTCATTATTAACACACTGGGGGTCAAATTAACTTAATTGCCCTGTGGTCCAGGAGGACTCATCCAGGCTTGACACATGCTTGGTTTTGTTTAGGGCTTCCTTACCACTAGTACCAGACTCTTTAGACTTCAGTGTGTTGCACCCTGTTGTGCAATCCAAGTTTCACACCAAGTTTTCTTTGTGAATGGTGCTTTTTCTGTTTGCTCTGGTCTCATTCAGCTGAATGTCCTATCAGAAGAATTGCAGGGAAAGTCCCCAAGTCAGCAATCAGTACCTCATGTTAAGATCATTAGTCACTCTGATATGCTTTAATAAAATTAATTTCAGCCATTTGATTGTTCTGTTTAAATATACTAGCAACTACCCGTGCTACGCATGGTTTAGGGCGAATAAGGCAATCCGTGCGGTGGTATCGAAAATCCATGGAAAATCCGGAGATATGGAAAATCACACAAATCGCTTTACTCTATCAATATATAGATCTAATATATCTATGGTGTTGTGGATAGTATCTTTCGGAACAGCTTTCGGCACGTTTCGGAAAAGCGTACAGTCGCACACGGTCACTCGAAGCCATAGCCTAACATGTGGTCGGGGTCTTTGACAAATAGTCTCCAACACGTGTGCCAAGTGACATGAGAAACTGACCAACAGTATTACATATACATACAAATAAACCGTTCACGTAAAAGACCTAAGAAGAAAATGCAAAAATACCAGTTTTATTTGTGAGAATAGTAACAATGATGATCATTATACGCAATATGCATACATGCTGAATGATAGAATTAAGTATTTAAAAACAAAGAATATTACATAAAAATTTTTGAAAATCAGATGGCACATGCATGTGAAAAAAAATACCAGTACAAACGTGTTTAATATACATTTCACAGGAGTTTTATATTTGTAATGAGATATGAGAAATAATCTCGATTTCCAATGCATTTTGAGTCAATTATATGTGTATACACTTTCGTGTCGCCACTCAACACGTGTACATCTCACACTTTACCAATCACGACGTGACTTTGGTTAACATTTTCTTTACATCTGTTACATAGTAGGCCAACATGAATTGGTTAATATTTGTCAAGGAGCTCAATAGCACACAAGGCCACCGGGCGACCAAGTACGACTGTATAAGACCAAAAAAAAAATAAATAAAATAAAAGATAAGGTTCTCAGGCACCGCCCGCGTCAGTTATACCTCCCCCTCCTCCCCCCCCCCCCCCCCCCCCCCGCATCAAAAATTTTTTTTAAATTTCACCTTTCAAGAAGATAAAATATTCAATTTTGATCAGATTTCCTTTGTTTTGCAAAACAATTCTGTTATTTTCATGCTTTTCCCTGATCATATGATATTTTTATATCTAAACATACAAAACAAAGGTAAAATTTCGCCCAGCCTCACAGGTTTGTGAAATATAGTGCCTGAGAACCATACCTTTTTTTGGCCCATCCATCACGATTTCCTGCGACCCGGTAGATGTGCACTCAAGCATATCAGGTCACAGAGAGGGCTTCTGCAAAACAATTCTGTCCGAGATCCCCCCTTTTGAGAAGGGATCGCCAATGTTGATTATTTCTGGCCGGTCACCGCAAAATGTAAGAAAACCCCAGATAGGGCCCCCCGAGTAAAACTCTGTCCCGCCAACACACTCTATAGTCCATTTTTTTGGTGGCCCGAAGACACAAAGAAAAGAGGCGCCCGCGGGGGAGTAAATATTAAACTTATTAATTATGCACGTAATATGCATTTATTGCAAATAAAAGTGGGTGGAATCTCTTCGGACAAACCCGGATCATATGTATGTGGAAAATCACAGCAATCCGTATGGTAGTATCGGAGGAGATAGATATATATATTTATATACATTTAAAGTTTATGAAAAGTGTTGAAAGGAGTACATTTCTTCCTTGATATCAGTGATATGATTTTGCTTAATTCTTATTAATACTTCATATATATTACATTTAACCTAAATAGAAGCAAATAGCACAAATGTTACATTTCTAGTAATAGTCCTTTCCCACTTTACTACTTGCACCTGCTAACAATGACTGACTCTGAGTGTTCAAGTTTGTCTGTTACATCAAGAAAGAAAGACACATATTTTGTAAATCATGATGTATAAGTAAATCCTACCTCCTCTTTAATGGTGCGGTTCCCACTCGAGCGTCTTCCTTGTACCTGATTTCATTTGATATAACCTGCAATGCTGATTCATTTGACCATAACACAGCAGATTCATTGTGTCATCATGCAAAATGCTCATAGGAAAGGAAATATATAATGTTAATTCACATTTTTTGTCATTTATTCTCAATCTTGAGTGTGAGTCTGTTATTACTTGGTTTTACTCCTTGTAACATGTTGAATGTGTCATCAGCTCAAAGTTTAGATCACTGGTTTAGACCGTTCTCCATCATCGGCCTGGGCGGTCAAGTGGTTTCAAGCTTGGCTGTCTCTGCTGGTGACCTGGGTTTGATCCCTTGCATGGCTATGAGAGTGAATTGTAGTGGTTCTCTCCAGGTTCTCTGGCGTCCTCCACCTCTGCACTGCATGAGCACAGATTCTCCGAAAAGCAGACCTGCTGCAGGCTGCTGATTATCCTTACAAATACAGATTATTTCTTACATCATTTCCCCCCCCCCTTAAAAAGTTTACTATAATTAAAATTATGGTCTCCTGAGCTGTTTAATTCCTTTTTAAATAGTTGCTTAATGTTTACTAATTGAGAATAGTTGAAATGTATATTAAATAAATTTTATATTTATGCACTTCTATATTCATTGAATATACTTGAATACTTTGATAAAAATAAATGAAAGTATTTACTTTTCAGTATGACAGTAGGATATTAAGAAGTGTAAACAAATGATTCATCATATGTCAGTTTTTTTTTAACTTTTGATGAGGTTTGAATGTTGTTGTAGGAACTGGAAGACATCAGAAAATCAGGGTTGAAAGTGTTCAGGGAGATCAATGTGGATGAAACCAATATACTCTGCTGGAATGGACTAATTGTGCCTGTAAGTGTAACAGTATAGTTGTAGTATTCAGTTGTAGAATCAATGACCGATCATTGATTGTTATTCACTGGGTAGCTTAATACAGAACAACTCTGGGCCTAGACAGGAACATAAAGAACAGCCTTATAATTGTATCCCCAGACAAATTCGGGATACTATGGTTTCACGACGGTCCCGCCGCCGCCGCTGCCGCAGGAAAACCTTGTGAGCGGGATAACTCAAAAAATATTTCACTTATCTTTTTTCAAACTTTACATTTGTATAGATATAGGTAAGGGGACTAAGCCTATTTAAAATGGGGTCATGACCTATACTAGGAGAGTGACCTTGACCTTGAATATGTCCATTTTTGCTGAAAATAACACAAATTCTTAAATATCTCAAGTAAGCTTGCATGGACTGGTCCAAAACTCAAGGAGACCGAAGATCTTGGATAGCCTTGTGATTTACTGGAAACTGGTGGCGCCACCTATTATCCTTTTCTTGTTTTTACGCCTTTTAATACCCCCATAATTGCCACTTGACAGTACTGTAAGCATTATAAGTCGAAAACTAATGGACAGATTTCTTTCATATTATGCACATGTGGAAAGATGGGTTATGAGATGAGGTCTATTTACATTTGGGTCATGACCTTTACCATGAGAGTGGCCTTGACCCTGAATGTGTCCATATTTGGTGAAAATCACACACCTCTTATGATATCTCCAGTGTTGATAGCCATATGGATTTCAAACATGACTTATGTATGGCCCACCACTAAAGTAAGAACCCTATAGGTTCTAGGGTCAGTGGGGTCAAAGGTCAAGGTCACTGGACTTGCATCTTAAAAGATACTGTGGATGCATTTTAAGCCAAACTTTCATCCCAGGTCTTCCATCTTGAATATATAGCTCGCCAATAGTGGATGATCCATATCAATTGTGGGGTCACAAGGTCAAAGGTCAAGGCCACAGGAGCTATCTGTCAAAAAATAGTTTCTGGATGGTAATTCCTGCTTTTATTGATGTATAGACTTATATATGTCTCATTGAAAAAGCAAGACTCCAGTTGATTTTTGGTCATGAGGTCAAAGGTCAAGGTCACAGGACATCTTTAAAAAGATTGTGGATGCATTTTCAACCAAACATTTCATCTCAGACCTTTCATCTTGCACATATAGTTCATCTGCCAATAGAGGAAGACCCCTATCAATTTTGAGGTCACAAGGTCAAAGGTGAAGGTCACAGGAGCCATCTGTCAAAAAATTAGTTTCTGGGTGATAATTCCTGCTTTTATTGATGTATGGATTTCAAACTTGACTTGTATATGACCCATTGGAAAAGCAAGACCAGAATTGATTTTGGGGTCAAAGGTCAAGGTCACAGGACACATCTTTAAAAAGATTGTGGATGCATTTTCAGCCAAACAATTCATCTCAGATCTTTCATCTTGCACATATAGTTCACCTGACAAGAGTCAAGACCCTTATCAATTTTGAGGTCAAAGGTGAAGGTCACAGGAGCCATCTGTCCAAAAAATAGTGTCTGGATGATAATTCCTGCTTTTATTGATGTATGGATTTAAAACTTGACTTGTATATGTCCCTTTGGAAAAGCAAGACCTGAATTGATTTTGGGGTCATGAGGTCAAAGGTCAAGGTCACAGGACACATCTTTAAAAAGATGTGGATGCATTTTCAGCCAAACATTTCATCTCAGATCTTTCATCTTGCACAAATAGTTCACCTGCCAAGAGAGGAAGAACCCTATCAGTTATGAGGTCAAAGGTGAAGGTCACAGGAGCCATCTGTCCAAAAGTTAGTTTCTGGATGATAATTCCTGCTTTTATTGATGTAGCCCTGTGATGTGCCAAAAGGTCAAGGTCACAGGACCAACATCTTCGAAAAGATTGTGGATTGATAGATGGAAGAAACAATAATTGCTTGCCAAGTCTCAGTATATGCTGCTAAAAATAGGGTCCTATTCTTAAAGGGGGGGGGGCGTACTATGTTTGGGGATACTCTGGCACCTGCGGTGCCAAGAAAGTCTAGTTTTATATACCACAAGAGGAAGGAAGCCTCTGATTTAAGAGACATATGATTACCTTCAATATTGTAAAGAAATCTTCTGTTGTTCTAATCCATACCTCTCACAAATATCAACAAAAACTGTCCAGAACCTTTTGTATAAATTGCACACAGACAAACAGTATAGCATAATACCTCCAGCTACCTGGCAGAGGTAGAAATATACAGTAAAATATGTATACAGCAGAACCTGTCACGAGGGGACACCTGTGGGATATATTACTATAACCAAATTGTCCCTTCATGAGAGGTAGATGGACAGATGCAGGCAGGGATAATAATACCTGTATGGAAATTCATTCAACAATTAAATCAAAAGAATCACATACCTATGAGTATATAAAATAAAATGTTTTGATATCAATAATATATGAAAAAAAAAAATTATATGGACATCTAACACAAGAAAGCAGATTCTTTGATGCCATGATTAAGTCTTTAAAGAGCTGGCATGTTAATAAATACAAAATTAAATTTATGGGGGATCATGAGTATAATTTCTATGAAATTGTTACTATTTACTAAAAAATTTACTAAAAAAGTTTAAAAACAAATTTTTATTTTAAAAAAATTTGATATTAATAATATTTTTTAATTACATATTGTGTCTGAATAAATAAATATGAAGAAAAGTCACCATGCAAACCTCTGGTTTAGTCAGATGTACACGATAGGAGAATATTTTGAGTAAAAGATAAGGGTGTGCTTATTAAGATATTGCATTAATTTCAATTTTTAATGAACAATTAAATTTATGCAACATTCTTTCTACAGCACTGAAGAGTAAATTCATGTCAATCAAGAGATAGGTCTCTGAATGTCCCTTATGTACAGTCCACAGGAAATTATTCACATCCAGTTACCTCAAACTCATTATTGGAACACAATATAACTTTCAACATAGATTTTTATCCCAACTTTGAAATCATGACTAGATACCTCAAATTCAGCAATGATTTTGTCAGATTGACATTGCCGTGACTAGGCTTCACATCAAGCAGACATTCAGTATGCCAGAAACGTTGGGTGATCAGGAGCATTCAGTGGCCTTTGGCAGCTGTCGCCAGCCAGTGCAACTCACAATCAAATTTGAATTATGTACAGTGATTTTGTCCACTGAAATCAATTCAGAAACATAGAATTCAAACTCAATATTGGGACAGAAATAATTTTCAGAATGAGAATTTTTATCCTGAAATCGTATGATCAGATGTCTCAAATTCAGCAATGATTTTGTCAGATTTATATTGCCATGACCGGGCCTCAAATGAGGCGGACATTCCATATGGTGGAAACACCGGGGTATTTGGGATTGTGCGTTGGTTCTGCTGCTGTCACTTAACATGATAACTTGTTTACCGAGAGAGCTTATTTCAAATATATATCTATATTCAACTTAGTAATATTATTATACCAGAAATTAGATCAAAATGTTGTAATTTTTTAAAGTTATTAGCATAAATGTAAAATCATTACCTTAAATTTGCCCAACTTTGACTATGGCACGTTTTTTTCTTGTATGTACTTTTGCTTTAAATTTCACATAATGGACAGATAACGTTTTAAGGTAATAAAATCGGAAATTGGAAAGGAGTTGGTGAAGAAGATTAGCTTTTATTCAAGTTTTCATCCACCAAATCAAGTGTTGTTCACATCAAGCCAACCCAGTCCAGTGGTCTATAGTGAGAGGTGCAACCCTGACTATGTTATGTAACTGCCTCACTTCAGGCATCTCCCTTGACTCAGCTTAGCTAGGCTTCTCCTCTGCCCCCTCCTCTCCCCCCTCCCCCCACCCAGGATGCCTTAAATAGATGAATGTCATAACTTTCCTAATTTAATTATATCCCCAGACAAAGTCGGGATACTATGGTTTCACGACGGTCCCGCCGCCGCCGCAGAAAAACCTTGTGAGCAGGATAACTCAAAAAATATTTCACTGATCTTTTTCAAACTGTACATTTGTATAGATATAGGTAAGGGGACAAAGCCTACTTAAAATGGGGTCATGACCTATGCTAGGAGAGTGACCTTGACCTTGAATAGGTCCATTTTTGCTGAAAATAACACAATTTCTTAAATATCTCACGTAAGCTTGCATGGACTGGTCCAAAAATCAAGGTGACTGAAGATCTTGGGTAGCCTTATGATAAACCGGAAACTGATGGCGCCACCTATTATCCTTTTCTTGTTTTTAGCTCAGCTGACTTTCAGTCATGCTGGGCTATAGCGATGGGTCTTTGTCCGGCGTCCTTCCGTCTGTCCGTCCGGCCGTCCGTCCGTTAGCAGGGCACAAATCGTAACTGTAGGGGCTAGGGCCATGAACCCTATGCAGTCTTAGAGGTAATAAAAAAGATCTCCTTGCAAACCTGAAATTAGGTCACTGCGACCTATATTCTCGAAGTTATGGGGTGTGTTTGCACCCCCCAGAAATAACTCTTTGAGACAAAATTTTCATCCCAAACCTTCCGTCTTTCACATACAGCTCACCTACCAACAGGGGAAGAACCATAATTTTTTTAAAGGTCAAAAGGTCAAAGGTCAAGGTCACAGGAGCCTCTTCTTTGAAAAGCCTGTGGATGCATTTTAAGCCAACCCTTTCATCCCAATTCTTTGATCTTTCACATATAGCTCACCTACTAAGTTGGAGAAGAATCCTATAGATTTTGAGGTCACAAGGTCAAAGGTCAGGGTCACAGGATCCACTTCTTTCAAAAAGGTAGTGGACACATTTCAAGCTAGACTTTTCATTCCAAACCTTCCAGCACTGATATCGCTTCTCTGCCAACAGGGGAAAAGACCTGTTGATTTTGAGGTCAAAGGTCAAGTTCACAGCACCCACTTCTTGCGTGGAGTCATTTTCAGGCAAATTTTTCAATCTGTACCTTCCATCTGTCATATATGGCTTACCTACCAATACGGGAAGAAGCCTATTGATGTTGAGGTCAAAAAGTCAAAGGTCAAGGTCACAATATTTAATTGTTCTAAATGATTGTGAGCATATTTCAAGTGTAACTGTTCAACCCAGACCTTCAGTCTTTCACATATGCCACATCTATGCATCACTCAGTTTGACTCAAACTTCATATTTATGGGTCTTTTTGCTTGAATAAATAACTTAATGATTTTGGGGTCAGCTGGTCAGCAGGTTAAAGGTTGCAGGTCAAAGTTATTCACCCATTGGTTGCCAAGTAATTACACCAGATTTAAGTGGTCAGTAGTTACCCATCATTTAGAAAGAATCCAGTTGATATGTGGGCAAAAGGCCAAGGTCATAGGTCAGTGATGTTCACAATTACTTATTTTATAGACCATCTTTATTTTTCTTGTATATATAACCATCCCACTCCAGCTGGTACATCTCCCTGTGTGGCTGTAATTGTGAGTGACACTGGTGGCATATGACTCCCTTTTGTAACAGCCTATTAAGTGATAAGGCTCAGTGATAAGTACCTTGTTACTTCATAACAAAAACACTTGTCAGAATGCTTCAGCCAGGCATTAAGACTATGAGAGTATAGTATTAAGGTTTAGCTACTGATTTATAAGGTGATGGGAACATTTTGCAGTTTATTTTATGGAATCCCAGCAATAAACTTAGTTTCCTAGATATCTGAATATTTTAATATATATCACCACATATAAAAGCAAGTGTTTGTTCTCATAATATGTGGATGTGTACCTTGATTTAGGATGGCTTTTTGTTTTATTTTAAGACTCTTAGTCATGCTTTCTGCATTTCTTTTCTTTCAGGTTTGGCAGTTTACCTACCCTGCTGACCCTGTTGAAAAGCAGAGTGATAATAAAAAATATTGGACTTACACTTTTTACAATTGCATATCTATAAATCTGATATGAGGGCCTGGACATGCCTTTTGAATTATTTGGGCATTTATTACTGGATAATTTGCCCGAAGTTTGGTCTCTTATTGGAGAATGTGGGATATCAAATGTCATACTTGTCAGAAATCCATTATGTCTGCCAGTTAGCCACCTTAGAAATTCTTTCTTCAGGGCAGTTTCAGTAATTTTTCTTTAATGTTTGGTCCGATTTAGAGAATGTTTGTTGTCTGATTTCAGACTTGTCAGAAGTCCAATATGGCCACCAGGCAACCATCTTTTAATTCCTTTTGATCATATTATCTCAAGAACAGTTAAAGTGAATGCAGTTGGATGTATATCTATGTAATCTTGTAAAGGATTGGGTCAAATATTTCTGAATAAATATTACCATCATTTATAAAAGTGCAGTACAGTTGGCTTGTATTGAATAAAAATTCATACAGAAGCACCTGTTTCTCAATAATTCTTGCATGTATTTCCTTGATTTTTGCTATATATTTTGATCTTATATTTGCCCTTTGTGGTGTTCCTTTTGAGACTGACAGGTTTCAAGCAATCTGTTGGAATAGTTCCTGATAGCTTAACAATCATGCATTTTCCTCAGACCATCAATTCACTGTGTTTTAACCAGACATAGGTGATATATATTTCTGTTGTCTTAGAAAATTTTCAACAAATTGGCAAATTGGTTCTTTAAAATTTGACTGGAAGTTGTGAATCTCAGTCCATGATGTCACAGGTCATGCTTGGCAGCTGAGCATCATGACCCATGGGTCACTTGTTACACCTTTTAATACCCCCATAATTGCCACTTGACAGTGCTGTTAGCGTTATAAGTCAAAAACTAATGGACAGATTTCTTTCATATCATGCACATGTAGAGAGATGGGTTATGGGATGAGGTCTGTTTACATTTGGGTCATGACCTTCACCATGAGAGTGGCCTTGACCTTTAATTTGTCCATATTTGGTGAAAATCACACACCTCTTATGATATCTCCAGTGTTGATAGCCATATGGATTTCAAACGTGACTTATGTATGGCCCACCACTAAAGAAAGAACCCTATAGGTTCTAGGGTCATGAGGTCAAAGGTCAAGGTCACTGGACTTGCATCTTAAAAGATACTGTGGATGCATTTTAAGCCAAACTTTCATCCCAGGTCTTCCATCTTGAATATATAGCTCACTTGCCAATAGGGGATGATCCATATCAATTGTGGGGTCACAAGGTCAAATGTCAAGGCCACAGGAGCTATCTGTCAAAAAATTAGTTTCTGGATGATAATTCCTGCTTTTATTGATGTATTGATTTCAAACTTGATTTATATATGACCCATTGGAAAAGCAAGACCTGTATTGATTTTAGGTCATGAGGTCAAAGGTCAAGGTCACAGGACACATCTTTAAAAAATTTGTGGATGCATTTTCAGCCAAACAATTCATCTCAGATCTTTCATCTTGCACATATAGTTCACCTGCCAAAAGTGGTAGACCCCTATCAATTTTGAGGTCACAAGGTCAAAGGTGAAGGTCACAGGAGCCATCTGTCCAAAAAATAGTGTCTGGATGATAATTCCTGCTTTTATTGATGTATGGATTAAAACTTGACTTGTATATGTCCCTTTGGAAAAGCAAGACCTGAATTGATTTTGGGGTCATGAGGTCAAAGGTCAAGGTCACAGGACACATCTTTAAAAAGATGTGGATGCATTTTCAGCCAAACATTTCATCTCAGATCTTTCATCTTGCACAAATAGTTCACCTGCCAAGAGAGGAAGAACCCTATCAGTTATGAGGTCAAAGGTGAAGGTCACAGGAGCCATCTGTCCAAAAATTAGTTTCTGGATGATAATTCCTGCTTTTATTGATGTATAGATTTCAAACTTGACTTGTATATGTCCCATTGGCAAAGCAAGACCCACATTGATTTTGGGGTCATGAGGTCAAAGGTCAAGATCACAGGACACATCTTTAACAAGATCAAGGTCACAGGACCAACATCTTCAAAAAAATTGTGGATTGAAAGATGGAAGAAACAATAATTGCTTGCCAAGTGTCAGTATATGCTGCTAAAAATGGCAGCCTATTCTTAAAGAGGGGGAGCCTACTATGTCTGGGGATACTCTGGCACCTGCGGTGCCAAGAAATGTCTAGTTCATTTTATTCTAGACTTTTGCTACATTTTGGATCTTGTATTGTATCACAATTGTATTCAGTTCTTTTTTAACAATAACGTGTGAAGTTTAATATTAATTTCAGTATTAAATTATAGTTATAGTAATAAGCATAATGATATTGTTTCTACCTCAACCAACTGTGTATACCTGATTTGAGAAGGGAATTTTTAATCAAATTTACTGAATCTTTTATTGACTTGATAAAATTGAGCATGTGCTGAAAACTCCAATGTACAAAACTTTTTTTTAATCATGATTTAAAGAATAATCTTGAAGATGCCATACTTTGGCATTATGTTTTTTAAGGAATGTTTCTTTTTTTTTAAATCTGATAAATTCAATATAATAAAAAATATATGTATGCATAACTCGACTTGATGTCAGCCAAACTAAAGACAATTAATGATGCAACTTAGTTCTGACTTTTTAAATGCAAATTTATAGAAAAAAATAATTAAAAAAAACTGAAAAAAAACTATGTAAAAAATAGATATGCTTAAAAAGTTTCTAATTTTTTCCTGATTGCATCATTAAATGGTTTCAGGCTACAGGTTTCATATATTACACGGTGCAGATACAGTGTATACCTAATTGGCTTGTTTTAACTTCCTTATCATATTTAGTTTATGCTTATTTGAAAATGGTAAATTTTAATTTTTTTACATCATTTTATTTCATTTAATCAATATTATGTGTATTATTATAGTTCAACTCATGTCCATTCTATAATTTGCAGGTTTCAAATTTTTGCAGTGGATATATTAACATGCATATTACATTCACTTACCGGTAGTTGAAATACTGAAACTTTTACAAATACATGTTTGAGATCATGAGAGGCTCTTGTATTGTTCATGTAGTTCACTGAAGTCAACATGTAGTTAACACAACCATCAGGGTTCTATACAAATATTCTCAGAATCAATTTCAGCTGAGTGCTGTGATTCACAGGTATCTAGCTTGTTTTTTGCTAGCCAAGGTTTAAAATTATCACAAAAATACAAATATGGTAAATAAGACACTACATCTCAATGGCATCTCACATATACTAGTTTTATGCCGGTTTTGAGTAGTATCAATATTACCATACATCTTAGGTTACCCATAATGCAAAGATTGATAATTTAAATGGTATCCATTCCTTTCTGTATCTGATACCACTGTGTGGAGAATTTCCACTTATTTGACATTCTTTTAGCTCCACATGCAGTTGTTAAGAGTTTGCATACATTTTAGGCATCTGAGATGTTAATGGTTCTTTACATTGTATAGGTCACTGTATGGTAGATCAAGAGAAAAGAACCCCTCAGTAAATAAGTGAAAATCATGAATATCTAACCTGGCATATATGAAGCCCACCACAGTGAATTATCTGTGGTTAGTGCTGGATTGTGTGGCTGAGTGGTTAATTTACACACAGGATTGGTCTAGGTCCAAAGGGCACATTTTCCAGCTTGAGTCTGTGTGTTATACTAGCATATTATCAGGGATATCTTAATAAATAACAGGATTTTGTCGAGTGGGTAAACATATGTCTGTATTATATACACAGAGAAATGAGGAACTTCTGTCAGTCAGATTTCCTTTTACCACCAGAAAATAAAGAAATTTTAATTATTTTTTATTTGAAACACACTGATGTAAAACACTTACAGTGACAAAGATATATTAACATAAATTAATTTTAAAATTATAAAAATAAAGTAACATCCAGAACTTTTTTAAATGTAGATCTAACTTGTAAAATACGAATGGGACTAATTTTTATATGCCCATCTATGGTGGGACATATTATGATAAACCCACAGTCCATCTCTCTTTCCACTTTTAGTGTCGCTGCTATAAGTTACCAGGGATTTGATGCATTTTTATGGAACTCCCCATAAATAGATTATATAAATCTAGCCCATATTCACTTATACTTTTTAAAGACAAGATCCACATTTATTTTATGAGGTCACCAAGCTACTGTGTGGTGTCATAGTTAAAACTCGCCAGTAAAATGATGGATTTTGATGAAACTTAAAGGAAATATTAACCAATATAATATCTTGCCTAAGTTTAACTCCAGGAAAAATCCATGCATATATAATGAGCTCAGAGGTCACCAAATCGTCGTAATGACTTCACCAAAATTAGATGGATTTTCATTAAACTTCTATTGAATATTTAACTAATGAATTTTCACCTGAATTAAATTCTCGGCAATACTCGGCCATATTTAATGAGGTCAGTGCTCTTGTTATATCTTTTAATCTGCACTCCACCTGTCTAGGCAGTATCCTGTCAGCATCAGACTTTTAATTGTGACAATTAGCAAAGTGTACAGTACACTTACAGGTACACTGCTGATTAAAACCCAATGAACTGGACAATTAGTTGGATCATGTCCGTCTCATTGAAAGCTCACCTGTTCCCCATGCCCCAGCTGGCCACCTAATTATAATAAACAAAGTTTTGCATATATTTATATCTGCACAAAGTGCCACCTACAAAACTTTCTCTGTGTTGGTCCTTTTACTGTTTACTGGAAATTCTTTTCCCCTCTGCATTTGGTGAAAAGTGAGATTTTGTACTGTATAATTCTCATGTAAGTCCATGTTTTGATATTTTACAATTATGAGAAATCCTTAAGTTATTATTTAAACCTAACCACCTTGCCTTACCACTGAAGAAGAGGAATTAAAATATATGTTGAAACAACCTTTTGATGATACCCCACATACCGGTATATAACAGGTGGCCCAAGGGCCATGACACTCAGCTTAATACAAGGAACCTTGAACAATGGGTAAAATGACTCCCAGAGTGCTCAAAATCATGCATTTTGCCAATAGTCCTTAGAAATATGTAATGTTCAGTCACCTTTTTTAGGCTTTCCAAAAAAATTTTATCAGGAACTCACTAGATGCTAAGTTAGAAGTTTCTTTGTCCAGTTGCTACAATTTGTGCCCATTGACTATTAAAGCACTAAAGTCGTGTTCTCTCACATAGCTTGCAGAACAAAGGTCACAGTGACATTATTTCAGGTTTCCCAGAATTTTTTACAAAAACCTCCCTGGATCTTAAATTAGAAGTTTCTAGGTCTAGCTGTAACCAATCATGTTAATCTGTCCTATCAGGTGCTCAGATCATGTTCTTTACATATCTTGCAGAATATAGGTCACAATAACCTAATTTCAGGTTTCCACAGAGATTTACCCAAGGCCTCCCAGAAAGTCAAGTTAGAAGATTCTGAGTGCAACAGTTAAGTTTTGTGCCCTGTCTGACTGCCTTGGTGCTAAAATTTAGTAAAAATCATGTATTTGGCCAGTAGCTCTCACAGTTTATCAGTGACCATGACTTATTTCAGGTTTCCTTGGAGATTTGCCCAAGATTTTTGTGGATGATTCGTTGGAAAATTCTAGTGCTTAGCCTCCAACAGAAACAATTTGTGCCCCATCTGACTCACTGATTGCTAAAATTATTTTTTCAAACAGTTACAGTTTGTGCTCTATTAACAGCCAAACTGCATGATTTGATGGTCTAAAAAAAAAAAAGAAAAAAATGTATAAAAATTAGAAAAAATACATGTGGTGACACCAGTCATCAGGAACTGAAGAAACACTCCATGACCAATATGCATGGCGAGAATCCTGTCAATCCATGCATTAGTTATGCAGTTACTGGAGCCTTGTATCAAATTTATGATTATTCTTGGGTGTACTTACAAGCCCCATAGCTTGGAGGATATAGGTCGCAGTGACCTAATTTCAGGTGTCCAGGGAGATTTTTCAAGGATATCAAAGGATGTCAAGTCAGGAGATTCTAAGTGCCACAGTAAAGCTTTGCGCACTATCTGACTGTCTGGGTGCTAAAGGTCATGTTTTTGGCCAGAAGCTCGCAGAATATAGGTCACCATTACGGCATTACCTAATTTCAGATTTCCATTTGGTCAATACTTCCCTGGATGTCACAGAAGATTCTAGGGCTAGTGGATACAATTTGTGTCCGTCTGACTCGCTAGGTGCCCAAATCATGTTTTTGGCCTGTAGTTTGCAAAATAGGTCAGCATGACCTAATTTCTGGTGTCAAAGGGGATTTGATTTTCAGTATATGAATTAAACACTCTGGCAATAAATGTGATAGATGCCAGGCTTGGGTCAAGTACATGTACTTGGTACTTGTACTCAAGTACAAAATTTTCAGTACTTGGCCTGTACTTGTACTTGGTACTTTTTACCAAGTACAGTACTTGTACTTTACTTGTACTTGCTAAAAATGTACTTGAAAAATCAAGTACATTTCAAGTACTAGTCAAGTACATGTATTTTTTAAAAATTATTTTGAATACAGAGCATATGGATTGATGGAGTGAGACAAGATGTGCATGTCACAATAATAATAGCCTACACTATTAACATCAAACATGCCTCTGTTTATCCATGGTTTACTAATCAAAGGTCAGATTGTGCCAGGTAACTTATTTGGCCGTGACCTACTCTGTCCAGTACTCTTTATGTAATTAGCACCAGTGGTCACCAGCAATGTGGCAGCTGGCCCATGCTTGCCTCCACAAAAGGCACATCCTTGGCAATTACTGGACAAGAACTGAGTCTGTTCAGCATTACTTGCTGATATGCTTCATGATCAAGGGGCTCACAGGAAGTAATAGAAAGTAATATGTAATACTCTATTACTTTGCCTTCAGTTTCTATTACTATTACAGCTCATATTTTGAGTCTATTACTATTACTATTACATGGAAAAAACTGTAATAGTCTGATTATATGAACAGCTTGTGGAAACATTACCCACTTAACAGTTCTGCTGAGTAAGTTTGTCCTAGGTTACATCTGCTCATGCACCAGGCTAATTAGCCGTGGTAACTGAGAAGGTCAGGTTGGTATTAGTGGTGGGAGTCGGTTCCTTTTTCATAATCGATCATCGGTTTAAGCAAACCGATCGATGATCAATTAGTAATCGGTTCAGGCAAATATAAAGAAATATGCAATTATCTGTGAAACTGTACTTACTTAACCCAGTCAGCATGTATAAGTAATTCTACCTAAAGAAAAGAAGTTTTGCCTTTTTTATATTTTCCTATTATCAGTAAGATATGCTTTTCAAAGTTTCAGTTTAATTATTTATAATAAACAAGAATTAAACCACTATCCAGAACATCTACTTCCTGCATAGACCTAGGGAATTTATGGAGCATTTTAACACCATACCACCCATACTGTGCAATGTACATCTTGTTACAAAACTCCAGGCTAATTCTGCAGCTCCCTGCCAGTTCACAGAGGTTTATTAAGTCCTCTGTTCTCGCATCTACCGTGTCATACTCAGTTACATATGGAAGTTAATATGGGAACAAAGACTAATTTTTTGAAGCGCGAAATGTTGTAAAAAATTGAAGAATAATTTTAGCCTGTAAGATAGTAGGCACTCTGGGAAAAAAAGTCATGATTATGATGTAATCAATAGTTGCCTTTGTTAATCAAGCGCTTGAAAGTGGCAGGAACTGACTGACTTTCGATAAAACTTGATCGGCCCACCAATAGTTGGTAATGAGTAATTCTGGAATTGAGTTGTCACAGCTGAACTATACACAACCCTCAGGTGGACTGTGAGTTTTACACACCTGACAGACTAGTACAGAGCCACTATATAATAAGTGACAGAATTGGCAGATTCAGAATAGTCATTCAGAATAGGCATCAAAGCACCATTTCATGTGTACTGATAAACGACTGTGTAATAGTGTATTGAATACTGAAAGGCCATCAAGACTGTCACCCTGGATTACCTAGAATAACAAAAAAAAACTTTCAGCAATTGGAGCATCAACCCATTTTTTTGTGTAACAGTACTTATATCTGACTGTGTAACAGTGTGTATAATATAGGTAATTGTTTTAACAATAAATATTCAGAGAATTTTGTACTTGTACTTGTACTCAAGTACAGACCCCTGTACTTGTACTCAAGTACATTGAAAAATTGTGTACTTGTACTTGACAAATTCTGAAGTACTTGTACTTGTACTCAAGTACTGACCCCCTGTACTTGACCCAAGCCTGATAGATGCCAATATCATTGATGCTGAAAATTGAGTAAAACTGTAATTTATTAATATACAAAACAATTGTTTTCATCTCAAGTTGACAAAGACTGGTCACATGCATTTACAATTTTCCTTTAATTTATGTCAAATTATTGGCTTGGTCAGCTGTTAGTTACACCTGCCCAAAAACCTCAGTCACCTGCATGGGCAGTCGGGCAATTGATGGTAAATGTCAATCCCTTGCATATTTAACATTTCATTTTAATTCACAAAAATGTTCTTCAGATATCTGGCACGTACAGGCACAAGCCCACATGACCAAATTAAAACTGACCCTATTTTTGCTTCAGGCAGAATATAGAGAAGATCAGGAATTAGATTGTTCTCACAGTACAGGTAAATCAGACTGACCATATGCCTTGCATGACCAATTAACCAGCAAGCTTGTCCAGCTCCCCTTACCTTGGTCCAACCAGTCAATGAAGACTGACACCCTGGTTCAATCAGTCAACGAGGACCAGACCTGGGTTCAATTTTGAATTTAGTTGGAATTGAATTGAAGGGAAAATTGAATAAATTGGAATTGAATTGAAAAAAGTGAAAATGAAATGAATTGGAATCTAAGTTTACAGGGTCCATTGAATTGATTTGAATTAATGAACAAAAGTTTCTCAAGGTCAGTTTTATGAACAGCCATGCAGTATTTGGTTTAAAGGCAAACACAAATGCCTCTCATGCCATGGGTGACCCAAGGAGCATGATAAAACCGTATATATACTTCTTAATCACTGTTACTGAATTGTTTGTATTCACAGTTTCAGCACACTAGAGAATGGATAATATTAATATAATAAGATGATATACAGTTATTGAAATTTTCAGCTTTTCAAAGTAATAATAATATAATAGATATAAAAATGTGCTGTAATAGTAATGATAATAGAAGGCAAAGGATAAGAGTAATATGTATTACTTCCTATTACCAGCACTTCCCATTCCCTGCTGTTCCATAAAGCATGTGATCATATAATGCTGAACCGACTTGTCCTGGATCAGTGAATTTCTAGGATATTGTTAGCTCTGCTGGCCTTGTGTGCTTCGACAAGCTGTTATCTATGCAGTGGCCAGTGGTTCTGGTTACTCAAGGCACTTTACTAACTGGTCAGAACAAGGAAGAGCCATGAGATGGCAAAGTACATCCCATAGACTTCTGGTCTTTGATGACTAAAATCAGTAAAATTATATGGCACACAAGTGCTCATTCAAGCACCAAGTTTGTTGACCTTGCTATTGTAAGTGGACATTACAGTGATCAGGGCCCCCCCCCCCCCACCTCTGATTTTGAGAAAGTTAATGTTTTTCATCACCCCAAAAAAAAGAATACCTTGGTTGGATTCATATTTGGGGGGTTAAAATTTAGTGATTATTACTTAGTTTATTGTTTAGTGAGTGTTCCATTTTGATCATCTTACCAAATAAAATCAGGGTTGAAAAAAATCATGTATTTTATAAAACAAATCAAATAAATCAGATTATTTTAATTATAGTCCGTTCCAGTACCCCTGTCCACCTGTTTTTTCGCGATTATTTATTTGTGAACCAAAGAACGCCAAAACTTTTTGACCTTGGGGAAGAAAGAGGAAAAAGCATAATTAACTATTATGGAAATAATAGCCTACCTTATGTAATTTTCCTGTAAACAATTTAAAACCATTTTATGAGTAACTAGTCTATTCTTTAGCAACATTTTGCCACTAATCTGTTATATGGGCATATCAGGGGATAGTGATGACATCATAATAGACGTGACCTACTAAAGAGGCACCAACATTCACGGTACAAATAATCAAGAGCTGCCGACCTCTGTTTACAGCGAGAATTGTATTCTTCGCTTGCACGCACTTCACTGTTACGTCACATTACTTTATATCCAAATCCAAAGAGGATAAACAATGGCCGCATATTAGGGACGCCATGAACCACGGATATATATGAGACATGTCAACCAGGCCGTAAAGTAAATAATATCTATATCTTAAGTAGGTAAGGTACCAAAAATTATGCTTTTGCCTCTTTATGCCAATGGTGCAAATTTTGTTTGCCAAATTTGTCTTATGTAGAGATAATCGCGAAAAATCAGGTGGACAGGGGTACAGGAACGGACTATAATATCTGATTTGATTTAAATCGATTTTTATGATTTTAAGCGCAGCTGACTATAAGTCATCTGAGCTAAAGTCGTGGTCCATTGTCTGTTGTCCGTCCTTTAGACTGGCACTTTTTGAAACCGTTAGACCTATGAATCCGAAATTCGGCATACTGTTTAGATGTCCCCGGGATCTCCTACCAGACTGAAAACTGGGTCACTATGACTTCGTTTCTTTGAGATATTAAGGAAAAACCTCAATTTTCCTTTATAAACCTATTATCGTTCTTCAGGACTGCCTAATAACAAAACCAATCATCTGTTTTTCTTCATATTTACCATAAATATTTGCCTATATAGTTCCTGTGTACATGCCACAAATAAGGTCATTATTACTAGCTTCCGTTAATAGTCTGTACTAAATGCTTGACTAGATTACGGTTTTAACAATGTCCTTTTTTTTGTTTCAGGAAAACCCTCCATATAATCGAGGAGCATTCAGAATTGAGATAAATTTTCCAGCAGAATACCCCTTCAAGCCCCCTAAGGTCACATTTCGGACCAAGATATACCATCCGAACATTGATGAAAAAGGTCAAGTTTGCCTCCCAATTATAAGCACAGAAAACTGGAAACCAGCGACAAAAACGGATCAAGGTAAACACTGACACAGATACTTGTTGTTATTCTGTTTATACTAATACGCCACTCCGGAATAGATTGACATATATAGGAGCTTCAGAGTAAAGAATTACAAATATAGCTTTGTTGATGCAGCTAACTATCTTATAGTCTTGACAGGGGCTTCCTGCCTCTCTTTTTCTGGTACCAAATAGGAGTGCTGTGATGTTTAGTTATACACAGTCAATTACATCTTCACTCAACAGTTTTACCACTATACACGTGTCTTGTCCAGTGTCTAGTCTCAAGTGCAGCATAAGTGCAGGTTTAAATCTGCACAAATGATTGGCTCCAACAGCAGTATCATATATTTACTATATAAACATATACTTTGGTCAACTTCATCATATGTTCCTGAAACAGACCTTCGCTTAATCTGAATCACCTGTGATCATCAGCCCATTGTCACTGATTGTCACTTTTGTAGGGTGGGAATAATATAACATAATAGTGCACTGATACATTACAGTTGGGTAATATATTTTATTGGTATATTCAGATGTCTGTGGGTTGATAGGTTTATGGTCATCAAATTATGTCCAGCTTTTAATACGTCTTCTACTGCCATAAACTAAACTAAAGAAAGTCATTGGACAGAAACAGGTAAAAGGGCATTTATTTGCTAGTTGGTTGAAAAAGAAGTTTATTGATGGCTTTGAAATAAATTTCATGAGAACAAGATGACATTCTGTTATACCCCCAGCAATTATTGTTTTATTTTGCGTTGCAGTGATTCAGGCCTTGGTAGCACTGGTCCATGACCCAGAGCCTGAGCACCCCCTCCGTGCAGACCTAGCGGAAGAATACAGCAAGGATAAAAAGAAATTCATGAAAAATGCTGAGGATTTCACAAAGAAATATTCAGAAAAGAGGCCTAGCGAATAAACTTTACATTTTCACTATTCCGTGACCTACCACCCCTGTTGGCACAAATTGACTGTTCCAGGAGTATGAAACATGTGACATGCCAAGTGATATAGAGGGGTGGCAGGATTAAGTAAGGCTCACAGATCAGCTGGTATTTAGTTGAGCTAAAGAAAGCCCACGTACGCTTGAGTAGGTTTGTATTGTAATGAAAATTAATCACTTTATAGTTAAGATAACAGTGCCAGGCAAAACGGCTGGTGCGGCACATTTTCTCTGAGAGAGAGGCTCACCTTAAAGGAAACTGTGGAAAGTGTAAGTTTTATTTCATGGACTGAGTACATGTTTTCAATTGTAAATCACTTGGTTTTGTAGCATATCAGATATAGCGCAGTTGTGACTTCCTAACCCCCTCTCTTGTCATATTTCATCATACTTACATGTTTTGTAGCTTTGATTTCAACACCTGTGTGTTTACTTTGATGTTGCTTAACACTTTTACTATGCACCCCAGATCCCTGTACCCTGTGTCTGCAACATTAATGTCAGATTGTGACCAGAATAAGAGGGTTGATTGATTTAAATCAATATATGTAGCCATGAAGATGATGTAATTGGAAATATATATATATATATATATATAATATATATATATATATGTATGTATGTATATATATATGTGTATATATATATATATATATACACACACTACATATGTATACACTATATATACATTCACATAAGTGTTATTTTTTTGTTGTGTAATGTAGAAATTTGTAAGATCACTTCTGTCCTCAAATTTCTTGCTTCTCTGAAACTGATTGGAGAATTGAATAAACGAGGTATCACTTGCTCGAGTCCTTAAACTTGTGACACTACTATGACACTGTCACCTCTGATCCTGACAACAGCCTTGAACCAATGTGCAATAATAAAGTTTGTTGGCCGATTTTGTGTGAATACAGTTTTGATTTTACAGTTAAATTGACACAAATCTTTCTTATTTCTTTATTCATTTCAGAATCCATAAACAGTAAGTTAATTATTAAAAGATGTGTAAAAAAATGTTGACAACTTTGCCGTTTACTTTTTTAAGTTCCTGGGGGGGGGGGGGGAGGGTATTTCATAGATTTTTGTCCTCTTCAAGACTGATAGATCTGCTTGTGCAGCAACATTTATTATGCAACTGTAGTTTGGATTGACATGTACACTTGCCATATTGTTACCATAACATACTCCTAAAATATCTAACGTGCCATTACCTGTCCGGTTTTCCTTGTGTTTAGGGCGCTGAGCTTTAATACCAAAGTATTCCAGTAACTTGCAGGCATTCATTAATGCCTTTTATATAATATCATGCATATATATACTCTAGGTATGTTTATTAAAATCACAGAGAACTACACCAGTCGAGACCAAAACTTTGTATGATAATAAATTTCTTTAAAACCTCTTTAAACCTGTTATATTGTTTTTTTAATCTCACTCCCTCTTTCTTTTTTAAAATTTTGGATCTTTTCCTTAATATTGATTTCTGCTCTAACTTTAAATTGACCATTTGCTTCATGCAGTGGAGGAAAGCACATACTTTCATCTGAGATGTCGCATTAGGTCAAGAGACCTAAGCATTTTCTTCTGGCTTTACAAAACCAGCACTTCCCACTTTTGTCTTCCTGTATCATATTTTAAATCCCTTTTTACATCAATGCATTGACGATTTATCCAAGAAGACATTATCCTTTAATATTACAGATTTCATCTGAATATACTAGTAATAAGCAACTTTTTTTTGTATCTGCATGATTCACAGGACTTATACTATATACCCTGCTCAAATATCAATTAATGTGATATTAAAGGAGCATAACCAACTATGAAGCATGTTGAATTAACATGAAAAATAACGTCTTCTCTTATAAATAAATTGGTACCTGCCAAAATATTGTCCTGAAACCCTTGGCTTACTCCTGTACTCAAGTTTTTAGCTCAGCTGACTGAAAGTCATCTGAACTATAGCGATCACCCTTCATCTGTCCGGCCGTCCGTTAACAAGCACAAATCTTAACCGCTGGACCTAGAATCTTCTCACTTGATATCCAGGGAGGTCCATGAAAATCTCCTTGAAAACCTGAAATTAGGTCTCTGTTACCCATATCCTTTGAGCTATGGCACTCCAAAGGTACCCCCCAGAATAATGCAAAATTTGATACAAAAGCTCAAGTATCTGAAAAAACACTGCATTGATCACCATGATTCTTTGCATGAATATTGATCATGGGATGTTCCATCAATTCTTGCAGACTGGTGGTGCCACCTGTATTTTTTCCAATTTTTTCGAATTTTTTTCAGATCTGCAATGAAACTGTCATCTGTTAAGAGGGCACAAATCGTACCCACTGGACCTGGAATCTTCAAACTTAATATCCAGGGAGGTCCATGAAAAGTCTCCTTGAAAACCTGAAATTAGGTCTCTGTTACCCATATCCTTGGAGCTATGGTGCTCCAAAGTACCCCCCAGAATAATGCAAAATTTGATACAAAAGCTCAAGTATCTGAATAACTACTGCATTGATCACCATGATTCTTTGCATGAATATTGATCATTGGATGTTCCATCAGTTCCTGCAAACTGATGGCGCCACCTGTATTTTTTTCCAATTTTTTTTCTTTATTTTTGAGACCTTCATAGAAGCTGTCATCTGTTAACAGGGCACAAATCGTAACCGCTTGACCTAGATTCTTCTAACTTGACATCAAGTGAGGTCCATGAAAAGTCTGTGTGAAAACATGTAATTAGGTCTCTGTTACCCATATCCTTCGTAGTAAGTACCCCTCAGAATAATTAAGAATTTGATACAAAAGCTCCAGTATCTGAATAACCAATGCATTGATCTCCATGATTCTTTGCAGGTATATTGATCATGGAGTGTTCCATCAGTTCCTGCAAACTGGTGGTGCCACCTGTATTTTTTTTCAATTTTGTAGGCATTTTTTCTCTATTTATGAGACCTTCGAATGAAGTGGTCATCTGTTAACATGGCACAAACTGTAACTGCTGAACCTAGAATCTTCTTACTTCACATCCAGGGAGACTAATGAAAAATCTCCTATGAAACCTGAAATTAGGTTTCTGTTACCCATATCCCTGAGCTATAGGGCTCATAAATACCCCCAAGAATAATTACAAATTTGATACAAACAAAAGCTCCAGTATCTGAATAACTAATGCCTTGATAGCCATGATTCTTTGGATGTATATTGATCATGGAATGTTTCATCAGTTCCTGCAGACTGGTGGCACTCCCTTTATTTTATTAAATTTTTACGCATTTTTTTCTATTTATGAGACCTACAAATGAAGTTGTCATCTGTCCAAAAGCCCACTGAAACCCATTTCTAAGGACTCTTCACAAAATTCATGATTTGTTTCCACTCTGGCAGTCATTTTGCTCATTGTTCAACATTCCTTGAATTCAGCTGAGCGTCATGGCCCATGGGCCACTTGTTAAACAGTGAACCAGGTGTGATCACATGCATCAACAGTGTGTGGGACTCTGTGTATTGCTTGGACCAAAACATGTGTCAATTGGGAGACTCGAAATGTAATATTCCTGCTGGCTTAAACATTGCATGTTGCGGTGACTCAGGCTGAGGTCACGCAGCCTTGATATTGAAAACAGACAGACTGTTTACTAATGCAGAAAACCATCACAAGTTGTAAAACGGCTCAAAAGGAGGTACTGAGAATCCTCTGGGATGGTTTTGCCTGGAAATTTTTGTATTATGGAAAAGTGAATGGACAATTTGAAAGAATAGGCATAATATTGCTCCTGATCATGTCCCTTTAAATGGCACAGTTTTTGCATCAAACCTGCAGTTTACACATGTAATTTACTGGCCCTGACTGAAATTATTAACAATTTATCCTGTTTCCTCTTTAAAATACAGTAAAAAAAGTATTAAATCTAAATTAAATAGTATGAAAATTAAAAATAAATACCAAACTTTTCATGAAGTTGCATGGTATCTGATACCTTGAAATAAACTTTTTGAATTGGATCTGTATTCAGGCCCTTGTAGTACATATTCCAGTAGTTGTGTCACTAATTGATAGGAATCTGGCAAAACTGATTAGTAAAATGTAAAACACTGGCAAAGAATATCTTGTATAAAATTATTAAGTTTCAAAATATGTGTGAAGAGTGAAATCTATCTTTAAGATGATCACCAGAAAAGTTGAGTTTAAATATGAAAGCAATTACAGAGGACAGTCTTTCTTGAAAATTAATTGTAATTAATTTGAAACATTTATAAAGTGGTGGCAGTGTATGCCAAAATACATATTTTCAGGGTTTAGGGGGCCCAAGACTGCTATAACTCCACTAATAACTGCCAGCCCTGTGTGTTTGTAATGACCTGGTGAGCTGTTTATTTGTGCATAAAAATCTTGGTATAAACATGCACTCCTAAAAGAAAATTAAATCATGTTTCCCAAAGTCCCTTGTCAAATTGTAGACTAACATCGCTGCTTCACAGCCTTGCCACATTGACCTCTGTGATTCTAAAATCCTGGGTCCAAACCTGAATGAATATGAGTAGCTTGTTTATGAAAACCAAGCAGTCAAACACTAAACCCAAATAAAATTAAATTGATTTAACACCACCTTTACACCTGAGAGCCGTGAAGCCCACAGGGACACAAGCAATCAAACCAGGGATACAGGCAATCAAACATGGCATACAG
The DNA here is from genome assembly GCA_026874595.1 of Sipunculus nudus. NCBI lineage: Eukaryota > Metazoa > Annelida > Sipuncula > Golfingiida > Sipunculidae > Sipunculus > Sipunculus nudus. The sequence continues at coordinate 13,568,497 of CM049312.1, read as the reverse complement.
GGATACAGGCAATCAAACATGGCATACAGGGAAACTGGCAGACAAACATGGCATACAGGGATACAGGCAATCAAACATGGCATACAGGGATACAGGCAATCAAACATGGCATACAGGGATACAGGCAATCAAACATGGCATACAGGGATACAGGCAACCAAACATGGCATACAGGGATACAGGCAACCAAACATGGCATACAGGGATACAGGCAATCAAACATGGCATACAGGCAATCGAACATGGCTTAAAGGGATAGAGGCAATCAAACACAGTATACAGGGATACAGGCAATCAAACATGGCATACAGGGATACAGGCAAATAAACATGGCATACAGGGATACAGGCAATCAAACATGACATACAGGGACAAAGGCAATCAAACATGGCATACAGGGATACAGGTAATCAAACATGGCATACAGGGATACAGGCAATCAAACACGGCATACAGGGATACAGGCAATCAAACATGGCATACAGGGATACATACAATCAAACACAGCATACAGGGATACAGGGAATTAAATACAGCACACAGATACACAGGGGATCATACACAGCATACAGGGACACAGGCAACTAAACACAACATACAGCCTAACAGGCAATCAAACATACAGTATAGAGGGACAAAGGCAATCAAACACAGCATTCAGCAACAGAAGAGTTCAAACACAGCAAACAGGGACACAGGGGATCAAACACAGCATACAGGGATACAGGTAAATAAACATGGCATACAGGGATACAGGCAATCAAACCTGACATACAGGGACAAAGGCAATCTAACATGGCATACAGGGATACAGGTAATCAAACATGGCATACAGGGATACAGGCAATCAAACACGGCATACAGGGATACAGGCTATCAAACATGGCATACAGGGATACAGACAATCAAACACAGCATACAGGGATACAGGGAATTAAATACAGCAAATAGGGACACAGGCAATTGAAACAGCATAAAGGGACACAGGACTACCCAACACAGCATGCAGGGACATAGGCAATCAAACCAGCAAACATACAGACAGGCTATCAAACCAGGATATAAGCAATCCAGCCCAGCATACAGGAGCACAGGCAATCACACAAAATGACAGTCGATCACACAAAGCAAACAGGGATTCATGCAATCTAACACAGCAAACAGGGACACAGGCAATAATACACAGCACACAGATACACAGGGGATCATACACAGCATACAGGGACACAGGCAACTAAACACAACATACAGCCTAACAGGCAATCAAACATACAGTATAGAGGGACAAAGGCAATCAAACACAGCATACAGCAACAGAAGAGTTTAAACACAGCAAACAGGGACACAGGCAACCAAACAGCAAACATGGACACAGGGGATCAAACACAGCATACAGGGAGACAGGCAATCAAATACAGCATACATGGACACAGGCAATCAAACATAACATCAAGGGACACAGGGGATCAAACACAGCATACAGGGAAAAGGGCAATCAAACACAGGATACAGGGATACAGGCAATCAAACACAGCATACAGGGACACAGGCAATCAAACACAGCAAGCAGGGACACAGGCAATCAAACGCCACATACAGAGAGACAGTCAATCACACAAAGCCCACAGTGACAAAGGCAATCAAACACAGCACACGGATACACAGGGACTCAAACACAGCATACATGGATTTAGGCAATCAAACACACATTATACAGTGATATAGGCAATCAAACACAGCATACAGCAATCCAAGAATTCAAACATAGTAAACAGAGACAGGCAATCAAACAGAGACACAGGCAAGCAAACAGATAAATAAGCAATCAAACCAGGACTAAGGCTATCAAACGCAGCAAACAGGGACATGGGCAATCAAACACACCATACAGTCTCACAGGCAATCAAGCCCAGCATACAGGGACACAGGCAATCAAACACAGCAAATAGGGATACAGGTAATTAAACACAGCATACAGGGATACATGCAGTCAAATAGAAAACAGGGATACAGGCAATGAAACACGACATACAGGGACACAGACAGTCAAATACAGCACACAGCAACACAAGAGTTCAAACACAGGAAATGGGGACACAGGCAACCAAACACAGCAAACAGGGACACAGGGATCAAAACACAGGATAAAGGGATACAGGCAATCAAACACACATTATACAGGGACTTGGCAATCAAACACAGCATACAGCACCCCAAAAGTTCAAACACAGCATACAGGGATACAGGCAATGGAAACAGCATTAATGGACACAGAAAATCAAACACAGCTTACTGGGATTCAAGCAGTTATGCACAGCATACAGGGACACATTCAGTCAAACACAGCAATCAGGGACACAGGCAATCAAACACAGCAAACAAGGATACAGGGGATCAAACACAGAATACAGGGACACAGGCAATCAAACATAAGATACAGGGATACAGGTAATCAAACATAGCATACAGGGATACAGGCAATCAAATAAAACATACAGGGATACAGGCAATCAAACATAGCAAACAGGGATACAGGCAATCAAACAGGATGCAGGGATACAGGCAATCAAACACAGCAAATAGGGATACAGGGGATCCAACCCAGCATACAGGGACACATGAAATCAAACATAGCATACAGGGATATGGGCAATCAAACACAGTACACAGGGCATACAGGGATACAGGCAATCAAACATGGCATACAGGGATACAGGCAATCAAACATGGCATAAAGGGATACAGGCAATGGAAACAGCATAAAGGACATGGACAATCAAACAGAGCTTACTGGGATTCAAGCAATTATGCACAGCAAACAGGGATACAGGGGATCAAACACAGCATACAGGGACATAGGTAATCCAACACACATTAAACAGAGACATAGGTAATCAGACACAGAAACCCTAGATTTCAAACACAGTAAACAGGGACACAGGCAATCAAACAGAAACACAAGCAATCTATCTGGGACACAGGCTATCAAACACAGCATACTGTCTGACAGGTAATCACATAGCATACAGGGATTCAGGCAATTCAAAACAGTATACAGGGACACAGGCAATTAAACATTTCACAAGTAATCCCTTAATTATCAATTTGTCATGCAAAGATGTTACAAGGGAAATTAGAGCTTCCCAAATTAAATAAGCTTAAATTATGTGGAGCATTAATATAACCATATACCACAAAACATAAAATGAGCATAAAGTGTAATGGGTTTTCCTTACATTCTAGGCACTAATTACAACCATAACCAGAAAATTATAAAGACTTTATTGCACATAATGTACCATAACGTTTGTTCAGTTATGAAAACTGTCCTCATACGAAAAGCTGAGATGTGACTGGTTTCCCCCTTAGTTAGATTCCTTTTTATGTAAGTCTGATTTAGTCCATTTAAATTTATTCTTTCATTAGGACTATTATGATTTCTTGGGTGAGGGAGGAAGGTCCCAACTTGACACTTGGATAGAGTCAACCAAGTGACAATATATAGGGTCCTTGAACTGGGTTGTGCCTATGGTAATATTTATTATCTTATATCTGGCAAAACTCAGGATGCTGCTATTGTTATTGTGATTAACCACTTTATTTTATCAACAACATTTGTCTGCTTGTAATGTTATTGAAGTGCAGTCCAAACATGTACAATGCTAATGAATGATTAAATATTTAACTCTCATACACACCATACTGTGGCTGTGACTGTCACTAGTCAATTAAAAACCATCAAATAAATACAATGGATGCAATGTGAACAGTGAATAATTTATACACTAACATCATATTTTCAGATGAATGAGGTATGGATGTTTAGTAATGAATTTAATATTACAAAGAGTAGATATCAGAAAAAGTCTTGAGCTCTCATTCTCTTCCTCGGTAACTTTAACAAATTATCTGTTAGCGTGGATGAGGAGTCTCTCTTTGGCGTGGGAGTGTTGTGTTTCGGTGTTAGGGAGCTCTCTTTAGGAGTGCGTGGAGTTTTTCGCTGACTCAGCATGACTGGTGTTTTTTCTCCTGGAGTGTTACGTGGTGACGGTGTGTAGCTCGCTTTTAAGGCTTTGTCTGTGTGAGTGCGTATTCCCAGCTTCGTTCCTGCGAGCCGCTGAGCTGCAGGTGAGAGGTTTGCGAGACGATCTGTTTTTGGAGAGTTCATGAAACTTGGTGATGGCCTGTAGGACGAGACACAAAATTAATCATAATATGAATAATTCATAAGGAATAAAAATAGGGGACAAAATTAATTAATTTAATGAATTTATGTATCTATTTTTAATATAAGAATATCATACTTCGATTAACAACACATCATTTTTTTGTACAGAAATATTAGAGTTTAATTTGAATAAACTAATTTTCATATTTACCAGAATAAAAAATATAGCATTTAACTTATTAGTTTACAATATCTTTTTAAGAATACATAAAACTTAATAAAAGAAGTGAACTGGTATCAGGTTGTATAACCATGAAAAAACTGAAAATATATATTCAAAGAAAATATACTGAAAATAGCATATAAAGGATAGACCCCAAAAACAAATAATCCACAACCTCCCAAAAAACATGTTTCTTTTATAACTACCTGATGTTGTGTAAATATGAAAATATTTATTTTGTATCTGAAGACCCTGACTTACGTGTGTCTACTGGATATGGACTTGAGAGCTTTTTCCTTCCTGTTTCTGTAAGCCATGCTGGCCTTCTCTGCCAGTTCATGGGCGATTCGGTCCCTTTTTGGAATGCTGGGTATTTTAAACACAGGTCCAGGAGTATCAGATATGGGAGTATCGCTGCCGTCTAATCGGAATGGTGTCCCCTCCACTTCTCCCCATGTCATCAAAGGGGAGGCATCAACACCTGTTAATAATTTAAGGTAAATAAATACAACAAACAAGTATACTGATCTAAACTATTTACACATTTATATGAGTCTAAAAATATAACTATGGCTCATGTGTATGCTCTATTATGTGTTTTTGCTATCAGAGTGCAAATAATAGTCCCATCTAAATGAAATTCTATACAAACATGGATGAAAACTTGTATGGTGCAAAGACATACTGTTTTACCTTACACAAGAATTGGCCACTTTATCTAAAGTCAATGTAATCATGTGTATGTTCTTATACTCATCATAGTCATATGGTATATGTTTACAGCCATTTCTGTTTAATATGCCCTGTATTGTAAAATATGAATATCAGGTTAGGAAATTATTTTACCATTAATTTCCATTTACCAGTTAGGGTTGACAATTTGTCCTCTACCATACTCAATTTTACCACCAACTGTCCACCTATTATTCACAAATAATTTCTATAAAAGTTTATATTCTTCAATTAAACCCTAGAAAACTACATATGGAAGTGACAACCTAATATGGCAATTAAGAATTTTACAATAAACTTCCAGTTTATGTTTCACAACTATTTGGTCTCTTCCCCAATGATCAGATGTGTCCTTGCATGAGTAGCAATCTTTGTTTTACCTGCTTATATTTTTACAGTGTTTACATGATATCATCCAATCAGTAGCTTTCAATTTAGACTATTTTTGCGTGTGACCAATGACCTTGAAAATTGGTCTGATATGTTGTGAAATAAAGACTGATTTTTCATAATTTTAAAAAATTTGGTTTCTTGAATAAGCTTTAAGATAGGTATTTATTTACCTTGTTCAAAATTAGGTTCATTAATCCTTTACCCTGCACTATCAGATTTACCTTGAAATGTATCATATAAAATTTTTCATAGCAAATATACAGATGGACATGAGGGGATGAAATGGACTTTAAAATATCAAGAATTGTTTTTTAGAGTTTCCTTAGTGACTCTTTATCCTGCAATATGATATAATGGAATTTTTTTAGATAATTTCTTTATACCAAGTGACAGTATGTCTTGAAGTTTAATACCAATACTTGTAATTCTGGGTTAACTGTAGGCATCTTGCATAAAGCCCCAAGTGGGGTCATTTTCAGTTAAGAGAAGGTAACCAGTCTAAGTCTTACCTGGAGCAGGAGAGGGAGTACGAACAAATCCATACCCGGCAACCTTCGGAGATTCTTCTGGTACTATTTCCTTCCCATCATGCCCTATTTTGCCAAGCTGGGACAAGGCCTGTGCACTGGCTGCCTGGACCATGGCCTCTTTCCTTCTCTGTTCATTAAATGGCGTTTTCTCAAACCTCGTGTTTGCATGTGAGATCTCCTGGGCCTTCCCTTTGTTGTCTATCTTCTGTTTGGCACTCTGGTCCACACCTAAAACAATTAAATGTAAATTACATTTATATACAGTAGAACCTCCTGATTACAGACATCAGCAAGACCTGAAGTTTTTTTGTTTGTAACAGAAAGTGTCAATATTTGACAGGTTACAATTATCTAAGCTTTATTTATGAGACTCTTTTTAAGTTCTACAATACAAAGTTGCCAAAAACACAGAAGTACCTACAATAGAATGGTTTCCATATTAGAGAAGTGCCCTTAATTTAGATATGAACAAAATAGTGAGGTGCACACAATGGAGAGGTGCCTACAACAGAGATTAGCCCACATTAGAGGTGCCCACAACAGAGATATACCCTTATTTGAGAGATGCAAACAGAGAGGTGCCCACAACAGAGAAGTGCACTTAATGGAGAGGTGCCCATAATAGAGCTGCCCACAATAGATATGTGCCCACAGTAGATGGGTGCCCACAAAAGTGAATTGCCCTTATTGGAGATACTGTGGAAGTGGTTTTGTTGGCTGGGTTTTAATTTTCATGCTTTTAGCGTTGGATTTGTGCTAAATTAAGGACAAGGGTTATTTCATACAACCTAGACAACTTAAGTACCCCCTCCCAACGGCTCTGAATTACGACAGAGAGCCAGCTGCGATTGTTGTCAGCTCTGTTTCTTGTTCATGCATAGACAGCTGCTTCTAGTTAGTGATCACAGTTGTTATTGTTGAGAAATTCTACAACTTACTCAGATGTCAAACAACATCCCAGCACGTACCATTGCATCATTTAACATGATTACTGTTGGCTAATTACATATTGTTTACATCTTGCTGTCACAGTACTAGGTCGCCCGTAGCATCTACACAGTCACCAGGAGCTTGTTGGCCATCTTTTACATAATCGTTCAAAAATGTTAATAATTTGATACAAAATAAATTACCTATACATACTGATTTGTGAGAAAATTTGAACTGCGCTAATGCTGCAAAATGAAAAAAGTTATAAACTTCAGACACGCCAAAATAACCACTTCCACTGTATGCAAATAGAGAGGTGCCCAAAACAGAGAAGTGTCCACATTAGAGAAGTGCCCTTAATGCAGAGGTGCCCACAATATACATGTATCCACAAAAGCTATACGTCTGTGAAGTAGAGGTACCAAGAATAGAAAGGTGCCTATAATCCTGTATTATCACAACATTTTGGCTTCACTTGGGCCTGGCATAACTCAATTACAGGGCAGCCCCCCTATATATATATGTAGGAAACACTGTGTGGACAAAATGCAAAGTAACTGTCCACAATAAATCTAAAATGTCTTACATATGTGCACATCCTTCATTAGACAAAGGAGATCTTCTGTCATTTATCAAGAGAAGTACTATAACTAGAAGAGACTTACAACTACAGACCTTCATTCAACTCTCACATGTAACAATCTTAGACCTGTTAAAATCGGGGTAAGTTTGGACTGACTTTGAGTTCACTCACCATCAGGGACATACATAAGAGAGTTCCTGGCTTGGTACTGCCATGACTGTAGTTCTGTATTACCTCCCTTTATTGCTGCCTGCTCCTCTACACTGGGGAGAGCCAGAGCCTTTTCTGCATCCTGAAAGTACAACATATGTTTAAATATAAATTTATAAAACAATCAATTATAATCATTATTAACATATAACCATAATAATGTTTGTGTTTTGAAAATTATATTATTGATGATATTTTACAACTGATTTGATATAATGAATACATTTATTTATTTACATCAATACTTCAAATCAAATACTTTCATATCAAATTACAGAGCTTCTCAGTGTGAATCATAAAACTCAGTATTTTCTATTTTCTAGAATATTACTATATGTGTTTGTCAGCAGAAATACCGCCTTGCTGTGCTCATACTAGAGCTGAAAGGAGTCCTCGAGTACTTGAGTCTTGGTAATACTTACCAAGAACTGGAGTCCAAAATTTGGACCTGAGTTCTCGTGTATGTACATGCATATCTGCATTTAACTGCAGATTTACGGGCAGTCTCTAAGCCTATTTATTCATTATCGTAACCTGGCATAGGGCTCTAAACATATGCTAATCAAATTAACAGAGGTCTTGTTATGAAATATATCTATTCCTTTGTTGGGATAAAGTTAAGCCATCACAAAGTCAAAGTTATGCATATTTTGCATCGGTAAACAGATATCTGTTTTTTTTTTAAATTTTTTAGCTTTGCTATGGTAACAAGTATTCAAGTCCGAGTAAGGTATTGCCTATTGGGTACTCAAGTCAAAAATTTTGTACCAGTTTCAGCCCTAGCTCATATATGTATATACACAGCCCATGTGAATATTTCATGAAAGTAGTTACATAACAAAGATCAGTCTCCTTGAGATTTGTTTCAGTTGGTTTTTATCTATTCCTAATGATTTCTGGGTAATTCTTACTCTTGGTTACTCATATACTCACCTCCTTTCTCGTTTCCTCGTTCTCGTACAACCATGCGTGTTGCTGCCTGTGCTTTTCTTCATTCAGTTTCATGATTTCTGTGAAGGAGGCATTGTCCTCTGATGTGGTCTTTGCTAAATAGTGGTCCAAGGACAGCTTCTTTTCAGGCTTTTCTATATAATAATATTAAAATAAATACAAGAGATATGATATAAAAAAACAAGGTGATAAAATGGCTTCAACTGATAGAGAAACACCTGAGATCATTATATGTCAAGAAGAAACGCCTGTAATAATATATCTATTTATATATTTAAAAAATAACAAGAAAAAAATGGGCATTCTTTACACACAAAAATTAGAATGTTTTATTACAAATTGAAAATTAAAAATCATATACAATACAAAATAAAAGTACTTCTGAAAACAAAAATATGTGCAAGCATATAAAAATATTACCCTTCGGGTTGTTGACCCAGGGATTCTGTAATTCTTTAATTATAGAAAATGAATGATGGCATTTGGGAGAATTACATTCATGTACAACATTTGTTGTTAAGGTTATGTTACCTGGCAGTCGGTCATCTGGGTTGTCTGTGCGCTCCTCCTCAGTCTCTGTGTGTTTATTACTGTCATCGTTAGCTCCTGTATTGCTCTGTCCAGGCGTGGCCTGAGGACCTGCTGATGGGGTGGCGAATGTTGAAGAAGGTGTTGCTGAAATGAAAAATATCAGCAAAACAATGATATTGTCTTTAATGGAACAATTATAGTGTGCTTTGCACCAGTGCATACTGCTGCACATCTGAAAGCTAAGATAAATGTACAAGTCAAAATTTTCTCAGAATAAGCAATTCACACAAGGGTGTACTGCAAAACACATTTGCTCAAAGTATGTACAGTTTGGATGGCTATTGAAGACTGTTCAATATATATAATTTCTGTGTTACTATACTGACAGGTAACATCTTTTAGTATACTCACCTGTTCCTGTGTAGGATGCAATACATCTATAATTGTGGGCTAGATGTGAACAAAAAAAAAGATATGTTGTTCTAATTTAGAGATTGAAAAGTCTTCTGATATTTTAAAATATATACTTTATTTAGTCATGTTGTAATTACCTGTACTTGTGCATGGTGTGGGTCCTCGTCTTATGCTGTACTTGATGTGGAGCTCTCTCAGTTTGTTTAAATCATTTGTCTCCAGGGCTTGATGATATTCTCTCTGTGCCTCAAGTTTAGGGAGATCTGGGAAGAAATCCCTGACAATGATCTTTTCCATCTCCTGAAAGCAGAAAAATTATTAAGGTTAAGTCTTTTTATGCCATGATTGATCTAGAATATTGTTAACAGACATATTAAAACAAGGGACCCATGGGTCATGGCGCTCAGCTGTTATATATGATAAAAAATATGATTTGGGAATGAGGCACATGCTGGTTTTGTGTGGTAATAAATATAAGCTTTGTTATAAGTTGTTGGTGTTTAGCTTATGTATGATTTTGATAGTATCTTTCGAGACAGGGAAGAGAATTGATTTCATTTATTTTATTAACAAATGGAGTTCTATTGTCACACAGATTTTGACTTGGCCATATAACTTATAAGCAGCACATACAATAAAAGAGTTTAATTATTTATTAAAATTTAATAACAAATATTGTGCCAATATAATTTTTATTTTAAAAAAATAATAAGAAAATCATATGATTTTTTAAAATAAAATATAACTGAAATGATTATTAAAATAATATTATAGAATATATTCATGAATGCATTCATGAATACATTTTGAAAGTATCTGCACTGGTATTCAAATACTTTCATTTTTACCTGAATTACCATTCTTATGCAATAAATTTTTTTAATGCAGTACATATTCATATTCGTATTCAAATACATTTGCAAAGCATCCACACCATGTCTAGTATTAATTCAGTTTTAGCCAAAAAATGATGTTGAGAATCCAGAATATACAAAATTCACTAATCTAAATAATGATCATAAGTACCTGGTTTTATGGCTTTTATTTATATTAAAAAAAAATAAATGTAATATATTCACTTTGGACTACTTTCACATCAATCTACACACTAGACACAGTAGGAATCTAGATTAATATTATCAACTGTATCTTTGTCTATCATTAATTTCCTTCATATGATCCCTAATGATTAGTAATAATTAATATGATTTATTTTTTTATCAGTAAAATTTAACTGAAAAATACCATAGGTGACTGCATGGTGTTATTTGGAATAACATTGACATTGACATTCTATCCATCCATACAAGATTCTTACATAATCAGTAACTGCAAGTTAATTTTCTGTTACTCATCAGCTAACAAATTCCTTTTTTTTATTAATTTTTCTTTAATTTGTTATTAAAAACCAATAAAAAATTATTAATTTATTTCATATTGTTATGTTGTTTTTCAAAACAACAACTAGATGAGTTGGGTTGGACACCTGGATCAACTGTGGCTGGGCATTAGCTGCCTGGCTGCCCCAGTGTATGCCTCGCATCAAGCGTGCATAATCTGATGAAAGGTCAACAAGGTCAACATACAGGTGACTGAAGAGGGGCTTGATTGAGCCTGGGTCTGACATGGTCCCATAAAAACATTAATAAAAGCTACAATATTTGGCCAATTTCTTTCAGCTTTCTAAACTACAAAGATGAAATCCTTATGTGTGCATGATATGAAAATTATATCAACAGTGCTCTCTGGAAACAAACGTGCCATGGTCAAATTTGGGCAAAATTTAAGGTACAAATTTTGTATTTATACTAATAACTTATAAAATTTGAAAAATTCAGAACTAATTTTGGGTATTCAATTGAATCTTGATCAAATAATGTTACATCCCTGACAAAAAAATCTCTAGCTTCAGCAATCCTCTTGTTAAGGGAGTAAATATATTTCTTGATTTTATAAAAAGTGCATTATGTTTCGGCCCATAACTTAAAACAATTACGCAATACTGACATTGTTTCTGGCATGTGCATAGTGAATGTATAGAAAAATATGTATATTATATATGATCAAAGTCAAATCAGTGGTTTTGATATTAGGCAGTCTTACAGTATCAATGGGTTTTTAATGGAAAAATGAAGTTTTTCATTAATATCTCGAAGGAATTAAGTCCTAGTGATCAAATTCGTGGCATGGTAGGGGATTTTGGAGACATCTAACTGTATGCCAAATTTAAGGAACTTAGAGCTGAAGCTGGGGAGCTGAGCTCTAGCAAACTGCATAACACTAGCTTGATGTAAACAATATGTGACATGGTGCTTGAAAACTTGAATAAAATCTACAGTTTTTGATCAACTGGTTTCAAATTTTTGGTGTTAACAGTTGAAGTGGTAACAAAAACATGCTTTGAAAATTCAATCCTCAGCAGTTACAGGGAAAAAACGTGCCATGGTCAAACTTGGGCAAAATTTAAGGTACCAATTTTATAATTTTGCCAATATTTAAAAAAATTAACAGATTTTGATCTAATTTTTGGTATACAATTAAATTTTGATCAATTAAAGTTGTATAACTGAAAAAAAGTCCCTACCTTTAACACTTTTGGTCTTAAGTGACCAAATATCTTTCCTGATTTTTTTACAAAGTCCATTATGTTTGGTCCCATAAAATTAAATTATACTGACTTAATTTCTAGCATGTACATAGGAACTATATAGAGGAATATTTATGGTAAATATGAAGAAAACCAGATGAGTGGTTTTGATATTAGGCAGTCCTGAAGTATGAAAATAGATTTCTAATAAAAAATTGAGTTTTTTCCTTAACATCTCGAAGGAATGAAGTCCTATTGACCCAATTTTCGGCATGGTAGGAGATTTTTGGGACATTAACTGTATGCCAAATTTCAGATTCATAGGTTCAATGGTGTCAAAATGTGCCAGTCTTACCGACGGACGGACAGACAGACAGACAGACGATGGACAATGGACCATGACTATAGCTCAGATGACTTATAGTCAGCTGAGCTAACTAGAGAACAATTCTTTAAGATTTTTTGCCATATAACTTACAATAATAGAAGTCATTGCAACCAAATTTAAGGTTTTAGTGAATTTTTACTTAGACTTGGCTGGATGCTGAGTGGGAACTTTCTAGGCATTATGGTTAAGATTTGGTAGGTTTTTGCTTCATAACTTGCAGAAAATAAGTCACTGTGACCTAATTTCAGGTTTCCAAAGAGATTTTACCACAACCTTTTACCTCAAGAATTGAGTATTCTTGGTAAGAAAACAAAGTCAGCTGTGGAGTTCTGAGCATCCAGGTTACTGTAATGCATGAAAATATTTCGTTTTTGTGTCATGTTCGTTACAACTTATCTGCTACTAATGTGGAAAACCTGTAGGTGTCAACCTTTCCAATGGATTGGTACAAAATGAAAAATGCCTTTACGTGCAAGCATTTGCCTGTCTGAGAAAGGTGGAAAGGCGTTATTACGACCCTTGTTTGAAAAAGAATATATTATGCCAAATGGCAAGGAGATCAAGATGATGAAGCAATTATCCCTGAAGCTGGCCCTACATATAACATCCATCCATTTTCGTCAATACTGTGTGTAATGCAACAGTTGTCAATTACTGTGACTGGGCTGGGTTTTTTCTGCAGTCAAACAATAATGTGAGGATGCATTAATGAATCTATCTACACAAAAGTCACTCCTAGCAATAGTTAATGGACTTCATTCATGATCAGATAGGTCTACTCTGAACACAGACGCTTGAAACCCTAATATGTTTACAAAACCTGTATAAGAATGCAAAAAAATAAAAAGTACAAAATATAAAGAATGCTTGAAGCTTTTGCATAAACGTATGAATAGTTTCCAGGCTGGAAACAGCCACCATCTCCATGGACCAACCACATGCAGCGACAACTAATCAACTAATGACATTCTGCATGAATCTACTAGAGATGTCAGTTATATTGTAGGATTTTTCCTAATGATAAATCAGAACAACACAGCAATATAAGTTTTAAATAACCAAATGGTCCCCCTAAATTTAGAATGGCTGTTATTACTTAGCCAAACATATACTGCCAGTCTACTGGTCAAATATGATGTTAGGTAGCTCTGATGTGTTACAATATAAATAATTACAATATGTATATATGGAAAAATTTTCAACAGCCATTTCATCTCAGAATTTAAAATCTGAAATGTATCTAGATCTTTTAACTGCTTAACTATACAACAGTGAATAATACACTTTTGTTAGTAAATTCACAAGGATATGCCAAGTCTACAAAAAGGCAAACCGGCATGGATTTATTTTCAACTGACACTGTTTCAACATCAAATCTTCACCAAAAGTAAAAAGATTAATGTTACTTAACTACTAATAATTATTGATAATAATTATTATATATAAATTAATGTGGACCAGTGATAATTCAGTTAAAACCTTAAAAATTCAATAATTCAAGAAACATGTATCACCATTCCTGGTTTTTACGCTTACCGCGACATATTCTTCCTCCTTTAACACCTTCTTCTTCGGTTTTTGTGGTTTCTTGTCTTGATCTGATTCTTTAACTACTGCTAAAGCTTTTGACCCAACCTTCTGAACTGACATCTTCGCTTTAACCTACTTGCTCGACACTTCTGTGCGGGGGAACCCCTTTGCACTCAAGGAACTTATGGGGAATCCTCGAACGTCGAAAATACGTATGCTGTAAAATAGCTATTAATTTAGTTGTTAGCCAATGATTGCGTCTGTATAATAAATATCATTGTTATCTCAACCAATATGTGGAATCTCTCAAATAATTTTTATTGAAGGGTTATTTACGAATATGTTTTTGCAATGTCGTAAAAGTATGGTCACGTGACAGGAATTCCCTTCTGTTGTCAACCAAGCCATGTCAGGGCACATGTTTGAAAAAAAATTTCTTCATAATTTTCAAGCACTGCGTTTGATATCGACGGAATGCATTTAATCAAATGATTTCATTTGAACCAAAGCTGCAAGTCATCGATTCGTGAAAACACCGGACGGTTTTCAGGGTCCTAAATTGAAGAGTTTCCCCAGCGGGAAGTGGTCTGCCTGGCGCAAAACCCAGAAGTCAAGTTGAGCTGTCAACTGAAGATGGGACATGGAGTGAGTTGAACATGAACACACAGCCAACCATTGGATGGACATGTAGAACTAACAGATGAGATAGTTTATTGACATTCATATCGGTGTGCACAGTTAATAATTTGGAGGCCTTAATTACTCTCGACATGGCAGACGCGGTGAGTGGATTAAATGTTTTTATTTTTGTTATTTATTTTTTTTTTGTAAAATAAAATGGAGAGTGAGTTTTTACTTTGCAGTTTTACTTTTTTTTAAACAGATGTTATCTTCATTTATTTAAGTCCTTGCTTCAGGTTGTCTAATTGTACATATATCTATGCATACTATATATATGTATATAATATAATGTATATTCCACCTGCCGCTTTGCTACTAAGAGTAATCTATGTATGGCTCTTTAAAAAAATCTGTTTATCCCCTTAACAAATTTTTTATTATAAATTTAAACCATTTCACCACAAACATGTTTTTATATCACAAAAGTCAACAATGTATTTAATTAAAATCTATGAATGTTGCATTTTGATGGCCACTCTGTTACCGGTATCCATATTACGTGATTAAAGTGCACTTCCTGATACCATTTATATTTACATGTTTCTTACTGATTTTACCCTATGAAATTTTTTTCATTTTATATAGTTATTTCTTATGAATAGATTTACTAAGCATTTAGTGTGATGGAATGTCAACAAATGAACTACAAACAAATGAAATTCACATGCAGTTTTGCTACAACTTGGTAAATTTTGAACACTTTTACATTTATTCCATATTTGAAAAAATCATACAAAAGCATTTGTTTCTCATGGATTGCCAGGAAATTTACTGGAAATTTACTATCAAGGTGGAACTTGGACATATATCCTCATTCATTTGAGAATATTAGTAACTGCAATAACTTTTTTTTATTGCCAGGCTAAAGGTGTGATCAATGATTTGAGACTTATGGCTTAGTTCAGCACTGCAATGACTGCAGGTGTTAGCTTTTCAAATATTAATATGGAAAATTTATAAATATAAAAATCAGCTCTTTTCTATGTGCTTGGACCTTAAAAATGGCCATTATAGTAATATTCAGCAACTTTTTTTTTTATCCCTTTTGCATATAATAAAGAGAGCTTTAAGATCTCTGATTTGAGAAATATCATAAACTTTCAGTATGTAACTTATTGCTTAGCAAACCCCCCAAAAAACTAAATAATTGAGTGACTGCAGAGGACCTCTTACCTTAAATTATGTAAAGCAATTATATTTTGACTTCTTCTGGTTTAATCCATATAAGTCATTCTTATCTACTTTCAGCCATTCATTGAGCCAACGACAGCGAGCGGTCTGGCTCTGCCTGTCCCTGTCATTGTGGTGATATCTATTGGAGCATACATCGTACTCGTGTTGATTATCCTCTTTGTCAGACAGTGTCTTCTGGTAAGTGTACAGTCTGTTGCACATTTTTATTGAGACATCTGACAAGAATGAAGATCAGGGAAAATTGACCAGTCATTTTGGAAGTGGTGACAGATTTTATATTCTTAAAAACTTAAGAGGATCACATACAAATTGATGATACAATTTGGACCATTTCTAAATCTTGTATTTATTGAAATAAAAAATTCCTTCCGTTTTACAAAAAGGGGCTAAGGGAATGAATATATCAAGTTTTAATTAGTAATGATATGTGAATATGAGTAAATGTGTAGAATATAAATAACTTGAGTAAAGTGCGCTTGAAAAATGTTTCCTACATGATCCTCTAAGTATGACATTTCAACTTTACCATTGATTCAAGAAACTTAAAATCATAATCATGGTGTTGTTGAACAAAATCTCATGATAAATAAAATGAAGTTATTAAAGACACAGTTTGTTTCTTCATATGAAATTTGTCTGGATTATAACCACAATCATGATAAACCATAAGGAGTCATAATTTGAAGGGAAATGATTCTGGGTCAGTGAGATTAGTTTATCAAATGAATGTCAGGTAGCAGCACATGCCATGAATTTGTGACATGTTGTAATTTGTAAAATTTCTTAGTACATTTAAACTGCTTCCAGTGTTGGTTATATTAAAAAAAAAAATTCATTAGGCGTTGTTCACTTGACAAGTAGGTATTATTTAGAGAATCAGCTGAGAAATTCGTAAAGTTGACATTTTTTAAATGAATAATATATCAAGTCCTGTCTTTTCAGTCACGAGGAATCTGTGGTGATTCCTGTTTATGTCTGGGTAAAGAAGGAGAGCCACAGTGCTGTGAGTGCTGGATCGCGTGCTGTGAAGCCTGTAACTGCTGCAGGAACCCTTCAATAAATGCATGTCTTGACTCCATATGTCCAGCTAGAAGGGTACGTGGAATAGCGCATGCTTTAATTGTTTATCCTTTCAATTTTAAATGAACTTGCATTTCTGTATTTTATTATAGAATGGAGCACTAACAAGTCATTTTTATTGTATTACTGATATTCTTCCAGTAATTGGCCTGAGGAGAAATCACTTACAGTTCTTATCTGCATGTGGATTGAAAGTCAAAATAAATGGTCAATATGCAGAAAATATAATAATTACTACATGTTCTTAAACATTTAGAAGAACTGAGCATTTCTGCAACTCCGGCATCTGACCATTTGACTTTGACATTAAAGGATGTTTTGTATCATTATAAAAAATATCACAGGCATGTTTACAGTAAGTGTACTATGCAAATTCATATTCAAGATATGTCTTATGCATACAAAAGTCAGTGGTTATACTACAGATAGTTATGTAAGTGTTATGAAAAATAAATTCTGTTGAGTCTGCCCCCAACTCATGTCCAATAACTAATTGTTTAATGGAAATGCAGTGAAGAGGTTTTGCATGATCTTGCTAAAAGACTAACAATCCAACAAACAAACAAACAAAAAAAACAGACAAATGTATATTTCTATCCTTCTTAGCAAAGAAATGAAAAATGAATATATATCGAAATAAATTTTGCAGCATTTTATAATGACTTTTGAGCAATGTTTTTAATGAGGGGCTTTTGTCCACAACATGCAGAATATAATAAATGATATAACATTTGAAAGAAATTATAATTTTTGGATGACAAATGTGTATTAATCATATGGTTCAAGTGAAAGTTCATTAAATTTTTAGCAAATATGTTACCAGGTTGCCATATCATATCCCATTTTTTACACTCAGCATATCCTGAAAAAATGCTTGAATATAAACATGTCATATCTGCACATGCTGTCAGCATTTGTATGACTAATTTGATTGATTCCACTACTAACAAGTCCATGGTATACACTGAATGGTTACTTCATTAACTCACTTTTAATGACAAATACAGTGAAATTCTGCCTAACAACTGCCTCGGTTTAGTAAAAACCTCAAAACACTGATCCAGATTCTTTTTCACTCTTTATATCAGACCTCACTTAGACGAACACCTCGCAGGTGCTACTATTTTATCTATAGGTCCCGATATTTTTCATAATTTGGAGGTTTTACTGTATATAATTTGCATCATGTACCGGTAGATAGTAAAAGAAATTTTTCTTATGTTTATCATATAAAATGCTAAGAATTAGCCGCTGCAAAGAAAACCTACTAAATCAGCTAAAAGAATACCAAATTTCTTTTTTAATTAAATTGGAACCAGAAAACTTGTTTTACATAAATGAGGGAAATATGAAGCAGATTACCTGGTGTTTTGAATGCAGACTTATTCAGCACATCACATTTTACGCTTTGATAGAAATAATGTATTTTTTATTACACACAGCGCTTGGGAGTGGATTGTTGCAAGGTGATACATTGTACCATGTTGTAACATTGTAGTTTTATTGTTGTGCCATGTTATTGTTTGCATTTGAAGTTCTGCAAATAATATGAACAATATATTCTTAAGGCTTTCTGAATATATATAAGTGAAATTATATTTGTTACAGTATGGAATGACATAATTTATTAATTTCAGATATCACAACTTGAATTTAAATGTTTATCTGTATTACAGGTAAATAACTGTTGTAACTGTGTACTTCATGCATGTTCCAAACGTCATAGCAGTACCAGTAATACATCTGAATCAATGGGATTTTTTTCAGCATACAATTTGTCCATCCTTAAATAAAAAATGTTAAAGGACATGATGTTTGCATTGTAAAACTTATGTAATTAAGTAATGTATTAAAAATGAAAAATGTTTTTAAATAGGCCATGAGAAAATGATGAAATTTAATTGTGTAGCAGCTTGAAGTATCATCAGAAGATAGAAATAGATATGCATGTGACATATGCATGTTGAAAGATGAAAATCAAAATTAAAATTTTTGATACAGAGATTAAAATTGACGTGGGTGGTGCCTGAGAACCATACTTTTTTTGGGCCAGTGTGGTTCATTTATTAGTCCTTGAAAATATAAGAGCCCTGTCATTTAACTGTTGACAGTGTAATGTTGGAAATGTCTATTATTATAAATGCAGTCATTTTTAGTCAGTATACTGTCAGTAAAGAATTTAATAAAGATAGTTATTACCAGACCTATAATTCCTCATAATTGTCTAAATATGAGGTAATGAGATTATGGTCATAATTATTTGTTGTTGACAGTTCCTTTATTAATGACAATATCCTTGCATTAACAGCAATTGGACTGTGGTGACATTGTCATGTGCCAGTGCTGTGCTAATGACTGCTGTGGGGGCAATGAACCTCTGTGTGATGTAAGTATGATGTATTTTGTGCTATATATTCAATACTGAGTGATGTAGATTTCATATTTACCTGTAGTTATAGTTATAGTTGTTAATGAGAGATCAATGGTTAAACTGACTCATTAAAGTCAGATGTGTCATTGTCTCATACCCTGAATAAGTCTCTCTGTATCCCTCCATCCCTGAAAAAGGTCTCTTCTCTCTGTCCCTCTGTTTCTCTTTGTTTCTTTCTGTTCCTCTCTTGTTCACACACATGAGAGAGAGAAGAGAGAGAGAGAGAGAGAGAGAAAGGGCTATACCTTGGTTGTCACACACTAGTTTTTGTGTTAAAATAAAAACAGTCTGTATTCTACTTTTGCAGATCATGTGTAGACTATTCAGCTATATATTTTAGTACATCAAAGAACACAAGAGTTTCAGTTGGTATATCAGTTCAACAGATATCATGACTTTGCAAGTTTTTCCACTGAATGCTACTTTATTGTGATATATGTATGATGACAATGGGTTTTCATTGCCGTTTCCTTTACTATGGTATTTATCTAACATTTTTTGAGTATGGTGTACTGTCATCAGCTTCATATTCACAAAATTAAAATTTTGTGACTTTCACTTTTTCATTGTTTTGCGAGGGTTCCATTTTTATACTCTCACCATCAGTAATTTACACACAGCATATCCTTTATTTTATTAATTAATCCTATTAAATAAAATGTGCAAAAAAATCATAATGGTTGGACGGGGACTCAAGTGAACATCGAATGAGTAGAAATTACTGTTTATTGTTGGCAGATAATTTGAAAGATTTGACATCATTTATGATATTTAGCAGTCCTTTCCCTTATGACTTGCTTTCATTGATGGAGTCTCTTATTCATTGAGGTTTTATTTTTCATGATAATTTACTTTATGTGAATATGAATATCATGTATTTGAAACCCTAAAAAAACAAAACAGCAACCACAGACTATATTTTGTGGGTCTATGGTATGTGTTACAGAGCAGGAAATGCTCCTGACTTAGTTGTGTTTATGATGATAGTAATTATATGTTACTGTGTCCTGTAGTGCGGGATGTGTCAGTGTGCATGTAAAGCTCCTGACTTGTCCAACATCAACTGCCTGTGCTGTCAGTGCCAGACGAGGCCTGTGTACAATGGTAATCACAGTGACTCAGGCTCATTCAGTTGCTGTTTACTGCAGAAGTTTGTTGTTATGTTGTTGACTTGACTTTGCAAATTTGATGTTCATACCATGGCAGCTCTGTTAATATGGAAATCCTTGGAATGTCACATAAAAGCATATGTACATCTGGAACTGAAAAAAATGGACATGGAAGGAACTGGATAATACTGTTACCTAATGACAGATTTGATAACTTATATATTTTCAAAATCCTGTTATTTACAGGCATTTGTTTATCAGGAATAAACCACTTCACTTTTATTTCAGGTTAAGTTTTAACCAGATTTAATTTTTTTCCTATATGTAGGTAAATCTTACTTCCAGAAATGATTGCTCACATTTAAATATCCTTTCTGCAGGATCCACACACATTGTACTATGTAACAACTATTTAGTATTACTCTCTAATTTAATTAATGGTAATTGTAACTCTAACTGCCTATAATATGACCTGGTACTTTCTTATCAGTGTCACCTTTGTAACTATGATATTACCAGTACGTTGTCTTTACAGTGTGGTAATTGTAACTAGACTATCACTTTGCCTTTACAGTGCTGTAATTGTAACTGTACTATTACTGTGTCTTTATAGTGTGGTAATTGTAACTGTACTATTATGTTGTCTTTCAAGTGTGGTAATTGTAACTACTATTACTGGCTTTACAATGTAGTAATAGTAACTGTACTATTACTGTCTTTACAATGTGGTTACTGTAACTGTAATATTACTGTGTCTTTACAGTGTTGTAATCATAATTACTATTACTCTGTCTTTACAGTGCGGTAATTGTAACTGTAACTGCCAGTGCCAGCCACCCGAGTGTGAGAGCATCAACTGTTTCTGTTTTGAACTCAAGCTCAAGGACCAGCCGATGGACAATGAGGATTATTAACAGAGGACTGAGTAAATGTCAGTGACCTGAGTGCACACAGTGATGTGTCAGTGTGGATCTCTTATACAAAATGATGAAAGATAATAAGGGTTTATTTCCCAAGCAATGGGAAAAGTGAAAAAGAAATGTCACAAATGATATTATGTCAGTAGTCATACATGTTTTAGGAAAGGTTAGCAGTAGATTATATTCCACTTTTTTGGGTTTTTTTTTAGATGAATAATTAAGAAATGTAGCATACTCAGGAAATGTATATATGAAAGCAGGATAAAAATGATGCAGAAAAAAATAATTTTAAGTACAGATTTTCTTTTTAATGTTCTTTTACAGTGGTTGTCAGGGCTGAACTATATAAAACTGTCATTTGTTTTAGTCTTTAAAAGAATTTGAGTTAGATGAGTGTGACACTCACAGGAAATATTTTATCTGGAAAGTGTAACAATCCTATATTTTGTGAATTCACATTTATATATGTGAAAGAAAGGACAATGAATAGATGCAAATGACAATTGAAGATCAAAGGCTGTAAGCTCATGTCAGATCTATTTCCTCGACATCTCCATGTACTTAACGGGTTATGTCAAACATGGACTATACAAACCCATACTCTCAAGTGTTGGTTCCCTGGGACCAAATATGGTGCTTAAATATTGTCCAGTTGTGGAATTTGCATCGAGAATCGGTGCCATTGTATTCAGAATTCATGTACTTTGATTTGAAACAATCACATCATAGGGGAGAATGAACAGGGCATGGTTGTGAACTTAGTGTATATAGATGTTATTTTATATATTAATTAGTCATGTTACATTTTTTCTTCACTGCAGAAGAGGTATGTATTTTTGCATGTCATGTAAGGTATTCCTTCAACTGAGTATTTCTTTGTATTCTTTTTGTATGAAATGAGTTTTTTTCTGTGTTAAGTTAACATAAGAACACTGTTCAATTTGACACAGGGTCGTGGTAGTTCAGCAGGTTCAGGAACATTTGTGTTGCCATACCTTGCAGGTATCTTGCAAAACTTTCACTACAGGTGGCTGTCCTCAGGCTGTCATTACATAGGTTTTACTGTGGTGTGGCACATTTGGTTACGTCACTAAAATTACAAAGGATGTCAGTATGAGGCTGCACCTAATCTACACTTTTACAACTTTTTCCCAGAAAAATATTTAGTTTTATCATCCCTGTATATGCTCTCTGTATGTGGGTACAGCACTTGTGTGTCTGCACTGTCAGTCTGGCTATCAAAAACTTTGGCACCATATAAAAATATCTATAATTTTTATTACTTTCAGCATATGAAGAATTACTGTCTTCTGGGACCACATCCATGTTGTACATATATTACAGAAAATGTCTTTTTAATCCGTCCAGTTGTGATAGTCATCAAGAAGGTGCACAGTCAATACTCAATACTACAACCAGACCATTCATATAGCAAACACCCCTTTCAACACTTGTCCACTTTAGGGTGGTAAACATTGATGAAGTTTTACTGGGACGTTTGTCTGGACAGAATTTTAAACATATTGGCATTTTATACATATCTTGCCAAACCAAGGAATGGTGATAATATAGGTAAACCAATTCAGGGAACAACATTTAGTTAAACAACACTGTTGTCTTTCACTTAACAGATTTACACTGCTGTAAATATTCAAGAACAAAAGATTTTTTGGAAAATTTTTCCCTGTAAAAATAGTGGAAAGTGTGGTTCTGATAGGTTTTATTGCTTTTCATGCTACATAAAAGACAATCCTACCTGTCCCCTAGCTTAATTTCTTACTGTAATTTTTAACTCAAGTGGATAAAGTGTGTACCAAATCATTCAGCATGGACTTCAATAATACAACTATTTTACATACAAAGATTACGTCTCCCATGTGTATAGAAGTAGAACATATCATGTCAGTTCTGTCATGCAAGACTATCTTGAATATGTATCGCCAACTGATGTTGAGATTTTATTAAAATCATACTTTTCAAGATTTCATTGTTTTGTTTTTCTTACAGAGTGAAGTCTCGAAATTAATCATGGTGCAAAATTGTAATATGTCTGTCACTGAAGGCCAAGGACCCATACAGGGAAATTTAATTAAACTTGCCAGAGTTCAGATGCCCGGTCAGTCATGTCAGAGTTTGTGTTAACATAATTAAAAGCAAACTCAGATTTACCATTCAACCATTGTCATTGCTGTTTCTGGTTGAGACAATTTTCTTTAAGATTTCAGTTTTAGTTGGTAAAAAAAAATTCCAAAAGCAATTTGGGAAAATAACATGCACACAAAAGGTTGGTCCATGTCAAATCATGAAATTTGTGAAAAATAACATGTTCTCCAGTATCATATTTTACAAATGTGACACAAACCAACAAACCAGCAAGTCCACCACCTGTTAAAACTATGAAAGGATCCTATTAAATCCCAGTCAAAATTTAAAGACAACCTGCCATGCACAGTCACAGACCAATCAATCACAGTCCTCCTAGGTGCTGCTTCACTTGAGTTCTTGTCAAAAGCAGAACACTCAAACAGATACATATATATAAATATTTATTCATTATTGTGTTAGAACATATGGTATATGAACACTTTGTGGTAGTAATTACAAGTGGCTGCACAGCAACCTTCCAAGTTTTAATTTTCAGTGTACAATCAACTGCAATACAGCCGTTTCTGAAGTCTAACTGGAGGTTTAAAAATAACTTTGCCTAAATTATATAATAACATTCGGACATAGATTCCACAATTACCTCAAGATCTGTGGAATAGTCTGTCAGATGTCTTCAAAGTATTATGGCTTCTAAACATGGACTGAAGAATATTAATGCTGCTGATATATACAATTGCTGATTAAGGTGTTTTATAGAGGTTGTAAGACTGTTACAGTTACTGCTGGTATTTAAAAAGTTGTATTTGACTTGATACAATGAAGATTTTAAGCTTGAAATTAATGAAAGGGCACAGATTAACATTATCCTTGTTAATGGCCAATATTTTGCTGCATTGATCTCTACATCTTCATATTTCTTGAGTATATTTCTCTATGGCCAGATATCCTCATATGTATATAAATCATTATAAAGAATAAGTGTCTAGATCAGTGCACTCATTCAATGAGCCCTCTCAAGATGAGAACACTGAAGGCTCGCATGATGCCACATGATGCCTAAACTATACAAGTTAACATAGGAATTTGAAATGAAGTTACAGTGCAAACATCTGATAAATGGATTAACAATGATCCAATTTACATTCATTTAAGGATTTAACTACAAATACACAGTTCAAGCTTCTGATCAGTGTGTATAAATAAAGTTATATGCTCAATCCGACAAGGAATATGTGGTGAAAGGATGTATTTTATATTGCTTCCAACAGGTGGCAGCACATAATTTTTGAGTAAATGAGAGATTGTAATGGGCCCACAGCTAACTTCATCACCTTCAAAGTTATGGTGAATCATTTTAGAAATCAATCTTACTTTAGTCCAGAACTGCTAGCCTCGAATGGCACACACTTTAATTTCTCTCCAATCTGGCCAGTACATATATTACAGAAACTTTAGGCAAATTGTATAAATAACAAGAGACCCAGGGGTCTAATGTTCACTCTGTGAATTACTGTGCCTGATAGTGGGTGATTAAAAAAGAAAAAAAAGGAAATGTGAAAAAAAAACATTCATTCCTTTCCAAGTGCACAGTGTTTTATTGCACAAGGTAGGTGGCGCAACCTGTCTGGTTTACAAGAAAACTTTCCAAGATGGATGCACATGCCAAATTCAGACCAATGCTCCTGAGATATGAGCAATTTTCACCCACAGCAAATGTAGCTCAATACAGGTGGCGCCACCTGGATGTCAAAATCATTTATCAGTCACATGATCAATATTCCTGTGAAATTTGAAACTGAACGCTGCAGCATTTTCTAAGATATTTAGTAACAGACAATACCTTATGTATGGAAACACATCAAGTTGCCAAATTTTGCGATAGACACAATCTGAAGTTCCATAGAGACGCCATTTTGAAAATGACTTGACTGAATTTATACTCAAATTATTCCCCTTCCTCTAAGGAACTTTTGCCTATGATATGAAGGCCAAAATATTAATACTTTATGACTTATCTTGTAAAAAGCCGAAAAGACCATTACAACCAGCAGAAAGTAGGTCAACACAGGTGGCGCCACCTGGAGTTCAAAACCATTTAGCAGTCCCATGATCAATATTCCTGTGAAATTCGATACTGAAGGCTGCAGCAGTTCCTAAGCTATTTGGCAAGAGACAATACATCGTGAATGGAAACATATCAAGTTGTCAAGGTTTGCGATCAACACAATGTGAAGTTCTGTAGAGATGCCATCTTGAAAATGACTTGACTGAATTTATACTCAAATTATTTCCCTTCCTCTAAAGAACTTCGCCTATGATATGAAGGCCAAAATATTAATACTTTATGACTTATCTTGGAAAAAGCAGAAAAGACCATTACAACCAGCAGAAAGTACTAGTAGGTCAACACAGGTGGTGCTACCTGAAGGTCAAAATCATTTAGCAGTCACATGATCAATATTCCTGTGAAATTTGAAACCGAACGCTGTAGCATTTCCTAGGATATTTAGTAACAGACAATACCCTACGTATGAAAAACACATCGTTGCCAAATTTTGCGATAGACACAATGTGAAGTTCTGTAGTGATGCCATTTTGAAAATGACTTGACAGAATTTATACTCAAATTATTCCCCTTCCTCTAAGGAACTTTTGCCTATGATATGAAGGCCAAAATATTAAAACTTTATGACTTATCTTGGAAAAAAGCCGAAAAGACCATTACAACCAGCAGAAAGTAGGTCAACACAGGTGGCGCTACCTGGAGGTCAAAATCATTTAGCAGTCACATGATCAATATTCCTGTGAAATTTGAAACTGAAGGCTGCAGCAGTTCCTAAGCTATTTTGGTAACAAACAATACATCATGTATGGAAACACATCAAGTTGCAAAATTTTGGGAT
Source organism: Sipunculus nudus (assembly GCA_026874595.1). Lineage (NCBI taxonomy): Eukaryota > Metazoa > Annelida > Sipuncula > Golfingiida > Sipunculidae > Sipunculus > Sipunculus nudus. The sequence goes on along the minus strand of CM049312.1, from coordinate 13,541,903 downwards.
CGACACAATTTGAAGTTCCGTAGAGACGCCATCTTGAAAATGACTTGACTGAATTTTTACTCAAATTATTCCCCTTCCTCTAAGGAACTTTTGCCTATGAAATGAAGACCATAATATTTATACTTTATGACTTATCTTAGAAGAAGTGAAAAAGACCATTTTGGCTTGCAGAAACTAGGTCACCATAGGTGGCGCCACCAAAAGCTTATTTTGCATATTAATCCCATCATCAGTAATTCTGCAAAGTTTCATGAAGGAAGCTGCTGTGGCTGTTGAGATATTTGGAAACAGATGGTGGACTGTGGACAGTTGACAGTGGACGGCGGACGTTGCGCCATGGCGTAAGTTCACAGAGTGAACTAAAAAGCCAATATAATTGTTGCCCATGGAACAAATGATTAAATATGTGCATGCATATTATAATACCTTTGGCAATTACTGAAGCAATAACAAAGTTATACTGTATATCATATTCTATGTTCTGGCAAATAATTTCTTAACTCAACTACATAAATGCTTTGTCTAAATCCATTTTTTTCAGAAAATATAAGGAAATACAAAATTTTCAATATTCTGCTCCAAGTCTGATATGGCACTGATTAACATGATTGTGATATCCCACAGCCTCATGACAGGAGACCTGCATTTAACTCTTATAAAAGTGTGATGTGTCATGACACCTCCCAATGATCAAATGCATTTATTTCTCCTGAATATTACTGGATCATTTTCACATCAAACATGTGGCCATTTAGCACCTGAGTCACAGTTGCTTGACAACTAATATCTAGTGACCATCTGCTCAACACAAGCTTACTATTCCTTCGGTACACAACAATGATTTTACATTATGCAGCTCCGTTCTCAGCCTTGCAAACAAATTTAGTGACCATACCCCTTTGTCCTTCATCTCAATTATAAAATTGCTAAGCACCTGTAGGTTATTTCTTGAATATCATGAAATACTACTACAAGATTTGTCTTGAAAATAATAGTGAGATGATAAAGCAGTGATTGCGAGTGCACCAGATGCGGATGAAATCTGGTTGGTTATCTATATATCAAACTTTTACCCTGGAAATGATACGCATTCCTTAAGAACAACTTGTTTCCTTTATGTAACAATCTTCTTCTACACCTATTTTACTCTGTTTCTACAACTCTCAGACAAATAAAACTTTATATTGAATCCATGCTGGAATCACATAAGTGAAGCATTAATAAATATGTTAATTGTCTGGTTTCTATTTTTCCTGTGTTCTACTGAACTAGATCTTTACTAGACCCCTGGTATAAGGTAGTAATCTTGACCAAAAATTAACAACATGACCTTTCAGGCTCCCTATTACCATGGTGAGATTGCACATCAACCCCCTCCCTCCAAAATGTCTTTGTTAGAACAGCAGGTGCTGCCATCTGTACAAGGATGTAAAAACTAAAACAACTGAAGATAGTTGTCAAATCATTCAGTGACTTTTTACAAATGTGTATATTTGAGGTCAAAGGTAAACAAGCACACATGGTTTCTTTGTAAATCAGCTCAAAACCAGATGAGAATTTTACTGGTCTGTAAAACCAATAGCTTCCTTCATACATCACTGTAAGCTGTGACAAGTTACTAAGTATGAGGTAAGACCCTGAGTTCTGAGAAACTACGAGTCTGAACAGTGAATAGCCTTGGAATATCACAAGTAGTTGTGGATCTTGGCACATGCAGCACCAGCTTCTGTGTGTGTTACATCTGTAGTTTGCGTTGTAACTTGACGGCGTATGCCCGGGCCCTCTCATCACCATTGTAGATATCCAGCGCTTCTAAACAGAACTGTAAGGCCTCCAGGAACTGATCGGACTTGGCTAGGGTCCTGAAAGTGAAACCATATTCAGGTCAAAGGTCAATATTTTGGTCCTGCAGAGTTTTATATTTATATCCCAAAGTGGAGGGCAAGAATTTCAGAAGAAAAACTCCACATGTTCAGAATCACATCCCAAATGTTTCGATGAAATAATAAATGTTACTCATATTTTCTTTAATTTTCTATTTGTGGCGTAGTCTAATGAATTAAGATAAAGGTATCCTTATGATAAGAAGGATATGCTGTGTAAAGCCTTCTGGATTTTAGGTTTTATATGCCTCGGGCTAAGAAAATTATCCATAAGTCATGACCTGCAGTTTAGGGATTACAGGTAGCTGGAGGGTCTATCAAAATTCATCATCTTTCTCTGAAACTTCAGCAGGAATTTTCCTAATAAATGTCAGCTCCTAAACCACAACACTATGTCCTACCCCCAAAGTTTATATATTTTTTTCATGGGGTTTCATAAATCTGGATTTAATTTATTATAAACACAATAATATTCCATCCCAAAGTCATGACCACCTTTTAATAACTATAGCTTTTCTGGCATGCAGGCTTGACAGGTTTAACAGTACCATCCTAGTGGAATGCAATATGCTGATAGTCCTTAGTACTGCCACATCAGGGGGGGGGGGGCTTAATATCTGATTACAAATCCTTCTGAACTGATCTGACGATGTATGAAGGTGATGTTGGTTGATTTTCACTGACCTGCTTTTCTTCATCAAGTGAATGTAGCGGTCCTGCTGCTCCTGTGTCAACTCCTCTTCATCCTCCTCCTCGCTTTCCTCTTCATCTTCTCCATCCTCCTCAGCCTCCTCCTCCCCACTCTCTTCCTCTTCCACCTCTTCTTCCTCAACCTCATCTTCATCAATCTCCTCAGCATCTTCCTCAGCTTCATCATCTTCCATCTCCTCTGTGTCTGAATTATTGACTGGAGGTAGAGATGATTTATCAGACCTCTTTTCTGATACATCACTGTTTTGATGACTGGTCAGTTCTCTTGAACTAGTGTTTCTCAATGAGTCATTATTTCTTGTGATTGATTTTTGTTCTGATTTTTGCATTGATGATCTTAGGTTGTCAACATTTTCATTGGCGTCATGTTCTTCATCTGTTTCCATAACACCTTCTGCATCTTCTTGCTGTTAAACATAAATGTCATAGATAAATAAATGAGGCAGGCCAAACTGGGGATAGGGAGATCTGGTCAAGTTACATTCATCAAACCTGCATAAAGCAAAAGTTGGGTTACTGTTGATGGTTGATCCTGTGTGTGTCCACAACATATCTGAAGAATGCTTTCACAGATTTTAATGAAACATGACATATAGTTCCAGATATGAAAAACTCAAATGTTATTATGCTTTCATGTATATCCTAATGAAAGTAAGTAATGTGGTTTTGCCATCATGTGATTTCAATACTATAAATTTCAATTCTGTACATCATAAAAGCAACTCATCTAGTGGGTTTTATCATGAGACAAAACTTAACATTATGAATAATTTCTCTTTTAAGTCAATCAAATATCACAATCATTTCCCTGATTAACGGCATTTTCCTCAAATTCCCTGACTGTTTTCCTGGACCGCTGGGAACCCTGACACAGCTTAATTATAGGAGCTGACTTTTGTGTATATAAAATCCAGAGTTGGAAAGATGTATTTACATAAATCTTCAAATGAATCACAAAAAAAGACCTGCTGTTATTGGGATTCTGTATGATTTATATACAGATAAAAATTTCAACACTTACATTGTTCCCACTGCTCTCTGTGGTACCCTCTTCCTCGGACTCCGACAGATAATCAGACACATCTATAGGCTGGTATGGTTTATTATCACCCTCATCATCATCATCATCAGATTCACGGATAACCATCGCTCTCTTTGATTTTGTCATTGATGGCCCGGGGCTATCAATGAGAGAAGTCTCTGGTGTTTCCTCAACAAATGACAAGCTGTGTTTATCATGATCTGTAGGGCTTGGCCTGTCAAGCACTGTTGAGTTAGCAGCACCCCCAAGTGGCTTGATGAAGCTCTCGTATCCAGCTAAACTGCTGGTGCTGACGACCACTGGCAATGTCTTCACAAGGGGATCATAGGCTTCAGGGGATAAAACAATAGATTCTTCTACGACTGGACCAGCAGCTGGTGACATCACTGCAGCAGGATCAGACATGAACACATTCGCTCGTCCCGGTGTAACACAGACAGACCTTCGTTTTTTCTTCATTGATGCTTGTCCACTTTTTGGTGTTTCATGTTTTGGTGTCTGTTTTGCCTTCTTGTTAGCTGGAGAGCCAGGAAGGTCCATGTTTTCATAATCAGTGTTTACCGGAGAATCTGGAATCTGCATGGATCCGTTTAAGTTTTGCTGTGGTCTGTATGACCTTGGTGACTCACTAACAGTGTCTGCGTATTCGTCCTGTGACCTGTCATGACTGTCCATGGATTCCTCAGTCTCCTCATGCTGCTGTTTTTCAGAACTGTGTTTTGGTCCTTGCACACCAGGTGGCGGTGTTGGCGACCTGATCTGACTCTCATCCTGGTCTCCCTCCTGCAGAATATTACAATGCCCCTTAGATGTAAGTACAAATAGAATATCAGTATGTATTAAAGGCAAGTACATTACAACATAAAAATATCCTCATATGCATTGAAATGTCTCAAACATGATTAAACTGAGAAAAGAAAGACAAGACAAGAATATGAAGAGATGTATTCAAAAGAACTGAGAAAATGGGCATATCCCCTCACATTTTGTTGACACATCAACAAATATTACCAAGGAATCAAGGAAGTGAGATTTTAAACTTTTATAAATGTGACATATCAGTTATGAGAAAAACAATGTTGAAACAAAATGCATATGGAATATTGTATGAGATGAAAGCCAAGTGTAGCAGAGTTTAAATTAAGACATGTCAACTATTTAAACTTTCATCTCTTAATAATTTTGTTGCTGTTTTATTCAACAAAATGCTTTAATATGATTACTTAGACTGTGCAGTCCAATGTGCACATGATACATGTAGTGTCCTTGAAATATACAATGACAGCAGGCCTCCAGCAGTCTGGACAAACGCTTTACAGGGAAAGCTACATATGGTCATGCTGCTGGTTACTGTGGAAATCCAGGACTGACCTATATCACCTAATGTTTATGTATAAGCATGCATTGTGAAACCATAAATGTATTTTATTATTTCATTTGGGTACATGTTCAGAGAACAGACATGTTTTTAGTTTATTTCAAAAGTTCTATTCATAAATGTATTTGGTAGTATTTTAATATTTAATACACAAGTAGGACTACTTTGCGTCTTGACCCAGATGTCTGGGTACATAACCCCCTGCTCAGGGTGGGGCCCTCGCTTTGGCCCACTGTCTGAAGAAAGCTGAAAACAACTGAATATAAGGTAAAGAATTTATACTTAATAAGCTACTGTCTTAAGTCCTAAGAGTTTTTTTTATTTATTAATGTTGTCATATAAGTAATTTAAGTTTTTCCATCTTGTCATTACTTAAGTACTTAGATATCAATTAAAGAAAAATGTCAGTTTAAAAGGTTAACTTTATACCAAGGTACAGATTGGCTTTAATTCCAGTCAGAATATGATTGATATATATGTCTCAAGACACTCTTTTGATGCAACACAGCTTGATCAGTTATGTCAATTGTTAGAATGTCAATACATTGTAATTCTTTAAATCTGTTTACGTTATTTTTGAGAAATAACAGTGGTATGTGGCAGGTTGTCCCTTTCAGGGATGAGTATTAGAATTGTTATATAATGTTGTTTTATATTTATTCCTGTAAGCACTGATGAGTGTAATGTATAATCAGACAGGAAATGTCTAGTATCCGCATGTTAAATGTATCCTGTAGACACAGAAGTCCAAATTGTGTTCCTTTCCCCAATTTTGCTAGACTATTGTTACATAATATAATTCAGGGTGAGATAGAAAGAGTTAGTTCATTTTATGTTCTCTTCAGATCAAAACATGAAGAGAATACGTGCAGACAGTGTAACATGTTCAATATTTATATCTGGTGAGTAATTATTATTAATTGGCTGAAATGTTTGCATGAAAATAATTGTCTAAATGTTCATTTAAATAAGTGACAGGTGTGCCCATTTCTGAGTATGTGGAATTAAATCTGTTTAGGATATACATATGGGACTGTCTAGGCATGAGTTTTGTTTACCCTCTAAGATATGGCATATGTTGTCTCTGACACCCCCCCCCCCCCCCCTTCTCTCTCTCTGCGAGAGAGCTGGGGACAGTCCCTGACCTCTTAATGTCTAAGGTCAATAGCTGTCTGGCTGTAACATCAGGTTCCACAGACCAGGACAGGGGACCCTTGTCGCTCATGTTGTACACAAACTGTGCCATTTAATTGTTCCCGCAGGCAAGCAGCTGCAACTTACAGTCATGTATATCAGTTTGGGGTTACGTTGTTTTCTGTAAAATGTCACCACAATAGCTACAACAGGTGATACTGGTACTTGTGGCCTTGACCACTCAACAATGACTAAGTGTACTGTACCAGTGCTAATTAGTTAATTTACTTTGTCAATTTATGAGTATTATTAATTAATTATGCATAGAATTTCTTGAATCATTTATTATTATATTCATTAATGGTAAAATCAATAATTAAGGATTGAATGTAATGTTTTACTAGTTTTGTGTATTGTCATTTTATTGGATTTTCTCTTTGGATAAAGAGGTTATTGTGCAAGTCCAAAGGAATGAAGATGCAGCATTGTATTGTTGGCATGTAGTAAAATGTTTGGGCGGAGCATGATGTTTTAGGACTCTTAGTGTAGTTACTTTTGTTGTTTACCTGACTTGTGCGTGTATAAATTATTTCAATTATTTTATTGCATTGCATTTGTCTGCTTAAACACTTCAAGTCATAGGGTACATTTATGTATGTGTGTTATGCTGATACATGTTACTAATAGAAACCTGGGTAATTGTTTTCGTACAATTTTATGATAAGATAATTGGTTTCTAGTGACTGAAAGTATCATGGGCATTTATGTATTTGTTATTTGTATTGGATATGCCAAGTTCTTAGAGGGTTTATCATTACAATGTTTTATTATATTGATATGCCTTCCGAGATATATCATATCATTTTATGTATTTCTCAGCGATCTTTACAATCTATCTGTCAGATTAAAGATTGTTTGTTTTTATAGGTCAAACATACAATAGTCAACAGGACGACTTTCAAGATTAACTGCTGTACAGAACAAACCATACTATTTATTGTAAGTTAATGGGGTTTTATTCCATACAATCAACTTTACATTGTTTATTATGGTAATTTATGTAAATTATGATCAATCATAGAGATATATTCATTTTCAATATAATTCTTTGAAATTATGATTGTTTTCAAGTTTAAATAATAATTGTTTAGGTATCCTTAGTATCAGAGCCAGAAATTAAGGATGGGTTATTTTTAAACACTTTACATATTTCAAAAGAAAATTCACATTATGGCTTTGTCAAATATATCAGGTTTTCAGTACCTAAACTGCATTGAATGATAACTGGATGAGTAAGAAAATTGCTATATATATTCAACAATAATTATTTTTATCTTGACCTTTGTTACATTCATATCTTATATTTCTTTTATATTTTTGTATTTTAGCTGGTTCGCCAGCCACTCCATTTAGGAACCGTTAGAATAAACAGATTAAATCAACTTGTCTTGTCTACTGGTCTTCGTTTCCAACCCACGGTTACATATTGGTGGCAGCGGTGGGATCCCTTGATGAAACTAGGTGGTGGACATCGACAGACAGCAGTTCAAGGCCTAGAGGCTCTACATGGAAGATCGCTCCACAGTGGCTGGCGTGAGGGGAGCGTATCAAGGTTTTTGTGTTTTATTATAGAATGCTACCAGTGGTCCAGAGACTTTTATCATTGTGTTTGAGATTAAGATTGTGAAGTATAATATGTGTCCCACATAATATGAGAATTATTGTATATTTGTTTGATTGTTTTAACTTGTCTTATTTAGATGTAACACTGAAATGAAATCATGGCAAATCTGATTAAGCTACTTGCTTAACTTCCTGTCGAGCCTGGAAAATAATACAATGGCTCTTATTTGATTGTACATTTTGGTCATTTACATACATTTAGTTATGAGAGTAATAACTATTGTTGTTGGAGAGTAGATCAGTTATATTTTTATGTGGTATCCATTTAAGTAATTCACAGATTGATTTACTGATTGTTATTTTTTTATTTTATATTTGATGAAGTAAGTGGCTGTGTAAGCCGAAGCCCGCTGTTTTGCATGATTTTACACAGTATGTATTTTCACTTTTCACTAGTATGTTAGTTCTCTTAGTTTTGTTTTCCTTTCATCAATTAGAGGACTAAAGGTACAGTGTCCATAATCAACATTATATGTAAAATTTTGGTCAAATTTGTGTGAAAGTTAAGTATTTGAAATCAGTCATGGCCACGTTGCAAGATTTACAGGATCAAATTGCTAAGTTGCAACGAGACATGGATGCTAGGATGGTGCCTAATGTGGTTGTCCAAACACCACTTAAGGTGCCAAAGGTCAAGAAATTTGGTGGTGACAGAAAAGAATTAGAGAGATGGATCACCGACATAAAACGGTATATCTCTATTCAGGATTTGGATGGGTCTAAGGCTGTAGATTATATTCTATCTAGCCTGGAAGACCGTGCTTTGATCGAGGTGGAGTACATGCCACAAGAGGACAGGAAAACACCATCTGACATATTTGCCATTCTACGGCAAGCATTTGGTGATACCATGCCGGTGTCCCAGATTGAGGAAGTGTACCACAACCGTAAGCAACGGCAAGGAGAGGGATTGCGTGATTTCAGCTATGCACTCATGGAGCTTTTTGAGAGGATCATAAAATTAAATCCAGAGTTTGTAAGGAATAAAGATAAGGCTCTAAGAGACAAATTTGCTGAAAAGGTTCGAGACGTGACACTAAGAAGATTCCTTAAAGACAAGATCCGGTCGAATAATGAGCTCTCATTCACACAAATAAGAGAAGAAGCACTTCTGTGGCAGTCAGAGGATACTAAAACAGATGCATGGATGAATGAAATGGTTGCAGAACCAGTTCAGAGAGAACAAGATTTGGACTTAAAGAAGCAAATGATAGATTTGTTGACAATCCAGAGGAAACAACAATTCCAGCTTGACCAACAACATCAGCTCCTGACCAGTTTGAGTGACAAGAAAAAGACGCCCAAATATAAGCAGGAAAACAAATGCTTTCTCTGTGGTAAACCAGGGCACATAAAAAGAGAATGTCCAGACAGGAAAGCTAAACAGGAGCGAGCTTACAATCCAAAGAGCCAGTATGCTCCAATGGTACCTTCCCCAGGGAATCAAGTGTATCCTCAATTCTATCAAAGCGGCTATTATCCCAATCAGGCTCCTTGTCTTTATCAACCACAGTTACCACCTCCATTTATTCCACCATCACAGCACCAGGGCATGGGGCAGCAGGACACGACAGCAACTGGATTTGGGTCACAACTAAACTCAACAGCAACCGCATTTGGGTCACAACCAAACACAACAGCAACCAGATTTGGGTCACAACGAAACGTGACAGCAACTGAATTTGAGAGGCAACAAAACATCCCAAACTAGATTTCCCTATTGAATATGTGAGCAATTCAATAGGTAAAAATGTTGGCTCACAGAATCCTAATTGTGACTCTGGAGATAAAATTATCCAGAAAACAGTAGGGGGTAGGCCCGTAGTTAGAGTCCAAATTGGTGGTAAGGACACTTCAGCACTGATTGACACGGGATCACAAGTGACTTTAGTATCAGAAAAATTCTTTGAAGACCATTTGAAACCAGTGTCAGGAAATTTTCTAATGGCACAAACCTGGTTTAAAATAAATGGTGCAAATGGACTTGAAGTGCCATATTTGGGTCTTTTCATTACAGATGTAGTGGTACAAGGTGTCAAATTATCTGAGGTGGGTGTGCTTGTGCTGAAAGATAGTCCAGACTGTACAAATATGAGAAATGAAAGCCCAAGTATATTAGGTACTAATGTTTTACAGCATGTACCACAATTTTCACATTTGTTGAAGTCATCTGAGACAATTATAAAACAAACCCAAGAGAGCTGTTCTTCTAATTTAGGGTTTGCCAGAGTCAGCAAGAGTAAGGCATGTTTAATCAAAGCTGGTGAGGTGGCTTTTGTACCAGTTATGACACCCAATCAAGAAGGTCTGTGTTTTGTAGACGCCTTTGACAAAGGTATTATGGGAAGTTTGTATATAGTTCCTGGGATAATATTAAGTGCCAGTTCCAAAATCCAAGTTGTTAACACTAGTCAGAGGGATATCAAATTACTTCCTGGGACCAGAATAGGAGTATGCCACATGGTGGATATTGTGACTGGGAAAGAAAGTAATCTTCATTTGTCCTGCAGTGAGAGCAGTGTCACTGTCAGTCATTCAAACCAGGAATCAAACCATGAATCGATTCATGATTCTCCGGCAGAAAGAGACAACGAACAGATGCCAAAAGTGGATTTATCACACTTAATCGGAACCATGGACGAACTGGAAAGAGTGAAAGCATCAATTATGAAACATCGCAATGTAATCCTTGCAGATGAAGAAAAGCTGGGATGCACAAAAACAGTTCAGCATCACATCAACACAACTGATGATGTCCCTGTTGTTCAACCGTTCAGGAGAATCCCCCCTCAGTTGTGGCAGGATGTCCAAGAACATCTCAATGGTCTCTTAGATAAAGGTATAATTGAGGAAAGTAACTCAGAATATGCTTCTCCTATTGTTATAGTACGGAAAAAGAATAACGAAATCCGTATGTGTGTTGACTATAGAAAGTTAAACACCAAAATCCGGAAGGATCGAGGAATCTTTAGATGCATTGACAGGTGCCAAGTATTTTACCACCTTTGACTTAACTTCTGCATACCATCAGATAGAGGTCGCCCCTGAGGACAGAAAGAAGACGGCATTCATAACTCCAATGGGCCTGTATCAATATCGCAGGATGCCATTCGGACTTTCTACAGCACCCGCCACATTCCAGCGGCTAATGAGTCAGGTATTCCGAGAGGACATTTTTCGGATTCTTCTAGTGTACCTCGACGATATCATCGTGTTCTCCAGCACCATTGAGGAACATCTAGAACGACTGGAAAAAGTTTTCAGCACTTTAGCTAAACACAATCTCAAACTGAAGGCTGTAAAGTGTGCTTTGTTCAAAGAAGAAGTGACCTACTTAGGCCATATAGTATCAACGGATGGTATCTGTCCTGATCCTGGAAAGGTAGCAGTAGTCAAAGAGTATGAGGTACCAACTACTGTGCGAGAACTACGAAGATTTTTAGGATTTTGTTCATACTATCGCCGGTTTGTTCCAAATTTTGCCAAAATTGCAGCCCCACTGCATGCTTTAGTAGGATCTGCTTCTGGAAAGAACAAGAAAGGACACGGCGGAAGCAAAAATCAGGCATTGCCTTATTGGGAATCAGAGCATGAGCAAGCATTTCAAGTGCTAAAGGGTAAACTTACAACAACTCCAGTCCTTGCTTATGCTGATTTCACCAAACCGTCATTCTGGAAACAGACGCGTCAGATCAAGGGCTTGGAGCGGTACTAAGTCAAGAACAAGATGGAATTAAACGTGTAATAGCATATGCCAGTAGAGGTCTGAGAGGTGGTGAGAAAAAACAAGGAGGGATACAGCTCCAGAAAATTGGAGCTGTTGGCACTGAAATAGGCTGTAGCTGATAAGTTTAAAGATTACCTGATTGGGAGCAACTTTACCGTCTATACTGATAATAATCCACTCACATATGAGATGGGTCGTGGCAAGCTGAATGCTGTGGAGCAAAGATGGGTTGCTGCTTTAGCATCTTTCAATTTTTCTTTCAAATACCGGTCTGGTAAAGAGAATACCAATGCAGATTTCCTAAGCCGGCAAGAAAGCAGACCCTGGGATTTAGATGCTCAGGAGTAGCAAGTATGTGTGCTTTTGTGTTAGAATCTGCAAATGTACCAAAGGAGATACAAGCAAAAGCTTGTCAAATAGCAATCTCAACACCTGAAAAGGAACTGTTATCTATAGCAGAACACCATGAGTTGAAAGCCACTGTTCTACCCACTGTAGGGGCTAAACAGATGTCAGATCTGCAGAGTCAAGACCCTGTAATAGGTCCGGTTAAGAAATTTCTCAAGGAAGGTGTCAAACCTTCACTGACACAGAGAAAACATGCTTCAAAAGAAGTACAATTGCTTTTGCGCCAATGGGATCGCTTAAAAGAGTCTAAAGGAGTACTGTATCGATCAGTGCAAGATCCATGTAAAGGCAAATTGAAACAGATTTTGCTACCACAACAACTGAAGAGTCAAATCTTACAAAATAGTCATGACCATCATGGACACCAAGGTATTGAACGAACAGAACTGTTGATTAAGGAAAAATACTTTTGGCCCAAGATGCATCAAGAAATTAAGGAATATATTGAACAATGTGAAAGGTGTGCTTTGGCAAACCAATCAAAGTCAAAACTTCGCTTGGTAGTTTACTTTCAACGAAACCATTGGAAGTGTTAGCGATGGATTTCACGCTTCTTGAAAAGTCTTCAAGTGGTTACGAAAATGTTCTAGTACTCACAGATATCTTTACAAAATATGCAATAGCTGTGCCAACAAAAGATCAAAAGTCAACGACTGTGGTCAAGGTGTTGGTAAATTATTGGTTTAGGAGGTTTGGTCCCCCACAGAGGCTTCATTCGGACCAGGGAAGAGATTTCGAGTCAAAACTCATCAAGGATCTTTGTGAACTATATGGGATTAAAAAGTCAAGAACGACACCCTATCACCCACAAGGAAATGCTCAATGTGAACGCTTTAATCGGACCCTTCACAACCTGTTGAGAGCATTACCTCCTGAGAGGAAAAGGAAATGGCCCGAATACCTCGATGAGCTCGTGTTCTTTTACAACACTACCCCACATTCTACAACAGGGTTTTCACCATTTTATCTCATGTATGGCAGAGATGCAAATAATTTCAGAAATCTTGTTCAGGATGATACATTAGAAACCACAGAAGCATCTGCAGAGGAACCAACAATGAACAACTGGGTGACAAAACATCAACAGAAGCTAAAAGAAATATACAGAATTGCTCAGGAACAACTCAAGCAGAAAGCAGAAACCAGAAAAACTCATCATGATGGTCAACTCAAAGACCATTCTTTGGCTGTTGGAACAGAGGTCTACAGAAAGAATCATACTGTTAAAGGTAGAAACAAGTTCCAAGATGCTTACCATCCAAAAAGATACGTCATCCTGGCCTGTAATCATGACCAACATATTTATCTAATTGAGCCAACAGATGGGCTGGGAAAAGCAAATTGGATTAATAGAGCAGATTTAAGGCCATGTCCAGACAGGAAGTCAAATCATCAAGTACAAAAGAAATTAAGAAAGCGTCATAGCCAACTAACAAGAAAGACCTCTTGTACAAGTAGCTCAGATGATGATGAAATCCGAGTATTAATTAATTATCGCCACAATGAACAATCCACAGAAGCAGGAAATCTGTCAAATGATACCAATGCAGGATCATACCATTCTGTGTCTCAGACGACATCTGATGAAGATGAGATGTTTATACCGAGGAGAACAAGCAGACAAAATGCTGGTTACCATAGAAATCCATACAATCTGCCAAGATCAGCTTTAAGTAATTATGTGAATAATAGTTTAATTCAGAAAAAGGAAACAACAGTTTAAATTCCCTTATTTGTTAGTGTTTTGTTAGTGTTTGTATTGTTTGCATTTATATTATATGTCTTAAGTCAAAGATTACACAGCAAATGTTTGTTTGTGCCGCATTGTGTTTAAAACCAGGTTAATTTACAAAGAGAAGACTAGTTTCGTTCTATGCTTGATTTGTATTATATGTTTATTAATGTCAGTGTTTATTCCTGTATACTCCTAACACATTGCTCGAGGACGAGGCAATGAAAAAGTGGGGGTGGATGTAGCAGAGTTTAAATTAAGACATGTCAACTATTTAAACTTTCATCTCTTAATAATTTTGTTGCTGTTTTATTCAACAAAATGCTTTAATATGATTACTTAGACTGTGCAGTCCAATGTGCACATGATACATGTAGTGTCCTTGAAATATACAATGACAGCAGGCCTCCAGCAGTCTGGACAAACGCTTTACAGGGAAAGCTACATATGGTCATGCTGCTGGTTACTGTGGAAATCCAGGACTGACCTATATCACCTAATGTTTATGTATAAGCATGCATTGTGAAACCATAAATGTATTTTATTATTTCATTTGGGTACATGTTCAGAGAACAGACATGTTTTTAGTTTATTTCAAAAGTTCTATTCATAAATGTATTTGGTAGTATTTTAATATTTAATACACAAGTAGGACTACTTTGCGTCTTGACCCAGATGTCTGGGTACATAACCCCCTGCTCAGGGTGGGGCCCTCGCTTTGGCCCACTGTCTGAAGAAAGCTGAAAACAACTGAATATAAGGTAAAGAATTTATACTTAATAAGCTACTGTCTTAAGTCCTAAGAGTTTTTTTTATTTATTAATGTTGTCATATAAGTAATTTAAGTTTTTCCATCTTGTCATTACTTAAGTACTTAGATATCAATTAAAGAAAAATGTCAGTTTAAAAGGTTAACTTTATACCAAGGTACAGATTGGCTTTAATTCCAGTCAGAATATGATTGATATATATGTCTCAAGACACTCTTTTGATGCAACACAGCTTGATCAGTTATGTCAATTGTTAGAATGTCAATACATTGTAATTCTTTAAATCTGTTTACGTTATTTTTGAGAAATAACAGTGGTATGTGGCAGGTTGTCCCTTTCAGGGATGAGTATTAGAATTGTTATATAATGTTGTTTTATATTTATTCCTGTAAGCACTGATGAGTGTAATGTATAATCAGACAGGAAATGTCTAGTATCCGCGCATGTTAAATGTATCCTGTAGACACAGAAGTCCAAATTGTGTTCCTTTCCCCAATTTTGCTAGACTATTGTTACATAATATAATTCAGGGTGAGATAGAAAGAGTTAGTTCATTTAATGTTCTCTTCAGATCAAAACATGAAGAGAATACGTGCAGACAGTGTAACATGTGCAATATTTATATCTGGTGAGTAATTATTATTAATTGGCTGAAATGTTTGCATGAAAATAATTGTCTAAATGTTCATTTAAATAAGTGACAGGTGTGCCCATTTCTGAGTATGTGGAATTAAATCTGTTTAGGATATACATATGGGACTGTCTAGGCATGAGTTTTGTTTACCCTCTAAGATATGGCATATGTTGTCTCTGACACCCCCCCCCCCCCCTTCTCTCTCTCTGCGAGAGAGCTGGGGACAGTCCCTGACCTCTTAATGTCTAAGGTCAATAGCTGTCTGGCTGTAACATCAGGTTCCACAGACCAGGACAGGGGACCCTTGTCGCTCATGTTGTACACAAACTGTGCCATTTAATTGTTCCCGCAGGCAAGCAGCTGCAACTTACAGTCATGTATATCAGTTTGGGGTTACGTTGTTTTCTGTAAAATGTCACCACAATAGCTACAACAGGTGATACTGGTACTTGTGGCCTTGACCACTCAACAATGACTAAGTGTACTGTACCAGTGCTAATTAGTTAATATACTTTGTCAATTTATGAGTATTATTAATTAATTATGCATAGAATTTCTTGAATCATTTATTATTATATTCATTGATGGTAAAATCAATAATTGAGGATTGAATGTAATGTTTTACTAGTTTTGTGTATTGTCATTTTATTGGATTTTCTCTTTGGATAAAGAGGTTATTGTGCAAGTCCAAAGGAATAAAGATGCAGCATTGTATTGTTGGCATGTAGTAAAATGTTTGGGCGGAGCATGATGTTTTAGGACTCTTAGTGTAGTTACTTTTGTTGTTTACCCGACTTGTGCGTGTATAAATTATTTCAATTATTTTATTGCATTGCATTTGTCTGCTTATAGACTTCAAGTCATAGGGTACATTTATGTATGTGTGTTATGCTGATACATGTTACTAATAGAAACCTGGGTAATGTTTTCGTACAATTTTATGATAAGATAATTGGTTTCTAGTGACTGAAAGTATCATGGGCATTTATGTATTTGTTATTTGTATTGGATATGCCAAGTTCTTAGAGGGTTTATCATTACAATGTTTTATTATATTGATATGCCTTCCGAGATATATCATATCATTTTATGTATTTCTCAGCGATCTTTACAATCTATCTGTCAGATTAAAGATTGTTTGTTTTTATAGGTCAAACATACAATAGTCAACAGGACGACTTTCAAGATTAACTGTTGTACAGAACAAACCATACTATTTATTGTAAGTTAATGGGGTTTTATTCCATACAATCAACTTTACATTGTTTATTATGGTAATTTATGTAAATTGTGATCAATCATAGAGATATATTCATTTTCAATATAATTCTTTGAAATTATGATTGTTTTCAAGTTTAAATAATAATTGTTTAGGTATCCTTAGTATCAGAGCCAGAAATTAAGGATGGGTTATTTGTAAACACTTTACATATTTCAAAAGAAAATTCACATTATGGCTTTGTCAAATATATCAGGTTTTCAGTACCTAAACTGCATTGAATGATAACTGGATGAGTAAGAAAATTGCTATATATATTCAACAATAATTATTTTTATCTTGACCTTTGTTACATTCATATCTTATATTTCTTTTATATTTTTGTATTTTAGCTGGTTCGCCAGCCACTCCATTTAGGAACCGTAAGAATAAACAGATTAAATCAACTTGTCTTGTCTACTGGTCTTCGTCCCCAACCCACGGTTACACAAGAAATAAATATTCAGAATCGATTAAACAGTATGCATTACAGAAATTTATAAAATTTTACAATTTACTAAAGTCTATTTACTATAAGAACTTAACTGCAGATGGAACTATTTCAAAATCAGCACACCTATATATTCATGTAGACACTGCCTGAATTCCCATGCAGGGAAGGGATTATCAGATTAGGTCCTGAGCATAATATATCTATATATGTTTTGGTAAATCCCATATGACTCCTTTAACAAAAGTGCTCAATAATCAAATTAAATGCAAATATCAACTTAAAGTGGCTCTCTGCTTAAAAAAGAGGCTATTTTCACAGTCTTTAAAGGCCTTAAATTAGTCAACGTAAAATTCAAGCAGTTTCAAGTACTTGTACACACTAACACCCCTCACACAGTGGTCATACACTGCAGTCTATCTCCTTCACTATAACCGCTGCTTTGTATATCAAGATTCTCTGGGTTTCACCACCAGGGCAAAGAACTGTAATCAGACCCAATTACAAGAGGGTGTGGTACCAAATTGTGCATCCAACTACAATTCCATACCCGCAATACCCTGCTCTCATTGGGTTGAGGCACAATGAGATACCATGCTCTCACAAGTCCCATTACAATTCTTGGCCCTTTGCCAGCCCTGGTGTGCCCCCCCCCCCCCCCCCAAAAAAAAACTTTCTCTTCAAAGCAGCAGCTGAAGGGAAGGAGATCTGGAACGACTATATAACTGCTGCATAAGGAGCGTAGTTCACATACAGTGAACATTAAAACCTGTGACATTCCACTGCAGAAAGACACTAATTTTCCCATAGATTACTCATCAAGAATGCATGTTTACCTCACTCTCATCTTCCTCGATGGTCAGTTCATGCAGGGCCACAGACAGGTCAGCTGGCTTTTCTGGACTGGTGATCACTGCGGGCTTTGGAGCTGTTAAGAGTAGAGAAGGGTATAAAATTTTGAAAACTAAAGGTGGACACCATGCAATGTTCTAATTGCTGAGGGATAAATTAGTCTGACAGGACAGCTACATTTTAGCCAGGCATAACCTGAAAGTATTTTTTATAAACTTTTTAATTAGATCAAAGGTAAGATCTTGAGAGTTTAATCTATAATTTACATTTTGGAATAATTTCTGGGCATATGGATATTACATCACTTTGTGAAATCAAACTTAGAAATACAGCCTAATGCTTTCCTCTCTACCACTGCTGTACATATCATACACAAATTAAGATAACTTCTGGCTGAACAGACTGGAGCAAGGAAGAGTTAATTGGGGTTATAATAATTAATCACTGGACATGAAGTGTATGACATATGAATTTTATACCTTTCTTAACAGGACTTCCTTGTTCCATCTCTTCTTCCTCACTTTCAACCTCTTCCTCCTCCTCACTATCTTGATGCGAGCTCTCAGGGGAGGCTGAAGCACTGTGAGACTCCACTGCTGTCAGGTCAATGAGTGTGCCAGGTGACGGGCCACCCAGTGCTGGCGGCTGCCAATCTGAAGTATACAGCAAGCAAATCTGACTGTGCAAAATGTTCCCCAAATAGACCAACAAATGTCTAGTTTAATATTAACAGATATTCACAGTTACGATTTACTGGACCTCTACTTGATCTTTTCCAGTTTCCAGATGTGTCAATAGTGGTTAATTTGAATATAATACTATTAAGCAATTTGAAATTAAATTATAAACTTATCTATTTTACATGTATTGTACAAATAGTTATTATAACTAATCGCAGCACTCTCCATGGCTCAGACTGTGGCGTTCTGTAGACTGCAGAGGTGGAGGAAGCCAGAGAAAACCACCGGCTTTGGGATGGCAACTACAACCCACTCTCTTAACCACGTTGGGGATCGGACCTGGGTCGCCAACGTAGAGAGCTGAGCATTTTAGCCCTTGACTGTCCAGGCCCAAATGCACATGATTATAACCAATGCACTGTTAAATACACTTCTATGGTATCTCACTTGTACCTACATATCCATGTATCTCACCTGTAAAGAATATGTTGAACATAAATAATTTTTAAATTATCTTAATTAATTAAGATTTACTACAATAAGTCTCAATGTATATAAAATAAGAGACCTTTTTATTTTTTATTTTATTCTTTCATTCTTTTTATTTCAGTGAAGCTGGAAAAATTCACGATCAATATCGATTGTATCCACAATATAACACACACTTTGTGTCCTGGGGGGTCTGTTTTCTTTGGGTTCTCTGAACACCTCTGGGGCTTGGAAGCGACCGTTGCTGTCTGTGGATGCCATATTGTTGTCTGATTCCATGGAGATCAGGGTCTGTGCCCGGTTTACCTGCAAACAGAGACGGAAAGATCTAAAAGCTCAGTAAGCAATATGCATGGGAACATTTGAGAAAAGAAAAACTTCCATGTAAATTCAAATCACACATTAGCATCTACTAATTTGGAGAGATCACGATACAATTTTTAAATTCAAAAGCACTTGTGTAATGGCCAACTAAAATACATACATTTGATTTTTTTTAATTACCAAGGATAAGCCTTTGGCCTGCACACTGAACACAGAAGCAAGTATCCATACCAATACAATGTGTCTATGTGATTTCAAATATATACAACACATTGCCCTTAAGATTAAGAAGTTCCCATCAGTCTCTAAGACAGCGGAATGTATGAGGTTCTGTTCAGATATCCACATTTTGCGCTGGAGACAGTGGTGGGGTATGTACTGAAGAAAATCAACTGCTGAACCTAAAATATTAACAACTGACTCACATCTTTTGTAAACCCCTGTGTTTCTTTTAACATGACCAACTAGAATACAACCAGTTAATCCCTGTGGCAATGTATCCACTGCAAAATGAGCTCCATGTTACCCCTTTCACACACAAAACAGTTTTAGAATGTTTTGGGCAAAGCAGATTGATCAAATCAGTTTCAAAACATATCGTGTGTTCACATGGGCATCTAGCATCCATGCCTTAAATGTACATTTCATATGTGGAGCAATGTAACAACATGCTGCCACAAACATTCGGGCTTGCACTGTTACCCAGTTGCTGTTTCAGAACTAGGTCTAAACCACTTTGGCCGAGTGGATATTTAGACTGGAGCTCCAAGGCTGGATTCAAACCATTTTGGCCAAAACAGTTTAAAAATGCTTTGGATTGTCATGTTAACGTTCAATTTACATTTAAAATGGTTTGAAACTGTTTTGCATTCCCCGTGTGAAAGGAATGTGTGACATACCAGCCACTTTTACTTTGAACCCTGTTGGTCAGGAAGTTTCCTACTGCAGTGATAAACATAACAGACTCACTCTCTGACTGATGTACTCCACGTTCTCTGGCTCTTCATCACTGTCCTGCACAGCTTCCTGGCTAAACATGAGGTCATGATCACTCAGACCAAATATGTCTGAAAGTAGTCAAAACACAACACATGATATATAACCTTCATATGCATGGCACAATCTAAAAGGTGGGTGGTGAACTGTGTCTTCAGGATCCAAAGGTGTCAAAGGAGTACATGAATCCAAGTACAACTATAAATGCAAATATAACTGCCATCAAACTGCAACTTCCCATGAATAGTACATGTTTTGAACACATAAAGCAAATGTTTGCTTTATATTATGGTATTACTGCTGGACCCCTTCTTTTAATAACTATTCAACTGACACTTTCTGGTGGCAAGAATTATAACCTAGGCTTAATAAATTCTCCTAAACAAGTTCAGAAAATACACTGAATGTGACCAATAACAACATAACAACATATGCAATCCTCATATAGCTAGACTCATGAAACAACACTTCTTTTTCATTTAATTAACACAAACACAGGGCAAGCCACACACCTTAAATACGACAGTGCTGAAAAACAGTAAGAGTGAAGTGTAAGATAGGGAGACTAACCTAAAGAATGTAGAAATGCAATGTGTTCATCCAGTGAGATGTCAGTGTGTCGTTTCCCTTCATACAGAGAGTTCAGTTGTTCCTGGGTGGTGGAATGACGAGGATTGTCCAGGACAAACAACTCAT
This sequence comes from Sipunculus nudus, assembly GCA_026874595.1. Taxonomy (NCBI): domain Eukaryota; kingdom Metazoa; phylum Annelida; class Sipuncula; order Golfingiida; family Sipunculidae; genus Sipunculus; species Sipunculus nudus. The sequence goes on along the minus strand of CM049312.1, from coordinate 13,521,055 downwards.
GGAGTTCTTGTCGGGAAAAGTATCTGGAAAAAATAAACCAAAAATTTTATATGAAACACATAGACCTGACAAGACAAATTTCTCTTCACCATGAGTGCAAATCCTGTTTTGGTTTTCAAAGGGCACTTGCTGACAAATGTAATATATTACCATATAATAGTGCATCTTTACAGGTGTTTGAGAACTGAATTGTGACTTTAAAGCCATTATTCAAGCTTTCATCCAAATAAAAGTCCTGACAATATAGCTTAAGTTTCATCTTGCTTCAGGGATATGTGATACTCTTCATATCATCATGTAGGTCCACTGACTATATTGTCCTTTTAATTTGCATAGACCTTTAGACAAAAACTGTTTATTTTTCACCATTCAGTTTATCATGAAAATGATTATCAAGAGCACCACAATTGTGCATAATAAACCCGTCTTGTGACCTCTGACCTCATTAGATATGCTTGAATTTTGTAGAATTTAATGCAGGTGAGAAATCTTACTGGTAAGTAATTATTATGGGTTTTGCCTAGGATCGAACTTGGGTGAAATAATCTATTGGTAAGTAGTTACATTGAGTTTTGTGAAAATCCATTAAGCCCTGGTAAATTAACGCAGGGACACAATAAACGTTAAAGGATTATGGGACCTATGGTATATCATTATATGTGCTGTCTTAGATTGCGTATAAAGAAGCTATAATGCAGTTAAAGCAATATCAGAGTTTTTGCACTCTTTTTACAAGTCAGGATTGTAATCTGTCAGCAAAAAAATAACTTGTGAAAATATCATTAGGGCCCCGCTTGATTAAGGGGTGCCCTATAGGAACCACCCTGTTGGTCTGTCTGTGCACAAATTCATTTCCTAACTAGAATACGGGTAGTCGACAAGCGACTACGTGTATCCGCCAAAATCAGAGGACGGGTGAAGTGAGGCATGGATTGAGTGGCAAGGGGAAATAGAGTTACATGTGTTACATATTAGAATGGATCTCTGCCACATAAACATGACTGTAGGTGGTGCCACCTGTTATTTGAACGAGAAACTATCCAAGATGTATACACATGCAAAATTTCATGAGTAAAAGTCAAACCACTGCAGAGATATGAGTGATTTTATCCCACAGCAGACAAACAGATGGACGCTGTGCAAGAATGGCTGCAGGCGGCGCCACCATTTTTGTGTAAGTCATAAAGATATCCAAGGGTTACATTTGTGTAAATTTTTTTTCCTGATTGGTCAAACGAGTCTGCAGATATAAGCATTAATGTCTGCAGCGGAACGTGAATGAAGGTGGCGCCACCTGTCATAAAATCAAGAAAGCTATGCGGGATGTATACGCATGCCGAATTTCAGGCAATTTGGTCAAAATACTGCAGAGATATGAGTGATTTTTAACCCAAAGCAGACAAACAGATGGACGCTGTGCGAAAATGGCTGCAGGTGGCGCCACCATTTTTGTGTGTTATAAAGCTATTAAAGGGCTACATTTGTGTAAAATATTTTATCCTGATTGGTCGAACGGTTCCCGAGATATGAGCTTGGATGTCTGCAGCGTTAACGTGAATGTAGGTGGCGCCACCTGTCATAAAATCAAGAAAGCTATCTAGGATGTATACGCATGCCGAATTTAAGGTGAATTAGTCAAACCACTGCAGAGATATGAGTGATTTTAACCCAAGACAGATGAACAGATGGACACTGTGCAAACATGGTTGCAGGTGGCGCCACCTTCTTTGTGTATGTTATAAAGCTATCCCAGGGCTACATTTGTGTAATTTTTTTTTTCCTGATCAGTCAAACGGTTCCCAAGATATGTGGGTTTGTGTGGAAACAGACGCACAAGGGGACGCTGGGCAGAGAGGAAAGGTAAGAGGTCAAGGTCACTTGGTTAGGCACCAGTTCACATGTGAACCGATAATTTGTGTAAGTTTAGGAAAAATCCGTCCAGTAGTCTCAGAGGAGTTCTCCGGAAACGAACGCCGCGGCGGCGGAACCCGGTCAAAAACATAGTATGCGCAAAACTTTGTTTTGGCGGATACAATGATAACTCCAGTTTGGATGGACATACGGATTTCAAACTTGACTCATATATGGCCCACCACTAAAGCACCCCATTGATTTTGAAGTCAAAGGTCAAGGTCACAGGACCAACATCTTTAAAAAGATTGTGGAAGCATTTTAAGCCAAACTTGCCATCCCAGACCTTCATCTATCACCCCTCAGCCCATACTGAAAATCTATGGGCCTTTTGCGCGGCCCCTTCTGACCTCTCAGTATTCTAGTTCTTTAATACACGTATCTAATTACATGTACATAACTTCCAGGGATAGTACCAGTATTCATTATACTAACCTGTAAGGATTTTTAGAATCTCCTGTAGTTTGTTTGGTGATGGAATCCTTAAAGATTTGCCGCCTGTATATCTTCTCCTCCACAGTTCCACATGTTATGAGTCTGTATATGACCACGTTTTTCTGCTGGCCGATACGGAAGGCCCTATCGACTGCCTGAGCATCTGTTGCTGGGTTCCAACTGGGATCAACTGTAAGAAAATTGATACATCTGTTAGAGAGAATCTGAATGTGCTGCACTCAACTATGATATTCAGAAATAAAATGTTTCTCTGGTTTGGGAAAAGAAACAACTGAGCTGAAACCTATGTGTCCACAAGTTACCCGCAAGAATCTGTATATTTAGATTACAAATTAATTTTTTTAATCAAAACTAAGTGACAATCTGTAAGAGATTATGTGGCTGACTAAAAGATGGAGAATAAAAACACTTCTCATCCAGATATAAGGATTTGAAGCTGAATGAGTACTGATACTGAGACACTCCTCATGCAGCTGTTGTACGGTGCCTGCCCTGGTGGTGAAACCCGGAGATACAAAGCAGTTATTAAACTGACATCTTGAATGACTGCAGTGTATAACGGCAGCATATATATTGTAACACTGAGGTGACAGGACTCCATATTAAGACCAAAAATAATATGAAATCTAATAAAAATTTAAAGCACACTATCACCAGACAGGACCATACTTGGTCGCTAAATTGTTCAGAATCATAAACGTCAAGCAATTAAAATGATAAAACAAAAATAACCTTTCACTGCATGAATTTACATTAGGATATACTGAATTTATGTAGCATCCAGCTGATATAAAAGTTCATTTGTGTATATCTGACTGACTTTGTTTTGACTGTTTCTATGGACATTATTTTATGAGTTTCAGGCATTTTATTCGGCATGAGTAGAAATGGACTTTTTTATCAAAGGTTTGGACAAGAAAACTACACTTGAGTAAATTTGGATGCATTATATACTGAAATATATATTGGTGGTTTCAACAAGACAGATTTACTTACATATCACAACTCTGTCTGCTGCTGTCAGTGTAAGACCAACTCCACCCACCTAAAATAGAGAAATTAAAACCTTCTGAATTATGTGACTAAGAATGAATGTACTGTCAATAAAACTATAAACAGTGAAACCTTGCCTGATGACCACCCTGCTTTCATAACCACCTGCAAAGACAACCACTTTATTGAGTTTATTTAGTCCAAAAGTAATGTAAATCATCATAAAAACCTCCAATACCATGGTTTGTTCCAGATGAACATTTAAATTTATAATTGTATATCTTAAGTTACTTGGTATGTACATGGTTTTATGGGGTTGAAATAGAGGAGCTAAATTGCACAAAAAGCTGGGGAAATTTATTTTGGCACTCAATACACATCTGCCATGGTTAGCACTTTATTTTCACAATGAATTTAACTATTCAGGGGATTATGTGAGTTCTCCTTAAACCTTTGTAATACAAAAAAAAGAATATAATATTTATAATTCTGCAGCTCATATGGCCCTTACCTGTGTGGTTAATAGGAAGACATTGTATGATTTGTCCTTTGTGAATTTACTTATGATCTGTTCCCTTTCCTGGAGGTGCCTTATTGTGCCATCCAACCTTGCCACCTTGTGACCCTGCAATCATCATCCATACCTATTATACATGTTAAAAGAAGTACCCAGAACATAAACCATATGCCTATAGTAAAACAGACAAAAAGATGAATTTAGAGAGCCACTAGAAAACTATCAATAACAATTTAAGTGCATACCAGAAACAGCTGGTCTGACATTACTATCCAGAAGTAAACCATGTGACCGAGTCCAAATCCTATAAGAAACTTATGTTGTGCATTTATTAATGTTTTGCACACAAAAGATATTGTTATTGTTAATGGATGGATGTAAGGTAGAGATAAATACTCAGTTTGTATTTACATATGAAATCCCTGAAAAGGCATATAAAATGCCTTCTGTCCATGTCTGTATTTGTGCATGAACATTCTGTCAGGTTAGAAGACAAATTAGCCTGTCAGCGAGTGAAAAACATTCCCAGGTCAAGTACCTTTTATGGTTATTCTTAGTAAATGCAACTGAGGATACTGAAGTTTTCATAAGAGTAATTAATGTATTTCAGTGAATAGTTTTTTAACAATTTTGCTAAATTTTGTGGAAACTAAAAGTCTTTATCAGGCTGTCCAAAACTTAGCAGGAAATACTGTTACTGACTGGTCCCGACCTTTTCCCTGAGTATCTTCTGGATGATGTCCAGCATCTTCCGTGACTGAGAGAAGACCAGACAGCGGTGACCTGTGTCCCTCAAGTTGTTCAGCAGCAGCACCAGGAACTGCAGCTTCCCAGACTCCCCCATCAGCATGTTGTTACTGACGCCATGGATGTGGGATGCTGCACACTGCTTCCCCTGCTCAGAGTCCTCATGGGCTAGTGTGTCACTGTGTAACACAAAACAGTACTGCTGGTAACAAATTTACTTTATTCCCAGAAGTCCTCATGGGCTATGGTATCAATGTGTAATATAAAATAGTACTCCTTGTAACAAACTATTTTTAGGAATTCCCAGGTAAGTGTGTGGATTTATACAAAACAGTACTGTTAGTAAGTCAGAGGCCTAGCAGATTATAATACTGCTGATGGCAATGATATTACTCATTCTGGATCCACTGTTTTCAGGTGAGTAAATCTGTCATACAAAGTAGTACTTTTCATATCAAACATATCACAGGGCCAAGTTTCAGTAAACCTATTTAAGCCTGTTATCCTGCATTTTTTACTTAGGTCACTTTAATCTAACTTCAAGTCAGTTTCAATAAATATTATGTGACTTAATTCACCTAGCAGGCTGATATGCTAAGTCTGCACCAAGGAGACTTAACTCAGTGCAAGATGTCTGCCCATCGGATACTCTGGGACCAGAGCTAGTATAATCTGGTTGCATTCAAGAGTGTGATTGACAGAACATAATGAAAGGCCAAAGAGACTGAAGGGCAGAGAATATAGATAGAACAAAAAAACACTTGCTACTTAGTGCAAAGATATTATATATGCAGGTAAGGACGAGAGCCAGGATAAAGTAATCGAAGGAAATAAAATCAAAGAATTACATAAGGCATAACAGAGGAAGGGGAGTATTCACTTGTAAAATGGTGTTGTAACACAATGTGACACTGACCTATCTGGTATTTCTATACCCAGCTGGTGACACTGGACAGTGGTCAGCAGACGTGGATGATCACAGATCTTCTTTAGCACCATTAAACCGGTCAGTGGGGACTTGGATGTGTTCAACAGCTACAAGTTAAATGACAGCCATGACTCACTAGGTCTTTAAACTTGTTATACATCACAAACATGTCCAGTTTATTGTCAGTGAATATATTATACTCCCTTGTGCACATATGTTATGATTTATCAAAACAAATAAAAATACTCAAATCCAACCAAGTGGTCATTCAGATCCTGTTTTATGTGATACAGATTGGTTGGATCAGACCCTTCCAATAAAATTCATATTACCTGTCAGGCAACAAGTGCTATCTGTCTGACTAGTAAAACTCAGAGATAACGGCAAATAGTCTAATCTAAACAGTGATAGGAAATGCAAGTGGAGGCCATCAGTGGTTTACAAAACATCATTAATATATTTTTTTAGACTTAAATGACTACTTTTATAGTACTGTTGATACGTATGGACAAACATAATTTACACTGGATGATTACCATCAGAAAGCAACTACTGGATACAATACTGAGACTTTAACATACCATGGCTACATCTGGCGTGTCCAGGAAGTCCTGGTATATCTGCTGCTGGGCTTCAGACAGGTACGTCCACACAATCAGGTCATTCTTACGGCTCAGGGTCGGCATCCTGTCAGTCAAAAAGTCAGGTAACACATTAAGATGAACAATCTATATCACATATGAACAAGCCAAAACGTCCAATATCACATATTCATCTTTCACACTTAGACAGTCAAGGACTGCAGAAACTCATCCTGTTGCCAGATTGTCATCTGGAGAGTGAAAACTGAACTATATTTAATATTGTCCTGTCCAATGAATTCTAAAATTTTGGAGTCAGGATCATCTTTGAGGAAGAGAAGATATTTCATAGAATGACTTATGTAAAATTTTCAAGGGAGAATGTGCTGTAGTGTTGAGTTACAGATCCAAACAGACACACTAATCCACATACTTGCATACCTGATAGCAACACCCTCGCCTTCCCCTAAATAGGGAGGTTCAAACATTTAAAGGCACATATAATATCTATGCAGACCATTGTTAACAAATACTAAGAACACATAAGATACAGAAAAAGACATCTCTTACATATCATCACATCAATGGGATCACCACACAAAGAGTAAGCAACTTAACACGTGTACAAGATCATATGTCGATTTTAGTGGAATACAATTAAGTCTATTACCATTTAAATTATTCGATTATATTCACAATGGGCAAAGAAGATAAAACAGATCATGTAGTATTAGTATTAACTGTGCATAAGTAATGGTTACAAAACTGCAGTCATATAACAAGATCATGAGGTGCAGCTTCGAATCCCATGATAATGAGGCCATGAATCATGACCTCCATAAAACTGAACACTTGCAGCTATAGAGAAAAACATAATACTGAAATGTTGCACTGAAGGGCTAGAAGAACTTGAGCTTCCAACAGGGATTTAAATTTAAAATCTAACTAAATAACATTTGGTCATTGCCACACAATAACTCGATCATGACGACTTACGATGGAGCTTTTTTATCATTGGTGGTTTCAGCCTCCTCCCCGTCTGTCTTGTCTTTGCGGTTTTCCTTCTCTTTCTTTGCCACGCTGGCTTTGGTCCGTCTCAGGAAGAACGGGTTGATGATTTTCTGAAGGCTGCTAGCGATCTCTGAACCTAGTCTTTGCTCACCTGCTGTGGCATCCTTTTGTCTTGCCTTGACAACAAGAAAAGCTAAGTAATAGCCATGGTGATGGTGTGTGCTACCATGGTAACAGAGTGGTGTACTATGGGGACACACTGACCATGGTAACCAATATATCCAACTGACTGATTACCCTGACAATGTGACATTGTAATAAATTGAATAATTGGAATATCTTTTAAAGTAAATAATGCCTGGAGAGTTCACGTGGAAATTTACTACTCAAGTTCCATAATACAAAATGCCTGTATATCAATATCCTTCTAAACTCATATGCAACAAACAAGAAAGGCATTGGCTAAGGAGCTAATTTTGTGCTTTCCTATGTAAATTTACATTTAACCAAGCTCTCTATTTTATGTTGTTCATTGACCCAAGTCTTCATTAACTAACAAGCAAAACAGTATACAAGGGTCAACAATTTGAGGTCTCAACAGAAACAATGAAGACAGTATTTCTGTCTGGAGTAACATTCTGTATCTTAATTTTGAATTTGCTTTTATATTCATAGGAACCAAGATATAGCTTATATGAAATATAACACACATATTTACAAACCACAGCGGGACTGGTGGGGTCTTGTACATAATTATAAATGTTTTATAACTCACTCTGGTGATAGGGCCTTCATACTCCATGGCAAATGTTTTAGCTGTCCCAAGCAGTGTGCCCTGGTGTGTCCAGTTGAAGAGGGCCCACATCTCCTGTACAAAGGAACACAACACCAGTAAGTCATGATGCCTGGTGTAACATAAACATTAGACTACACAGTACATACTGAGTCTTTGTGCTTTCAAATAATCTTGTTTTAAAAAAATGAAGGTACACATTACATGTATAGGATCACAAACCTGAAATCTGATCCTTTTGTAAATTTTCAAAAACATATCTGAACTGTCACAAATACTATAAAAATAAACTCAGCTAGAACAGCTTCATTATTCATGGTTACACCTTTGATACAAGTATGAATATTAGTTATGATCATGGGAGGTAAAATAAAGACACCTGACCAGCAAGATTCACAGATATTATTTTATACTAAAAAGAAACAAACATCTGTGAGATACAGGTGCTTACATCTGTATACCTGGAATCACATGACTTTTCTTGGATGATAAGCATGTGTTCTGCAACATTTTCTGCTACAAGGCTGCCAAACAAGAGACTTCTGTACCATAGTAACATCAAGGTACATTACTTTTCTCTAATTTAACTATTTTTCTCAATTTCAAGTGATTTCAAAGTACAGTCAAAGCTTTGGTAAGAAGTACACTGCCATATTAAATGGGCAACTCTCAATTACAGACATTTGAAGGGGTCCAGTGAATGGTACACTTAATGCCATAGTCTCTCTAATAATTAATAATATGGGCATGTCTTTATTATTAGAAGAAAATCTAGGTCCCATCAGTGTGTACATTATTGAGATGTTTGCCTGTATATGGTGGGTCACTGTATGTAGCTTTCTGGTTTGTTCCATATGGTGTTTCTCATTGTATACTCTACCTTGAGGTTGTTCTGTATGGGTGTGCCAGTCAATATTAACCGATGTCTGGCAGCGATGGCGTGAACCCCCTTTGAACACTTGATGCTGGGATTCTTTATTTTATGGCCTTCATCCAATATAATGTAGTCCTGCAAACCACAAACTCACAAACATTACCTTTTTGTTGCAAATTACAAAAGATCTAATTTATTACAGAGAACTGTTCATAGGGAAATAAATATTTGAGCAGAGGAAATACTTCCATTTTTAGGCCAGTTGTGTCACAGAGGATTCCAATTTGATGGGTTATGACTTATCTCTCCCCTGACATGCAAACAGAAGTGTTTGAATGGAAAGTATGTACAGCTGTATGTATGAAGCTCATTATAAATACCTAATCACTTTAAACCAAGGTAGTTCTCAATGACTTTAAACAAAATGAAAAGTATCCTTTGCAGATCAAAACATAGATTAAAGCTTTACAAGATGGAATATTGGATTTTGGGATAACAGTACCTTGTAGACCATTCTATAAGACTTGCTATAAAGGCAAATCAATGACCGCAGTGAACTGATGGCTGGAGCATGCCACTGCTGGTCAATATTGTATGGGCCCTTTGTCTCAGGTCTCACCTACCCAGACATATTCACGTCCTTCTCTCTCAGCCAGCTGAGGAGCGTTATTAACCAGCATTCCGTAGGTTGTCATGCACACACCACCTTTGCGGTGGATCTTGTTCAATACTCTCTCACGGTCCTTTTTACTTCCACCATGAAACGCCAGAACTCGGATGCCAGGAGCCCTGAAAAATCAATGTTCACGTGGACAATATTCAATTAATTTACAGTGCAAGAGTAACCTTTCATGATAAATATCATAACAGTTCACAGTCTATTATTTATAAGGAGAACTGATGTCCTCTATTCACTTGAGTCAGCAACACCAGATCTTTAATATGAAATTCTTTAAACATAATCTTTACATCAATATCATACAGAAACAAGTGACAATGATCTGGTTTTCATATAAAAAGTACTTAATTTTTGAAGCGCAAAACATTACAAAATGTGGCATATTAGTCAATAACCTCCAGGCAGATAGGCAGACATATACACACAGACTGAACATGATAGAACAAGTATACACAAACAGGATCACTAATCATCACACTAAGTCCTGTTTTATTAAAATAAACAAATTTACTATTAATCAAACCACAAAGTATTTGATGAAATGAAAGTTTGCAATACAAACCATTTTTCAAATTCTTTCTCCCAGTTGACCATGACAGCAGGTGGCAGCACTATCAGGACAGAGTGAACTTTCTGAGCATCGAACATTCCTGCCAGGAATGCTATCACCTGAATGGTCTTCCCAAGCCTGAAATATAAAAGTATCGGTATATAAAATTTCTGACCTCATATTGACTATAGATTGCAAGATGATATTGGTGATGTCTCAAAATACACAATTTAAACGAGTTTGCAGATATTCTATGTGTTCCCATGAAACATTGTAAAGGCGTGGGTCAATTGAATTTGGTTGAGGTCTTAGTCAGTGATGCACTAATAGAGGACTCTCGTCCACTTTTTCAGGGACTCGTGGGTCCTGGACTTGAATTTATTTGAATCTGGACTCAGAGGTAAGGACTCAAGTAAAGCAGGTCAAATCCATCTCAAGTTTTGTCCAGTGGAAGGAAAGCTCTGTCACGTTATGAATACATTCATACATGTGAGAATTACTGACAGAATATTACAAAAAAGGGACTTCAGCTACGCATCACAAGCTAAATGTAATTAAACATTCATGTAAAAGCATGAATAAACTACAAACAAAACTAGATGTGTCGGAATGACACGAATGCCCCCGCCTGGGGCAAATTAGAAACATTTGTTAAATTTTGTAAAATTTTTTAAGTTCAGGAAGTGTTGTATGGTCAAAAGTAGGTCAAGGGCAAAATGCAAACACAATCTGTAACGGGTCATTATCAAGCAACACACCTAAAATCAGAACAGTATCTGCAGGCATTGTGAAAAAAAGTCCATACATGTGCATTTTTCATAAAAATTTCTGTCTTTCATGAAATTTTCTATGTTCAGGATCTGTCATATGGTCAAAAATAGGTCAACTGGGACGAAAAGCGAACTTGATCTGTAAGTGGTCATTATGTGCCCACAGACCAAACATTAGGCCAGTATCTGTAAGCACTGCATTGCGAAACTAGAATATTAGCAAAAGCTGATAATCAGTTATAAATTTAAATTGGAGAGGTATGTACCATGTTTCATAACAATCCACCATATGGTTCCTGAGATAAAAGCTGTTGATTGTTTTTGTATAATCAGCTCTCAAATGTAGAAAAATGGGTCAAGGTCACCCATCTTCGAACTTGACCGAGATTTTATTGAAATACATATTCACTGCTGAAATAAAATTGCAACGGTGAATCCTTTTAGAGATATATATATCCCGCTCACATGGTAAAAGTTAACAGACGCAGGACGGACAGACTCCGGACGGACGGACAGACAGATGGACGGACAGCTTGGGTGAAGACAATAGCCAATCAGCCCATGAGCTGAGGGCTAAAACAGCTGTACGTGTACATTTGTCATGAAAATTTCTATTTTTCATGAAATTTTCTAAGTTAAGGAGCCATAAAACTGTCAAAAGTAGGTCACCTGGGACGAAACGCGAACTTGATCTGTAACTGGTCATTATCTGCCCTTACATCAAAAAGCAGGCCAATATCTGCAGGCATTGCGAAAAAAGTCTGTACATGTGTATTTGTCATGAAAATTTCCATTTTTCATGAAATTTTTAAGTTTAGGAGCTGTAAAATGGTCAAAAGTAGGTCAACTGGGACGAAACGCGAACTTGATCTGTAACTGGTCATTATCTGCCCACACACCAAAAATCAGGCCAATATCTGCAGGCATTGCGAAAAAAAGTCTGTACATGTGTATTTGTCATGAAAATTTCTATTTTTCATGAATTTTTTAAGTTTAGGAGCCGTAAAACGGTCAAAAGTAGGTCAACCTGGACGAAACGCGAACTTGATCTGTAACTGGTCATTATCTGCCCACACACCAAAAATCAGGCCAATATCTGCAGGCATTGCGAAAAGGTCTGTACATGTGTATTTGTCATGAAAATTTCTATTTTTCATGAAATTTTCTAAGTTTAGGAGCCGTAAAACAGTCAAAAGTAGGTCAACCGGGATAAAACGCAAACTTGATCTGTAACTGGTCATTATCTGCCCATAAACCAAAAATCAGGCCAATATCTGCAGGCATTGCGAAAAAAAGTCTGTACAACCATTTGATTTCGGAATGACGGAAGGACGGACATTGGTAAAACTATATGCCCCGGCCACTTTGTGGCAGGGGCATAAAAACTTTTACATTTCATTTTGTTATGGGTTTTTTATAGGACTCAGACTCAAGGCAGGTAGACTTGATCTCAAAAGACTCAGACTTGGACTTGGACTCAAGTAGCCTTGACTGATCAGACTCAGAATTATGTGGACTTCACTACATCACTAATCTAAATGCAGGATCAATTTGCCCTGACAGAGGTATGAGCTCAACAGAGTACCACTAAGTCTTATAACACACTTCTTATATTGTTTTTGCCCATTGCTTTTATACGAGTGTTTATGACTGTAACGAATATTTGAACTATCTGGAGTCAGAAATCTATGTTAGAAATCTGAGCACAAATATTCACCCACTGCAATATAAATTGCCTTTTTTCCAATCTGTTGAAAATCTTATTTAAGCTTACATTTAGAAACTGCAAAGAATAACTATAATTTAAATCTCTTTCTAGACTGAACATAATCTAATATTCAGTATCCATTAATCTGTTGTGTCCTCAGTGTTACTGGGTAAAAGCCATATGTTTACATTGATACTGAACCAATTTTAAAGCAAATTATTATGTATACCCATAAACCAACATGTGGTTGGGTTATTTGGTTCTCTTGCAAAAGGCAAAATGGTTTGCAAATAAATTTGTGTTTTGCCATGGTGTATTGTGAATTGATTGGTTTGACTAATGAACATCCTGGCAAAACACAGCCCTTCTAGTGCCATTACAGCAGGGACTGACTGAAAATTACTGCCACCAAATTTACAACCGATTACCTGTATTCTAAATTAACCATCTGTTGCTGTCACTGGTGAGGGTCACCTGGGCAGGATTGACAGACTGATTGATATTGGCAGGTATGGTTCTTTTTTTGTATTGAGAAATAAATTAATGAACATAAACAGAGAAAACAAGGGCAATTGAAGTGTAGAGGAAAACTGTCCATTTTTCTATTGGTATATTAGTGGTATGAAATCTTTAAAGTACCATACTTGTTACAATGTGATGTAAGAGTAACAATCAGGCACCGACCCAGAATCGTTAATCTATGAATTGTGGGTAATCAATCAATACAGTTTTCTACATGGCATAAAAAAAACACACTCCACTTTACTTGATCATAATTCACTGTCTGCCCAATAGAGCATGCTTCACATCAAAGCACCTGAAATGATCAATCCAGCACGCATGGTGTTATAACAATGGCCAGGTAATGCAATGTTGGAACACTTTCCTTAAATAAAGGCTCTCATGGACTCTATAATATGAGCCTGTGTTGTGCTTAAACAAATGGCCTAATGGCAACTCTGTGTTTACTAAATAATACATGTAAAAGTATTGACTTGACAGCTGAGGCGTATCTGATCCGTGTTTACTGACGGAAGTATCTATATTTTGCTACAATGTGTAGATTTAGCTCTGTATGGCTGTGATAATCTTGATTATATGGTGAACTGACACATACACAACACTTATGTATCAACATATTAGTGGACTGACTGGTCAAACATGGAATCACCTAGTGATTTTGCAGTACTATTTAATATGGACACTTCGGTATTAGAAAACAAAATGATAGTTAAATAATATGGCAAATGGCCTGTAAATAACAGAGCACCAAAAAAAGACACTTATTCAGGTAAAAGTCTTTCATTTTACACCTGAGAAGATCAGGAGCGATTATCATAGAGTAATGATCACACCCAGTCAAACGTAAGTCCAAATAACCATCTAAACAGTTCAGGTGACCTTTAGGACTACACTTGATGAAATTCACCTGAGATATATCATCTGTCCTGGATATGTCAATGAAGTTTTGGGTCATTGTCCAGGACTTCTAGGACATAAAATTGAATTTAACCAATATGCAAAACACCAGAGCCACTCTAATTTGTTGATAATTAGTGACTATATCACACTCTGCAGGTTTGACCCTTTGACCCTCTTTGACCCTCTTGATAAGTTAAGATTTAACCAAATGTGTCCTGCTGGAGGTTATTTTCCATATTTTCCCATAATCTTAGGGATTTGACATTTGACCTAACATTTTGCTAAGTATCTAATGTTGCATCACCATCTACCAGTGTATCCATCACTAGTGTATCTAGTGGATGAACTCAGCCCATGGAAAATCCATCAGGGCTGAATTCATTAAATGGCCTTCAAATACACACACAAACACACACATATTTAACTCCACCAAAATCAGGCCCTGACCAGAATGATGATCTGATTGATCATCTTTAGACAATTCAATCTATAGCTGTCACCATTTAATTGCAAATATACTTGATACAACAGGAGTTGTTCATACACAAGCATGTCTGCCTGTACATGTTCTGGCCTATTAGGTTACAGAATTGTGTGAGGACTAGTAGTTGTGTACAGTTACAAGGCATGGCAGCTCAAGGTAGTCAGGGGAGGGGAGATCCCATTAGGTTGGGCCAGGTATCAATCATTCATAGAAATATTGACTAGGTCACAAACGGAAGGAGTGCCAAGCTTGGAGGTGATCTCCTGCACTGTGTGCAATCATTATAGACATGTTAAGCTGGGCACAGCCCATAGACTGGCAAAGCCTCCATTCCATGTCAGTCAGAATATATGTGATCATTTAAGCATAATGTTCAGGAAGTCCTGAGGTGATCTCATTTGTTAAAATTTTTTTAACTCTGAATAAAGGACCTTGTTCTACTTTGTTAAAATTATCTTACCTATGACTATAACAATATGTTATCTGCCGAGACCGCTTTTCCTTGCATTTATATGATAGGTAAACCTAATTAAAGGACAAAACACCTGTAAAGAGCAGACTACCGTAAATCTTGGTCAAACTATATGAAACACTGACAAGCCATAAAGTACACAATCTCCACAGAGTATAAAAGGGGACACTATTTCCTAAGACTTTTAAGGGGGACCCTACCAAAACAATTAAGGGGGACACTGCCAATACAAGAGTATACGAGGGGTAAAATCTTTAGGGTAAAAAAGGGTAAAGGTGGGGGTTTATAGTCTGATATCACTGAAGATGTCAGTCTCATCCAACTTTACACTTCGCCTTCCTGGTCTTTAAGGCCTGTTCATTCTTGTATCTTTTCTCAGATCCCTGATGAGCATACAACCATAGCAGCCATATCAGGCGCGAGAAGATTATTCGTTCTACATTTACCTGCCATCAATGACCAGTACCAATTCACTCCTTGGTCGTAGGAGCATACACTTGTGATAAAGACTGGCTAGGAGTCTTAGCACAGACGGCGGTCAGAACGGGATGCAAACCCACAACAAAGTCCAGTGTCCTATCCATTTCACCACCAAGCTCAACAAACTATATGGTTCATAAATTTAACAAGGTTCAAAAAGGACAACATCTTAACCACAGGAAAGGGGACAAATGTTCTACAGACCAGGAAAGAAGACTAGATTTCCACATATCAAATATGAGGACAAAAACACAACAAACTATAAATGGGTACAAAAACTCAACAGTGCATACAAGATCAAGAGGATTTAACTTCCATTTGACACTAAAGGGAATATAATATTAACAGAGTCGAAAAGGAAGGGAGGTGGAGGGTCACCACATAATGTGAAAAGGGGACAAAATCTCAACAGATGTAAGAGGGACAACATTTTCACAGGGTATAAAGGAGGCCAAAATCTCTTCAGACAATATAATATAAACAAAACCTCCAGGCTAAACATGAAGGGTCAGTATTCAAAATGCTCATTTTCCTCTGATAAATTTTTTCAAGGTTCCAAGTAGGGCAAGTAGGAAGTGACTTCTTGTTGCCCTACCACCATTTTTAAACTTTCACTTGCCCGAGCAAGCAGTTCATCTTAAATTTTGAGCCCTAAAAAGGGTACCCATCAAGGTTTTCCCTATTTCCAGATTGACTTCAAGGTCTGAAGTGGGGCAAGTTGACCAGTGTGTAACTATAATTGAGAATATTTTCTCACATCATTTTGACCCTAAATCATGTTTCCATTTTCAACAACTTTTTTCCCTGTGCACATACTTAGCCCTTTTTACCCACTGTGGATATTATTTTCAATTGACATAATGTCCTGTCACATTTTCTACAATGGACATTATGTCAAATGGCATTTTGGTGGTAAACATATTACCGGTAGGATAGATTTTTATATCCTGAAGCATTTTGTCAGTTACCTGTATGCCTAGAAAGATTTTATAAGCAGACTGTATACATGTAATATTCAGTTCTTTAAAAAAGGCATTTTTTTAACACTTTGTCTTATAGTGAAACATATGAGGGCTTATGTTTGCCACATGTGAGCTAATGAAACCCATTATACAAAAGCAATGCTGAACCTTTTCTACAGACTGATGACAAGAAGAGAACCGCTATGGCTTAGTACATTGGGCCAACTTAGCGTTCACAGAATGAATGGGGCCACAGTAATTGGTTCATTAGTTACCCCGAGTGGTATCCACTCTTCAGATTCAGGCCACCCAGGAGTAATGGGTTTATGACACTCACTGTCCAGGGTGTCACTATTCTTTTCAGATCAGTGATGGGGCTATTCATTGTCTTTCTTTATAAAGGGCTGTACCATTTTACAAGGCCTGGGTACAGTGTACCACACTTACGCTCAGTTAAATTTAACTGTCTCTGTCCACAGCATGTTACAACTGGTCCAGAGCAAACAGTATTGAAGGGACGGCAGAGTACATACCACTTTATGCTGACACTAATGTATGGCTGATCAATACCTTTAGAACATATGGCCATATGTTAGGTAACCTTGACTTTAATGTCAAATTGATTGGTGATGCATCGTTTGTGATATTCAACTATGAAACTAGCTGTTTATGGAATACATTCAATCAAGAACTATATGTTTAAACATAATCCCAAATGCATATCTAGTTCCTGATTGATTTCTGTGCTAACTGCCCAAGGCTAAAATCAGACTTGTAAGGACTGATGTGGGGAAGATCTTGCAATTAAAATGTCCAGTGACTGGTATATTTTGCTAAAAACAGCAATAAAGGAAATGAAATATGGGTAATACATGAAATTTTACAAGCCTCTTGGCCTTTTGACAATTCCTCTGAGGTTTAGCAGGGACTTAAAGGTAAAACAAATATGTTCTAAAAGAGTGGGAGTGCTACATGTGGGTTTATATGCTGTGCATTGTGAAGCCAGTTATTTTTGTTAGGAAATGTCTAGGCAGCCGACAATGCTTTAACTGATATCACTAAGTGTCAGCTGCCTAGATGTGTGACATTCTAGACCTAGTAGGTATTTATTTATTTGAACTTTTATTGTACAAAGTATACATACATATATACATATAGCATATATGACACTGAGATATAGTAAGGTCTGGTTACATATACTTAACCATACATTAAGGTAATAATAAGGACTGGTTAAATTCCTAAAAATTTCTGTTTTTGCAAGAAAAGGTGTACTTAATATTCAAATTAAATTAAAAAGCTTTTAAATTGAAACAAAGTTTATATTTATCCAAATGCAGAAAATCTCCTTAGCTTTCAGAAAATGTATACTTTAACAGGTCCTAAGGCATCAGCTTGTTTAATGCAAAGGAAAAACTGAAACAAAGTCAGGTCATGTGAGGGGGACCAGTCCTGCTACTTTTAATCAGAATGGACAATATTTTTTTTATATTTGCAGCCACCATGGACACCTGTATATGTGTAGAAGGGATGTATATTTGAAGTAAATGTAAATGAAGTTTTACGGATACTAGGTTTTTGACCAGGTTCTGCTGCCGCCGCTGTTGCGTTCGTTTCCGGGGAACTCCTCTGAGACTACTACACAGATTTTTCCGAAACTTACACCAATTATCGGGTCACATGTGAACTGGTGCCTAACCAATTGGCGTTGACCTCTGACCTTTCCTCTCTGCCCAGCTTCCATTTGTGGGTCTTGTTTCCACACATAAACCCCAATTTCTCAGAAACCGTTTGACCGATCATGAAAACATTTTGTACAAATGTAGCCCTTTGATAGCTTTATAACAAACACAATAAATGGTGGCGCCACCTGCAACCATATTTGCACAGTGTCCATCTGTTCATCTGCCTTGGGTTAAAATCACTCATATCTCTGCAGTGGTTTGACTAATTCACCTGAAATTTGGATGCATATACATCCTGGAGAGCTTTCTTGATTTTATGACAGGTGGCGCCACCTACATTCACATTTATGCTGCAGACATCCAAGATCATATCTCGGGAACCGTTTGACCGATTGGGCTAAAATTTTGCATGTGTATAGATCTCACATAGCTCTTTATCATACACAAAACTGGTGGCACCACCTGCAGCCAATTTTGCACAGCATCTGTCTGTTTGTCTGCCACAGGTTAAAATCACTCATATACATGTAGTGGTTTGACTTATCTGCCTTAAATTTTGCATATGTATACAACTTGGACAGCTTTCTGGATTTTATGGTAGGTGGCGCAACCTACATACACATTTCAGCTGCAGACATCCATGCTTATATGCAACACTTCACTCTATTTCCCCTTGCCACTCAATCCATGCCTCACTTCACCCATTCCTCTCTGATTTTTGGCGGATACACGTAGTCGCTTGTCGACTACCCGTATTCTAGTTTTGTATGTTATTTTCAGAAGGTTAATACACTGGTTTTGTTGTCTGAACTAATGCATTTGTCAACATTTAACTTTCTCAACAAAGAAAAATTGTGTAATAAAAAAATGTTTACTAACCCTTGCTTTTGCGTGCGCAAATTATTCACAGGTAAGCCCTATCTGGGTCCCCTCTTCTTTGCAACTATTACTACATACAAAAGATATTCGGAGCACTTGTTGTGGTTAAAAGAAGTTTAAATTCATGCATTATATGGCAATGGTGGACCTCCTATAACCAGAACTGTCTTATTCAACACATGCCATGAAGAAAATGTCAGATCTGCACTAATTTTCACAGAAGCCGACCATGAGGAGTCTGATAATAGAAGCCAACTGTAATATGTCATGATTTGTAATACTTTGTTAGCAGCAGTTCAGCCATGCTCAAAATATCAGGTGAATACCCACAAGGTCACTGGACTCATAAAGCTTCCTGACTGGCTGAACAGACAAAATGACAGGATAAATTATGCAAGGCAGCACAGGCAATTAACATGCTGGACGTTAGCTGCCCAAAGGGTAACAATGGTAGCTAGTCCTGGGAATCCTGTGTGTAATAAAGACCATGAACAAATACCAAATATGAGTAAATTTATATATTTGATAACAAAATTTGATACAAAGCCACAGTAAATAGCAGCTGCAGCTGTATAAAACTAATACAGGATGCACCATGTGGGCAATGGGCCTTCACAATCAATACTTAATTGACCAGTCCATTGGGTTTATGATTGACACTAATACATGTTCACAATAGTACAAAGCAACTCCTCTCATGTGTTCAAAATATATGACCTGCAAAATGTAAGTTACCACACTGGCAGTAAAGGTGTATGAGGGCTGATTGGTCCACTTTACGCCGAAACAATGTGGTTTATCAGATGTGTGCAGCATGGTCTGCCATTTTGTATTCAATCAAGGTAATCTGGTGTCTTTGGAGTGAACATATTTCTTCATAACAGAACATTTTAGAACAAAAGAACATAATGGAACAATAGTGCATTTCACCAATGCCTGGATCTGCATCCAGATCTGCCGCAAAATTTGATCTAGTCTAAAAAATGACAGATTGTTCCATGGCGCCTCCCTACAGGGTTCCTTCAATGTAATTTTTTTTTTAATTCATTTAGATGTTTTTGAAATACTAAGCACACAAACTAAAAGATAAATATTCCATTAAAGGGGATTTGTCTGTTTCAACATCCAGATATGGATTTAAATTGACTCAATTCATCCATACATTACAGGGTTCATAATACTTTGAAATGGAAAGGCATAAATCTTGTTTTACCTTTCCACAGGAAAATTTGCTTTTCCGTATAGATGCATCCTTTCATCAAATCAAACTGTCAATTAGCCAGTTCCATTTTTACATTTCTGTGCAAAGTTAACCTGTGTTGTTATGGTGCAGCGTCCTAATGATGACACCTGGTAATCTGTTTAACATATGCTGGGACTGAATACAGACCTGTGTAACATAACAAATGGGTCAATAATGTATTTCCTTACAAAGTGAGAATAGGGCTGGGGTTTGGACTAATACTCAAGCTCTGTTATGGGGCTGCAAATCATGGGGCTCTACGATTTTATCAGCACTATGAAGCCATAAAAGCTTGGGGTACCAGGGTAGCTGTGGTTTCCAAATTACCATTATGCAAAGGAATATTTCATTTTAACATATTTTTCGTTATATGTGATAAGGGGAACATCTAAGAGTTCACCTTTCCAATGGTTTGGTAACAAGAGCACCGCAAATGTGCATAATACGCCTGTCGTGTATGTGCTGACCTCTAACCTCATTAAATATGCGTGATTTTTTTATAAAAAATGTAATTCAGGTCAGAAACTCTATTGGTAAATATATAATATGAGTTTTATGTAAATCCACAAGATTTTTGTAAGTCACCAAGGTGCTTCCAAAGTGCGCTGACTTATGACCTCATTAAATATGCATGGATTTCACTGGAATTAAACTAAGGCCAGATATTTTTTTATTAACTTTTCTAATGAGTTTGATCAAAATCCTTCTTATTCTTTGTAAGTTATCGTGGTGACATCACAAAGTAGCCTAGTGACCAATGACCTTATTAAATATGCTTGGAGGTTGCCCAAAATCAAACTTGGGCGAGATTATCTGTTGGTAAGTGCTTATGGTGAGTTTTGAGAAAATCCATCCAAGCCCTGGTAAGTTATCACAGGGACACTAAAAGTTAAGGATGGACGGTGGGTATACCATAATATTCCTGGCATAAGACGGGCATATAAACAAGTGACCCATGGGTCATGATGCTCAGCTGACTGGGAAGAGATTTGCCAAACACAATTTTATCATCTGAATGGTAGTATGTACCTATTCATTTGAAGCATCAAACAGCTTAACCAACAGGCCAAGATTGTGACTGTATTTATACCATAAAATCTCCACTTAAAACCGCGGTTTAATCAAGAAATTCAAAATCTTGAAATCAGGTTGATATCCTGAAAACACTGTGCGATTTATACTAGAAGGGTTTCCTGAATATCTTCCTGACAGACATCCTTTTTGGGCCGGCGAGTGGGCGATAATATTGCAACTTTCGAAGGCCGTTCTTAGCAGCAGTCTCGCATGCATGGGAGCCGTGTGTAAATGTATTATTTACGATTATTTGTTATTTATAAATTAAATATTGCCGATTAGTTTTAGTATGATATATAACTTGTTAAAAAATCTTGGTAATATTCACCAAATAATACGTTTACAACAACCCTGCTGTCACAGCGGCCCACTTTGTTGGGCATGGTCAAGCAAAATTGAAATAAAAGCCTACTTTAAACCAATTTGCGGCATTATTTAGCAATGATTATTTGTTTAAAACGTTAAATGAAAAAAAAGCTGACATCGTAAGGAGTCACACAATGGCAGACGATCGTTTTAAAATCAAGTTTGAGTGCCGCCATGTGCTGAAACACCCCGGTATTCTGCTAAGAATATTTTGAACGGCTGTACGCGGTGCGTGGTAAACAGAAAAGCCACCTATTTCGTCCCAGCGTGCTTTGCGCGAACTCTGCCTTGACAAAATGGCTCCCCACACAGAAACTTTCTTCAGGAAAAAAAACTTGCTTACCCCGACTGGCCACTTTAATTTTACCTTAAAATCACTCGTTTTCAAGCGTCTGGTTTCCTATACGTGCGTATCTCGACAAGGTAACTACAGTTACTTTGATATTTAGTAAAGCTGACCAGCGATGTTTTCAAACGCGCCAGCAAATTGTGACATGGGGCGATGTCAATGTACGATGTGATGATGATAATACCGAAATAACTGGTATGAAAATGATTTGAATCTTCATAGTAATTCCAGAAAATGGAATTTTCATCAAAAGTTAAGATTTCAAAATATTATTTTTAGAATTAAAATATACAGTGACTTGAAATGGATCAGCAGAATATATTTTTTTAAAATATAATGACAAATCAGTTGCAAACAAAAATACGACACAGAATATAAAATCTGTATAAACAGGCGGAGGTTCACCGGCCCTTATGTCTTCCCAAACTTCATGCTTGAGTGACCCTGCAAAAGTGTTATGATGTGTTTAAATAAAATGCCCACGGAATTTTAAAGTGGACAGGAATGGCCGAGTCGCAACCTACGCGTGTTCATTTCAAGATGATAGCTTGATTGTATCTTTTGTAAAATCATTCCGTAGCGAAAGTTGGTGCGGTTTTAAAGGGGGGTTCTTAGTATTTAAGCCCCTCATGATGTCTCACCTGGAATTTCGGCAAAGTCTGGGTGCGGTTTTAATCGGAAGTGCGGTTTTAAGTGGAGATTTTACGGTATATCTCAAAAATAGAGAAAAAATGCATAAACTTTAAAAAACAGGTGGTTCCACCAGTCTGCAGAAACTAATAAAAACACTTAATGGGCAATATCCATGCAAAGAATCATGGTGAACTCTGCATTAGTTGTTCAGATACTTCAGCTTTTGTATCAAATTTTCCATTATTCTGAGGGATACTTCGGAGTACTATAGCTTGAAGGATATGGGTAACAGAGACCTAATTCAGGTTTCCACAGACACTTTTCATGGGCCTCCTTGCATGACAAGAATGAAGATTCTAAGTCCTGTTGTTACGATTTGTGCCACGTTAACAGATGACAGCATCCTTAAAGGTCTCAAAAATAGAGAAAAAAATTTGTAAAAAATAGAAAAATACAGGTGGTGCCACCAGTCTGCAGACACTGATGTAACATCTCATGATAAATATGTATGCAAAAAATAATGACCATTAGTGATGTAGTTAATGAGATATTGAAGTTTTTGTATAATTTTTCCATTATTCTGAGCTGTACTTTTGAGTGCCATAGCTCAAAGGATATGGGTAGCAGAGACCTAATTTCAGGTTTCCATGTGGACTTTTCATGGGTCTCCCTGTGTATTAAGAATGAAGATTCTAGATACAGTCTTTACAATTTGTGCCCTGTCGACAGATGTTCACATTTTTAAAGGTCTCAAAAATAGCGAAAACCATTCGTAAAAAATAGAAAAATACAGGTGGTGCCACCAGTCTGCAGACACTGATGTAACATCTCATGATAAATATGTATGCAAAAAATAATGACCATTAGTGATGTAGTTAATGAGATATTGAAGTTTTTGTATAATTTTTCCATTATTCTGAGCTGTACTTTTGAGTGCCATAGCTCAAAGGATATGGGTAGCAGAGACCTAATTTCAGGTTTCCATGTGGACTTTTCATGGGTCTCCCTGTGTATTAAGAATGAAGATTCTAGATACAGTCTTTACAATTTGTGCCCTGTCGACAGATGTTCACATTTTTAAAGGTCTCAAAAATAGCGAAAACCATTCGTAAAAAATAGAAAAATACAGGTGGTGCCACCAGTCTGCAGACACTGATGTAACATCTCATGATAAATATGTATGCAAAAAATAATGACCATTAGTGATGTAGTTAATGAGATATTGAAGTTTTTGTATGAAATTTTTGACTATTCCGGGGGGGGGGGTACTTTGGGGCCCCATAGCTTGAAGGATATGGGTAACAGAGACCTAATTTCTGGTTTCCATGTAGACTTTTCATAGGTCTCTCAGTGTGTCAAGAATTAAGATTCTAGGTCCAGTCTTTACGATTTGTGCCCTGTTAACAGATGTTCAGATTTTTAAAGGTCTCAAAAATAGAAAAAAAAATCATAAAAAATCGAAAAATACAGGTGGCGCCACCAGTCTGCAGACACTGATGAGACATTTCATGATAAATATGTATGCAAAAAATAATGACCATCAGTGATGTAGTTAATGAGATAATGAAGTTTTTGTATGAAATTTTTTACTATTCTGGGGGGGGGGGGGGTACTTTGGGGCCCCACAGCTTGAAGGATATGGGTAACAGAGACCTAATTTCTGGTTTTCATGTAGACTTTTCATAGGTCTCTCAGTGTGTCAAGAATTAAGATTCTAGGTCCAGTCTTTACGATTTGTGCCCTGTTAACAGATGTTCAGATTTTTAAAGGTCTCAAAAATAGAAAAAAAAATCATAAAAAATCGAAAAATACAGGTGGCGCCACCAGTCTGCAGACACTGATGAGACATTTCATGATAAATATGTATGCAAAAAATAATGACCATCAGTGATGTAGTTAATGAGATAATGAAGTTTTTGTATGAAATTTTTTACTATTCTGGGGGGGGGGGGGGGGGTACTTTGGGGCCCCACAGCTTGAAGGATATGGGTAACAGAGACCTAATTTCTGGTTTTCATGTAGACTTTTCATAGGTCTCTCAGTGTGTCAAGAATTAAGATTCTAGGTCCAGTCTTTACGATTTGTGCCCTGTTAACAGATGTTCAGATTTTTAAAGGTCTCAAAAATAGAGAAAAAAAATCATAAAAAAAATCGAAAAAATACAGGTGGCGCCACCAGTCTGCAGACACTGATGAGACATTTCATGATAAATATGTATGCAAAAAATAATGACCATCAGTGATGTAGTTAATGAGATATTGAAGTTTTTGTATGAAATTTTTTACTATTCTGGGGGGGGGGGGGGGGGGTACTTTGGGGCCCCATAGCTCGAAGAATATAGGTAACAGAGACCTAATTTCTGGTTTCCAAGGAGATTCCTCATGGACCTCTCAGAATGTAAAGTTACAAGATTCTAGGTCCAGCAGTTACGATTTGTGCCAGGTTAACGGACAGACGGATGGATAGACAGACGGACAGATGGAAAAAGAGTGATCGCTATAGCTCAGATGACTTACAGTCAGCTGAGCTAAAAAATGAATAATTCCTTTCAATTCAGTGTTTGCCTATCTGGGACAGGCTGAAAGGCCTATTATTATGACCCTGGCTTTGTAACATCTGTCCCTTGGCTAGGTGCTCCTTCCTAAAAAGTTAACTGAAATTCATTGAGGACTTTTTGGAGATATTTCTCATACCTATATGCATCCACTTTTTCACAGAATCTGGAAAAGCACTGGTTGACTTCCACATCACAGCAATGCTGTTCACTTTTATAGACATTGCTTTTGATTAGGTAAGTACTTAAACTGACAGAAGTGTGTGTGTGTGTGTGTGTACAGGTACAATTGGTAACAGGACTCATTGTCAATGTCATCAACATCTGAAAGATCAAAATTTCATGACTCCCTTTGATACCCCCTTTGTATCTTAAAAAAAAAAATAATATGTTCCTTACCTTGGCCAGAACATGGCATATTCATGACTGGGTTATTTGAAATATTTAATATCAGTATATTGTTGCTTTGAAAACTCCTTTATTGGTCTGCAGCCTGGCCAATTTATAAATAAACTGCTTGACTGAACAAGAAGATGAGCATAATTAACTCATACACAGGCAGGATTACCAAGAAACTGGATAAATTAGCGTGCATTGATGTCTATTTAATAATTCATTAACATACATGCACTAGCATAGAGATCAAATATGGGGGAAGGCCAAATTTAAGCTCTCCTTGGAAGGCTGCAGGCTATCTCATTTAACAGCGAACTCTCTTACAATGTAAATGAGGAACTGGAAAGTAATCCAACTCCCAGAGGACATGACCTTTGACCCAGCTTTCCTTGGTGGACCCATCCTTGTCCTTGTGGACAGCCAGACATTTCCCCAACTGCTGTCACAAGCTGGTCTGACTAGCTGCCATTGTGTAGTTTCTGAATAATTAATGACCTAATACAAACCCAAGATTATTCAATTTAATGAAATCAACTTAAAATGCATTTTCATATTTTGTGATAAAAGAATGATTATATATATTTATATTGACATATACAGTACTTCTCTGTTTAATGGACTCAATGTTTTTGTTCAATGCATGAGGAAAATGCACAACCAGATTTGAAACAGGCTTAAAATGCCACAAGCATGTCCCACATGAATCTCCATAGAAAATATTGTATTTCTCTCTTAATAATTCAGATCTTTGGAAATGTGTGATGTCATCAAGGTCTAGCACATAATTTATAAGAAAAACCACCATATGTGACTCACCCAAAGACACCTGAGCTGCATGTAGGATACCAGTTTCAAAACCTGTGTCTGATACCTAGAATTTAACATCAAGGATTTATTCTCTAAATTTACCAACCTGATAGAAAGTAATTTCTGTTAAACTTTTTGCAATTAATATAACAGTATCATTGAAAACTGTATCCTATTTATTAATTTATTATTATGTTTTATCATTCATTATTATGATTTTTTATGCATTATGTATGTATATATGTTGGATCTATGGGTTTAAACACCTTAATTTCCAGAATAAATGCATTTCACTGATTAATCTGTAATGTCAGGGTTCTGAACATTCTGAGGCCAACATATTACTGCCAGATGCATAGACACCTCCTACCAAAGGCAAAGACCCTGGATTCATAATTAAAAAAAAAATAAAATTTCATGATTTTTTCATGTTGTCTAAAAGACACTATTAATTACAGCCACAATGAAATATAGTCATCCATGATTATAAAATGGCAATTATCATTTTACTAAGAATTTCTCGGTAGTGTTTGTTTCATGTGTTTGTTATTCATGAGTAGTGTTTGTTAATTCAATTTGTTATTCATGATGGGGTTAATTCATTGTGTTAACTTATTATGATTAACTGGTACACAAAATATGAAAAATGCTGGAAAAAAGCACAGGTATCACAGATCAATCTTACACCCTCTTTGTTTCTTAAAACAAGGCCTATAGGCCTAATGTGAACCTGTGCAAAGTTTGGGAGTATGAATGGAGGTTTATTTTTAAAATTTAATATTGATCCTCATAAGTCCTGCACATCTACCTTAGTCATTATGATTTCTGCGAAATGGTCGTTTCAGACCTGCAAGTTTCAGACTAGGACATTTTAAAACTAGAATATGAGTAGTCAAAAAGCGACTATGTGTATCCGCAGATATCAGAGTGGGACAGGTGAAGTGAGGCATGGATTAAGTGGCAAGGGGAATAGAGTGGTGTGTGTTGCATATTAGCATGGATGTCTGCAGAGTAAACGTGAATGTAGGTTGCGCCACCTGTCATAAAATTGAGAAAGCTGTCCAGGATGTATAAACCTGCAAAATTTCAGGTGGACAAGTCAAACCACTTCTGAGATATGAGTGATTTTATCCCAAGGCTGATGAACAGATGGACCCTGTGCATAAGTGGTTGCATGTGGCGCCACCAGTTTTGCCTATGATTAGAGCTATGTGAGATCTATACACATGCAAAATTTTGGCCCAATTGGTCAAACGGTTCCCGAGATATGAGCTTGGATGTCTGCAGAGTAAACCTGAATGTAGGTGGCACCACCTGTCATAAAATCAAGAGAGCTGTCCAGGATGTATACACCTACAAAATTTCAGGTGGAAAAGTCAAACCCCTGCTGAGATATGAGTGATTTTATCCCAAGGCAGATGAACAGATGGATGTTGTGCTTAAATGGTTGTAGCATCATATCAACACTCTGGCATTACCACGAGATTACTATAGCACCAGAGTTTCATGACATCTATGTCTGAGGAACGCATTAATGAAGATGCACATATTTTCGTCATTTCTGACAACGCTTCGTGGCCTACAGGTACACAGTTAATCAACATAAACCAGACCAATCGTTAGCATTTTTTGTGTACTTTCAAATAATAACAAACATGAGCGAGAAAAAATCTGTTTTAACCCATCACATTGGTAAACCTTTTGGCGTGTTTGTTGAATTTATGACCGTGTGAACACAAGCATCGCTCGCACGGGTTACAGGACGCAGGAACCTTGCAGGCAATACAGGAAATGACCTGTGTCCTTGGAGACGGTGTTTCAGTTTGGGTTGTGAGCTCACATGTATACTATTGTGTAAATGCATTATTTTTAGCATAATATTGAGATTATGGGCCGTTTACCACAACATGAATGCAACCTGATGCAAGACCACTGTGATACATTTCTAGATATAACTTGTATCACGACTCAAGTAGGCTTACCAGCCCAATTATCCTTCTCAGCCTACTGAGTCAGGTTGTCACGGCTAAAATGGTTGCAGGTGGCGCCACCATTTTTGCCTCTGATGAAGAGCTATGTGAGATCTATACACATGCAAAATTTTGGCCCAATCGGTCAAACGGTTCCCGAGATATGATCTTGGATGTCTTCAGAGTAAACGTGAATGTAGCTTGGATGTCTGCGGAGTAAACCTGAATGTAGGTGGTGCCACCTGTCATAAAATCAAGAGAGCTGTCCAGGATGTATAAACCTGCAAAATTTCAGGTGGAAAAGTCAAACCACTGCTGAGATATCAGTGATTTTATCCCAAGGCAGATGAACAGATGAACACTGTGCATAAATGGTTGCAGGTGGCGCCACCAGTTTTGCCTATGATGAAGAGCTATGTGAGATCTATACACATGCAAAATTTTGTGCCACCATTATTAGTGTATGTTATAAAGCTATCAAAGGGCTACATTTGTGCAAAATTTTTAGCTGATCAGTCAAACGATTCCCAAGATATGTGGGTTTATGTCTGGAAACAGATGCACAAATGGATGCTGGGCAGTGAGGAAAGGTCCGAGGTCAACCAAATGCGAGTGCGCAGCAGTTCACATGTGACCTGATGATAAACCCAATTCGCTTAAAATGCAAACCAAATTTTTTCAAACAGTTAAAAGATATAGTTCCAATAATCTGGGAATTCTGCAACTAGACATTGTGTCTAGACACCTGCCAGAGCCAGGTCCGTTACCATGGTGATGTCTGGACCCCACCTGTTAGTACTGAGTGACCTCTTGACATGGCTGCTGAAACTCAGCATGTTGTCAAATCTGTTTTCAAACACAGAAAGCCTTTTTCAATTGGCTACAATGCTTTTTTAAAAGCTGTATTTACCCAATCTATTCTTATAAAACTGGCAGAACCCTACCATAGAATAATTCTTGTAAATTTTAAACCAATCAGCTTAACAGTTTCATCAGAAATCAGTTTATAATCTGTTACAGGTGCTCTTTTTATTGTGTGACACAGGTGTAGCTCCTGTTGTGGTGCTCGTGTCTGGCTGTGTATTACATTCTATGTTTAATCCGTGTTGGTTGAACTCTCGTTGTCATGTGAGCCTTGAGCTTTCACGCCTGGTCGTGGTTCATGTGATGAGCCTGGTGCGTGGAGATACACAGCGCTGTTCTTTCTAGAGAATACCTGAAATGTGTGTTTGTGCAAGACCTTATAGACTATTCGAGAAGTGGAAAATTCCCAGCTTGAGGTGTGAAGGTATATAAAGGGGCTTTTTTTTAAGAACCAGAGGGCCGACAGGAGAGCAGATTCCAGCGGAAGTAGAAGCGTGTGTCAGATTCTAAGACCTTATCCGACGAATGCAGCAATTATACATTTTCAAAGATTTTCTCTTGGATTTTATACATTTGGACTCCAGTTTACTTTCTGTGTTGTTGCATGAACTTTCCACTGGACTGTCATTCTCCAAGAGTTTACATTCAAAGGACTTATCATGGTGTTGGTATTGAGGTATTGTACCATTATCTTTCTGTGTGATTATATTGACTTGTTGCTATAACGCTGTTTTACTGTATAATTGTATTGATTTAGTGTATTGTATTGTTAGGGTTGTTTTAGGAATAAATTATAGTTATTTGTTAACAAAAAACCACTGACTTCTTTATTCATTCCCCTAGACATTTCCCGCTGCCTAGTGTTACAGAATCTGATTTTTTTATCTCTGTTAGAGAATTTGTGTTTACACATACGCGATCTGTTTATATTAGGTTCTGTAACAAAGCTAGAAGAGTTTAAAATGACATTTTTGCTTGTAAAAAATACATCAATGTTGGTGGCGCCACCAATACCTCAATTTCAGATATGACATATGTGACAAACATTGATATAAAATTTGGTGATTATAGCTCTAGCCGTTTCTAAGATTTTAATTTTAGTGTGCTTTTTTGGATAGATGACTAAGTTCAACCTCCTGTAACTCGGCATAAAAATCTCCGAACTGGAACCATTCGAACAAACTTGGGACAGATTGTTCCAGGGATCATTTCTGTGAAATATTGGACAATTTGGCTGGAAAGTTTTGGAGAAGAAGATTTTTAAAGCTTTTTTAGCTTTTTCCCTATAAAATCTAAGAAAATGCAGTTAGAAAAAAATAAACAAAAACCGAAAGAGTTTTTCAGATGACTGATTATTTGCAAAAAATTTGTTGATGCTAGCTTCTGCCGTTTTTGAGATAGCTTTGGTTAAAGTACCGACGACGCACAACGCCTCACCATCGCATAAGCTCACAGGTTCGCTAAAAATAAAGAATTACACATCTGTGACAGAGGTCACAGACATTAACCAATTTTACTCTCGGAAAATTTAAAGGATATGCTTGATACTTTTTAAATATTCTGATATTCATGCAATGATCAGTTTTCAAAGACATTCAAATAAAATAATGCCTGGCATCTGTGATGCCACAATAACCCAAGACAGTCCAGAGCCATGACAAATCCTTAGACCCATTTTAAAGAAATTTGATGTTTTGTATGATTTCCACCTTAAATGGGCAAATGCAAGATCACTCTCATAGACAAGGGTATGACCCATGTTTAAAAGGGCTGCATTTACTGACTCAGATCTCTGCATATGCAAAATATTCTTATCTTTTTTAGTTATTTCTTCATTTATCTTCCATGTTTTTGCATTAACAGCTCTACCAGCACAAACCTGCAGACAGACACCATAGCACTCACTATCTTCAAAATTTCCATTTTAACTGTATTAATATAGCTAACATTTTCCCACTGAAGTGATCCTTACAATTTAGACACAAGATGGCAGAGTTTATTCTGAAGCATTTTGATGGCATTTAATGGGGTATTTCAAAATGTCATTATTATTTATTTCAGTAATATTGCTTTTGCTTGACAGTGCCATCTTGTGTTCATTCAGGGAAACACAGTATATGAGACTCACAATCACACTGGATATTTTTTTTTTATGTGATACAAGCACATTAGATGAAGACATTGAAAAAAAAAATGGAATATAATTTAATGAAACCATTTAATGTATATAAGAAATATCTAAAACAACTCCAGTATTTGCAGCACAAAGACCAGATAATGTGTGAAGTAGATCGGTTATTACCATAAAAAACTGTAATATTTCAAATATACAATAACATATTTCAAAGTACTCAATTGATATTTTTCATTTGACTGGGGGAAAATGAGTCATATGCACGTTTTCAGGATCATATTTCTGCATGAAATTCACAGCATGCATTTATAATGGCATGCACGGACTGTATTCCAGCCTGGGCTGTTCAAGGATTAATATTTCATGATTAACGTGGAGCTGGGCGTGATTAACACTGCAGCCCTGGTGAAGTAAGACTGTGCAAGGGCCAGGTGCCAGGGCAGAAGTTTATTGTTATGTAGCAATCCTTCCAGACACAGTCATATCAAATTCTGGTCGATGTGAATAGATTTGGTGATTAATGGTCAATGTGGAACAAGGGAGGGGGGGGGTGTTCAAATCAAAAATCGAATTCCAAAAAACCAAATACGTAATTGCAGAAATTTATATTCACCATCCCATATAGAAATGGGGGCATTTACAGTGATCATGTCCACATAACAATGTGTGTAAAATATTATTTCTGTACACAAACTGACATGGGTACAAACTGACAAGAACTTAATTGTGTTATATATATATATATATATATATATATATATATATATATATATTCCTTATGCCCTCTTATGTCATCACAGACTGCATGCAGAAGATAGGTTGACAGGGTTTTTTTTCTTCTTAATTTTGCTTCTGCGTGTATGTGGAAGATCTCAAGTATGGCTATTTTTAAAATGACCTTGAGTCAGGGTAACAATCACAAGAAATTTATTATACCTAATATTTATCTGACCTTGACCTAATTTTCAGTCTTGACCAGGGGGAGGCTTCCATTGATTGCCAAGGGATTTGAGACCTAGAGTTGTATTTCTTAATAAGCACAGGGGCACCAATGTAGATCTTTTCCAAATTATGCTCAGACCAAGGTTTTTGATGATGATCAAAACCATTTTGACAAGACACTGCTGGCAACAGTTAGTTACTATTAGCATAATTTAATAATACATTGTAGATATGGAGTTCAGATTATATTACAGGATTTATTTTCTATAGAAATTATCAGACTGACACCTGTGCTCCCCCACACCAAAATCATCTGAAAATATGACTTAAATCATATTGTGTAAACATGATCCAAAGTTCCCATGAGTATGTATGATGGCCCTATATGCGGGTAAAGTAGGGAATAATCACACAGTTTGATTGTCAAATATTCCTTCTCAAAGGCTGAGAGTGGGTCATTTCTGATTTTACATTCACTCAGAGACCCCTGGTGAGTGGTTCTTATACCTCCCAGTTCACACAGGGAGTGGGGAATAATTACCACACCTTCACTCTTCATGATTCTGTTATTCTACCTGTGAAACGGACCCCGTGGCCACTTCACAGTTTGAATCTGTGACACCACCTGGGAATAACGGAAATTACAGCGTTATTCAAATTCAAGCTTTACACAGCTGGTGTGGGGGTGGGGTGAATTCTTGCACATGTATTAGTGTTCCAAATCTGGGCAGGACGTCAAACTCAAAATAGCCAACTCCCCACCATTATCCTGTGACTCAATTATCGTGACACACAATTATCCATTTCACACTCTGCTGGTAGCATTCAAACTGTCAGGTAGCCGGTAATATATACTGAGTCAACCAGGAGGGTTTAATGGGCGGAGTATAAGTGGTCATGTCTGATGGTCTTGACTTCTCTGTAATCACCAGCAATTATCACTTCATCTAATACATCTTTAACTGTGGATGGGTGTGATATTTTACCCCATTCATCTGAGTGAAATCACATAAAGACAAATTATATATTACATATGGCATTTCCAGTGCAAATGTGCTGATATAAAAAAAAAACAATGTACACATTTGAAATGTACTGGGATTTAATGGATGAAAAGTAATTTGATAAGAAAGTTATATTAAAGGCATGGGTATCACATTTTATCCTATGCTTCAGGATATGATATGTACAAAGACAAAACTATGCTTTATATGATGGTATTTCCACTGAAATGACCTGATAAAAATAATAGTGACACATTTGAAAATGTACTTTGATTTTATAGGGTCATATCTGTGGTCACAAAGCTGTTTTTTTTGCCAGAAAAGACCAATGTTAATTCAATTCATCAAAATACATACACATTAAAATGTCTTTTCATGCTATCAAACAAACGACACCATAAATGAATGTGGATTGTCTTTATTATTATTACAAAAGCAAAACAAATATCAAATTGTTCGTGTTGCAACCATTTCATGTATGTGATTTCATATAATTGTGTACACATTTTCCCATTCCCAAGAGTCTTATGTGTAGAGAAATGGTAATAATGATAATGCAACCAGATGCTCTAAAATTCTAAATGAAATTAAAGTCTCCAAGATTACCATCTTGTAAAAGAAATATCTATCTTCAGTACTGTATCAGATTAGTGGTAAAGGTAGTGTCTGCTAAACAATCTGAATTAAAACTATTTAAGTTGCTTTAATATACTGATAAGTCTGCCTGCCAGAGAAACTCAATCTAGTTCGCTTTATTCTAGATGTCAGATAAATAAACATATGCAAGGCACTTTAGGTGTAAAAAGTCACCTTATCTAACCTGTATTATTCCATAAAGAGGTACTGATTACAGCAAGGGTGTATGAAAAATGTGATGTTAATCTGCTTAGTTAATTATACCATTTATGGCTATTTACAATACACAAAAAATTACATTACCATGGGCCTAAAGAAAAGCAGTTTGACAAGTGATTACAAATAATTTCAAGCGGTCAAAGGTCACTTTCACTACAGTAAGATGCAGAGTTGCAAGTCATCCCTGATATCTACTGGTGCTTGTTGTATGTGGCCACAATTCACCGGAAGATGCCAGGGGCTCCTTGCAACAATTTTATCGCTTTCTTTTGCCATGTGACCAATAACTGGAAAATTTCTACGAAAATAATACCTGATCAAAATCTGCTTAGGAGGCTCGTTTTAACCTTCAGTAAAGCATCTGTCATACATCATTTCTTTGAACTATGCTGAAATATTTCTCAGAAAATTATTCCACTATGCCTGATTCAAAATTACAGCCTATATTGAATCTGCTGATATCAGGTGCTTGTTTATCTAAATAAATCAACTGTGAGATCAAAACAATGTGAGTCAGAAACCTGTATAAACAGTTAAATAAATAATTATGTCTGAAATGTATGTTTACAACTTAAATATTCAAATATATAATAATATCACAGCACATATCTTACACAGAGAAGACTTCGAAATTAAGACTACATGGAAGTGATGGAAATATAGATATCCAAGCTTCTGTTACTTGTTCCATTACCCTACACATATCACAGAACCTAAGAAACATAATACCATAAAACATATTCAGTTTATCATTATAACCAGAGACCAATGGCAACTGAAATAATATAAATTAGATCTTATCACACTGTCTTGGTAGTGGCGTCGTAAGAAAGATTTATACATAAGACTACGTGCATGAAAGAAAGCATCAGAAATATAGTATGAGACAGAACAGTACCTATTGCTACTCTGTGGTGATGTCAGAAATATCTGCATGAGACAACATGTAGTACCCATGCATGATATCTTCTGGACTGGTATGAATATTTAAGAATTCATTGACTCCCTGCATTCTACAAAATGTCAATACTCATCAATACCTAATTACCAGTTTAATAACCACCAACAATAATATAATTGACTACCTGAGTTCATTCTTTCTAAATCCCAGAATAAATACATTAATCTCTGCTTGGCCTATATTTTATTTATATTCTGATTTGAGGCAGACTGTAAGCTCACATCATTTTATAAATAAAGGCAAACAAACATTTCATTTGCATGCGTGTGCACCTCATTTAACATTCTTGAGGAAAAACCTCAATATAGCAGATTTTAAAAAAAATGAAAATTTTTTTATTGTTCAGTTGATAAGAATTGCAACTAGTCTACAAGATTAGAATAATGACCACTTTCTCATAAATAAAACAGATTGAAATAACTGAGCTAATTTACTGGTAAATAATGTTTGTTGTCTAATAAGTGAAAAGTTTTAGATACTTCATTGACCCATATGGGTCTATGATTACTAGTATAAAGCTGTACGTTAATTTATGGCTTGTTCAATCTGGCCTGTTATGTCAATATCTCTGTCATGCAATCCTCCGTACAGATGTCACATACTACCAGTAAATTAGAACGATCTGGGGCTAATTGGATGATGGTTAATGTACCAGCATCTATTCAGGTATGCCAGGCCACAGCTACAATCAAGCTAATGAACACCTGTCTTTGCACAAGGTATGCTGTGACATTAGAATGATTAATGTGATCACTTTATTCACCTGAGTTCATGTTATACCAGTATTATCTTATCCATAATTTGAAACATTGAATATGCCCTGAACTGTTAAATTAAAAGAATAAGAATAATTATTATAAAAATCAACATAATAATTTAATAATTTTAATTTTATGAGGCTTCCATTCTTTAAGTACTGATATAATTATTATTTCAAAGGTATTTTTTATATTTTACAGATTTCTCCATGCAATTATGTCTTACTGACGAAACCTGCTCCCAACATAACATTGAGCAAACAATTTCCAAGTATGCAAGTTTGTGCTATTTATCTGTATGTCAATCATTTATAAACCATTTATTTCACCTATGTTTATATAACCTCCCTGAGGTATAATAAATACCTGTGGAATGCTTACTTGTTATCCACTAAAACTTATACTGTGTCTATTCACTAAATGCAATTTCTTTTGGGGTTTAAAATATATCTATAGGTATTAACTGTTAACAGTTCATCTGAGTGAACACCTGGCCTGGATTAAGAATTCTGACAATCACCTAGCTTATCTTTTCCTCATATAAATTACCAGTTCCAAATGTGTCAAGAAAAAATATTTCATGTGCCAAAATGAAGATATACAATATACCTGTCTCAAATAAATTTAACTTTCATAGGTTCACCTGAAATACAATGTAAAATATTAAAAATAACTGAAAACATAAATTACCTAACTATATTACCAAATCCATATTGAGTGCATAACAGCTGTGGCACAACCCCATATAGCATCATACAAGGAAATATCACCTCTGTTCAACTCGTGTTACCTGCCCACACAAAACTACGCTGCTCTGCAAATATGAAATTCAACAAGTATCATACTGTTATCAATATATATGTACAACTGGCTGAAAACTGAGATCACATGCTAATTAGTGCCAAGACCTCAGGTGATGCATTTAAAAACCACTTTCAATAATAAAGCACATTTTAGACCTCTTGTTTCAAACCTGTAATAAGTGGAATCCTAATCTAAAGTCCCTTTAATGTCATCACAAAAAAGGTGTGACTGTATTTGCCAATGATCCACATATAATGGGGATATACATAAAATGACCAATTCCACAGCACTGATAAATATTAAAATCAGTGTAACAGCCTACCAAGTGCCAATTTGGGTGATACTTTACATTATAATGAGTCCAAGACAGAGATACAGAGGTCTAGTTAGTTCCACTTAAATAGTTAAAATCAAGCACCTGCCTAGCTGATACCTTACCTGATGGATCTTAAAATGTTTACCCATGAGTGTATATACACTGGTGTTGACTCAACACTGCCGAGTGTGGACATACAACGCAGATCACTTGATAGGTCCTGCTTCGTGTATAAACACACTCAGTATCTGCAAACTCAGCTGTCCCAAAACGCCTACTACCAACTCCTCCAATATCTTGTATCAAATACTTATTACATCTGTAAGTCCAGCAGGGGAAATGACCATCAGCACTTGTGTCAGCCTTAGCGGACATCTTGCTAGGAACTGACCGGCAGACCCAGAGCTATTCTTGAAACCCCACAAATCTCAGGCCCAGAGGTCATCAGGATTGGTCAGTATTGACCCATGTGTATTTCTGTGGTCAGTAATCAATACTGACCACACTGGGCCACACTACCATGTGTGGACAGGGGATTGGTGGGAGTCTGCCATATTTGACCAGTAAATACATTGAACTCGCTACCGTTTTCGAATGATTTCACATGACATATCCCCTTTCCACACTTCTTTTCACACCTGCCCGTGCCTTGACCTGTCCTGAGGGTGGTTTACATTGTCTAGTGTACAGCATTTCCGTTACACTTAATTCAAACATATCCAAGTGGGGACCTGCAGGTCAGAAGACTAAGTGCCTGACATGATCATGTTAACTGTCAATCACTCAACTCTACTCTCCTTTTATATTACCTAATTACAGAAAATGAATTTCTCTCATTTCAAACTTAACTATCCATAATCCAGCTCTCCTACCTTCAAACTTATCCTGACCTGGTTACAGAGAATAACTCTAATTAATGACTAAACTATTAAAAATTCCGCTCTCCTTACCTAAAATATAACTAAGATCTATTGTTCTTCAACAACCTTTGACAATCCTTTGATGCACTGGTATGCTGAAATACCATTTGTACCATTTTTTAAATTAAAATTTTATTGTTTTACCAAAGATGTGTTCCACAATTACCTATACTGAAAAGTAGAGGAAAACAGGGATAAAAGCTTGTGTTTTTTTTTGGCCTTAGAATAACACTTTTCAATTATTTCCAAGGACTTGAAAAGCCTTGAAATTGTGATTTTCTTACTTCCAAGGTGATCAGGAGCTTGCCTGTACCTTTCCTTCACTATTTATAGGAGGAACCTTTCAGGAACATGAAAGCACAGGCCAACACCTCAGGCAGTTTACAAGGTATAATCATGTTCATTTTAAAGGGACAGCAAGGGGAAGTCAGGTTGAATGAGTATCATTTATAAAATCAGGTATCTTGCTCTAAAATCAAGGAATTTCAAATTTCCACTGATGATTGTCCGACTTAATAATCACTTCTATATAAATATCCTCCCCCACCTTCCCAATTTTCTGCTTTTCAGATAACTGACACTGAACACTCTAATACACTTACTAATGAATACCAGACTCACAAGTAATACTTTTAAAATCTCATTCCTATACGTGTCTTCTGTATTTTGACAGACAGTCTATCCACTGCCAGCTGACATGAGCTGAAAAGGATACCATAATTTTACTTGAGTACCTGATAGGCATCACCAAACTCAAGACTCAAGTACTCATTGTCATGGCAGAAATGTAAAGAAATTAATGAACATCTATTTACCAATGAAAGATATGTAAAAAAATTGATATAGTGATGGCATTACTATCTCCTATTTTAAACATAACTCGTTTCTGTGCAGCAAAAAAAAAAAAAACGTGTCATAAAAGACTTCTGATATATTGACCAGCACAGGTTTAAAGCCCTATGATAATGAATACTTATAGACTGCCTGAAAGTTTGCACTAATACTAAGATATGCATGAATAGAGAGACAAGTACACAAGTACTTGGTAACTTTATGTTGACAGACTTGGGTACTCAAGGATTCTTTCATTCCTATAGCTGACAATAGAAAGAGTGGCATACACCTATAATGTCCCTGAAACAGATGTACATAACCCCTGATTCTCCAAACCATATTCCAACACCCTACGTAGACCTAAAGCCTGTACAAACTCTGTATAATTCTTGATATACTTAATATCACTTAAATGGAGAATAGAGAATTAGTAGCTGCACTTTGATAAATACTATACTCTGCATTTTAATCAAGGGTTTCACTTCCCTATATAAAAGACAGAACAATATGTTCAGAAATTTAGAAAATGACTTTGAATCTGCATAAGCATTGCCAACATGTCATCTTATATTGTTATCGTTATAATGGCTCTTTCTCCTGAGAAGAAAACCTTCAAGTTGAAATGTGAAATACACAGAAAGTGTGCACCAATGGGTGTACCTTCTGGGTTCATTCATTCATCTGTTTCCAATGAATTTCATAAACAAAATTTCTTGAACAGAAAATCACTGATGCAAAAATAACTTAAGTACTGGCAAATCCTTTTCGGCCAATATGTTCCCCCAAAAAATGTATCAATTTTCAATCATTTTTACTTTTATTCAAGAAAAAGTAACTTGTATATCTATTCCAAGTAAAAGGTAATTTTTCTTCAATAAGATGTGTTTTGAAAATACACAGGTGAGGATTCTGTACATGACATTTCTCTTCAATTTTTTACGCATATCTTATCTATATATACCTACAGTGGAACTTGAAGATATATTCAATTATTAGTTAATCTAAATAAAATGAACTTAAGTATATTTTGAAGGTATTTTATTTGAATTACCCTCGCAATGTTAAAAATACCACTACACTGCTTGCTTATAGCATTCAGCAATTTATGCGATACCTCTCTGTTTTCAAAGGTTACCAGTCTTAAGTAGTTATTTTTTCTGGTAATGTGTACTGTTTTCTGTAAGTACAAAGTTGTTCCCTTGACATACCTGGTACAATACACCTGGCACAGCCTGACTTTAAGAAGACTGATATCACTTGAGTTAATCTGTTACAAATTTACCTACTTTACTTAAAGACAAAAGTTACAACTACAAATGTGTAGTTTATGTGTAGTGTATAATTTACAACTTGAACCCATTAAACACTCAGATTCAGAATACCTATCAACTTCCTGATTGAGAAAATATACTAAACCACTCCTTGTGAATCGTGAAATAAAAAAAAATATCTTGGATATGAACGATACCTCGTTATCAGTAATACATCTGTTACAAACATCCTAGACAATGCTGAAACACTCTGGTTGTCAAATCAATCCTCAAGATGTCCCTGGAGTGGTCACCCTGGCTGGCATAATCATTTCAGGTTCTTCTGCTTTCCCTGTGTTTGTGTGTTATAAGTGTATGAAGATGGCAGCTCAGGACTATGATATATCACGTCCCAACAATCGGACTGCATGAGTTATAAAGGCGGTGTGTCCCAGTCTCCCACTTCTGTAAAAATGAACTCTTGTTACCCCTGCCTGGGAGTGAGCCCTGTTTTCATATGGGCCAATTTTCCACATGCCCGACCCTTTTCAGCATGCAGCAACTGTTTCAATGTGCCAATACTAACAGGCCGGCTGCCTGGCCTATTGAATGCCACTGTGGGCCCCGAGGAGGGCAGAAAAACTAGCCCTACAAAGCTTGCACGTTTGGACGCTCTGCGAAGCCTCACAATCAATTAGTTAGCATTTGTACTCACTGTAACGCACGCGGTTCAATTGTTTGCTAGAGTGGATACCCAACTATGGAAATATGTCAATACTCATCAATAATAAATCGGCCGCTACCTGGAAGCAAATGTAAAGTATTGACAGAAGTTTTAAGCTCAGAGCTAACCCCCCCCCCCCCCCCCCCCAACTCCGCCAACAAACCAACAACTATGGTCTTCCCAACATTTTAGCGCAACCTTTTTGTGATCTTTTGTGACCACATCATATTCTGTCCCTGGACCGTGCACAGTCTGTTGTCTAATTGCCTGTCAAAGCATTTTGCGATTCTGTAGCCATGAATGCCATAATCCTTTACACCATGGGAGAGTCAATTACAGGTTGGGCCTGGGACCGGCAGTTGCCTTTGTGGTCATAGACATGTCAAATCATGTCTTGGGTGAGACAACAGTGAACAGCGGCTGACCAAGTGCTACTATTGTCCGAACACATAATACCTGTTCTAAATGCTATTTAACACCCCAAAAGCTGCCCCTGGTTCAAGCAGTCATAGAGTATGGGTCAGGGGGTAATTACTCACACAGCTCGAAATATTTACGAAGGTATTTATCGGTACACCAATCTTTGTTAATGAGGTAAAAGAGACCCCTCTTGGTCACTGCCTAGTCAGTGTGACAAACAGTGACAGGGTAAATAGTCAGAAAACTGACTCACCTACTAAATCTACTGTACCCTAGTAAACACGTCAGCATGTACATGCTATCGTCAAAGCAGATAAGAAAATAAACGTCATGGAATCTAAACATACTGAAATGACTTGCAATACATGTCATGCACTGGATATCCCTTAGCATATTCTTGCTTGTCACACTCGTCATGATTCTCTTTTTGAAATTAAGCCAAGCTTCATATTGGCTTAATAAAACTGCCAGAGTGCAACACATTAATTAATTTCATGTTCACCTAATTTGGTTTTATCAGTAAAACTCTCCTTTTAAAATTTATCCTCTTGTTTTTCTTTTCCATATTAACATATTTCACTGAGAAAGTGCACTTATTAAACAGTTAAAAAATCATTCTTATACAAACCAGTATCTGGCATGAAATGCACTTGATACAATGTACAAAATATGTAGTTCTAATAGGTGTCAGTGTATTCAAGCCAGGTTTTAGTGCATTAATCACTGTCACAGTGTATATATAATACTTTTTAACATAAGGTATAATCATTCAGCCATAACATATTTACAGACCAGAAATTAGGTATTTCATAAAATGATTGAGCCATAAAACCAGTCATTACACATAATGCCTGGAATCTGTAGTCATACGGTGAAATGCTTGAGTGAATAAGTCATTTCATGAAATGCCTTATTACCAAATCTTAAGGCAATTAACAAATGCACATTTACACCGTTTGCCAGTAATATATATACACGACAGCTCAGTGTCAGTAAAGCAGCCAGATGACCTGTTTATTTAACACCACTGAAGGGTTCCTGCACCTCTTGGCAAAGCAAATTTAAGACCTTTTTAAGATCAGCTGACAGAAAATTTAAGACCTGTTTATACATTAAATTCTTGAAAGGCCCTACCGTGCTTCAAAACTAATGAAGATCTACCGAGATCTTTCTTTGACAAGTAACTGCGGCAACTTCTCCAAAAAATGTCTCAAGCTTACATCTGATCACCGAACTGAGTCTGTTTGTGCACATTCATTATATCAGGATGGGTAAAATCAATTTTAAGACCTTTTTAAGACCTATGTCAGGATTCCTGGCATTTTTAAGGCCTTTTCAAGGCCTTAAAATTGAAAAATTAAAAATAAGACTTTTTCAGGCCCCGAGGGAACCCTGTACTGAGTGAGGCATTATTTATACAATTAGATAGGTTTGTGATGAAGATATATACTTGTATTTCTAAATGGTCAAATAATAACTGTTGTACTGAGTACAACCACAGTTATAAATTTCAGTTATGCACATAAAAATTAATACATTTATTGCTTACTTAAATAAGTTAATGTAAAACCAGAGTATTCAAATGTATATGACCAGTGAGGGATGGTGGAGACATTGAAATTGAAAATCAGCTTAAATCTGGCAAACCCAGACAATATCATTGAATGGCTACAGTGCCACATGTTATAAGAATATATCTCCAAACTTTCAAGCCTTTTATTAAAACTTGAGTGTTATGGCACTGCTGTTCATAACTCTGCTCTATATTATAGGTAACACCATCTTCATACCTAAAATCTCTGATAAAATGATTCTAACCCCTCTCCCTTTGAGATGTGGTAATCTAGCGCTATTCTGGTCTTTACTGATTCAAATGTTTTCACACATTTTCAATATTACCTATTTAATCTGAGTGGGACCCATCAGTCATGTGGGTGGCACTTTTAGACCCTTTGCTTTTACATAACTAAGAGAAATGTAATGCATGCTGCTCTGCATAACACACAATTTGTGCTATTAGAAACCTCTTTGATGTTCCTGAGTAGTTTCAACTAATCTGGTTGATGAGAGCAAATTCATACCAGCCCCCGAGGGCAGTGAATATTCTTATAGCATAAAATGTGGTTCAGACTTGGAGCAATGCATAACAATAAGATGAACACATCACAGGCTCCTGGCCATGCAGTGGCAACACTCTAATCCTAGGGTTGCTTGGACCCTTTTGTTACATGTTATGTGTAAATATGACATTGCTACTGTGGTACCAGTCTGGACACAAAGACTGTCTAAATGTCATGGCCTGTAAGATAGGATACGTTGGCTACCAGTATATTATAGCAGGTCCTTGAACATTAGCTATTCATAATAAAGACATGATGAAAAATAACCCATGGTTGATGATAATACATCTTCAGAAGGACATTTTGCTTGTACTTCCAATCTGACAGTTCTGACCAAAGCATGTAATTTTCAACATTGAGGTGACTGGCTGTCTAAGGTACAAAACTGAAACTGCCAGTAGTTAGTAAGATTACGTATTATTACTACTAGGAGGATCTAAAACCCATCAGGTCTTAAACAATTTTGTAGTTTGTGTAACTATGTTAATTATTATAGAACACAAAAACTTAAATGGGTCAGTGAATTATTCTTTGGTCATAGTTCTTAAAAAATAAATCTTCAGTATTTACAAATGAGGGAAAACAAAGTTGATGGGCTCATCATGGCAGAACCTGTAACTGGAAATAGGTACAGTTAATGAATTATCACTGAAGTATCTGAGTTTCTGCTTGGCTGTGATAGGTGGTGCTGGTTCCATTGTCTCACTGCCTCAGACTAAACACAGGTCTCTGGGCCTTTTTGGGGGCATTTCATTCTCTGGTGCTGGCAGCTAACAATGCATTTCTCAAAGATATTTGTATGACAACAATATTCAAAGCTACAGTTGGCCAAACTGATCCAATGATCTGAAGGAACCTCAGGCAAATTATTTCTATAGTATAAATGTGCTATGATTGACAGTCAATGTTGGAAAACTTTCACGGTGTTTTAAGAAATAAAAGGAGATTCTGATTATATTAACATTTTTAGAATGCTCTGTGCAACTTTGCTGCTACCCTATATAACGTGAAAGATTTTCAGACAACTGTTCAAAGCAGGAACCGGGAAATTATTCCACAAAATTTGTTAGATCTATATAGAGACCATAGTTCCTGACTCCTGACAACCCCTTCCATTCTGCAGTTCAAAATTCCTGATACTGGTCTTTATATATTTGCCTGGAGCTCCTGACAAAAGAAAATAATAAATCGCCTGGGAAGAACTGTGTGGTGAGACTTCTGTCAATGAGAAAAGATGAAACAGAATGTCTGCAGACATCGGGACAAAACAGGTGACACACTGATGCTAAAATTAACTAAGACATTACTGACTGACTGACTGAATGCAGAGAATAAGGTGTTGTATAAGGGAACAGGTGACAAGGGCGCATTTTTGGCAAAGCACACATAAATCTTTGCTTAACATATCACCAATAACATCCTAGTTTGTTATAATAAAAGACTGGAATAGTGTAACACTTCCAGTGTGAAATAAAGCTACTGGTGACTCACCAATTTTCGAAATCCTGTTTCTTCTTACCACTGACAATTTGAGACCCGAAGGAGCAACACTTACATCGGGATAAAAATAAATGGGCTCACTTAGCTAAA
This sequence comes from Sipunculus nudus, assembly GCA_026874595.1. Lineage (NCBI taxonomy): Eukaryota > Metazoa > Annelida > Sipuncula > Golfingiida > Sipunculidae > Sipunculus > Sipunculus nudus. Next base: position 13,476,265 of record CM049312.1, on the reverse strand, counting down.
TTACTTGGTACACTCAGCTGGACTCCACCCTATATCAACTCCAGTCAAGCTGACATGTGTGGTTGCTTTTCTAATTTTGCTTATCTAGATGATTCATAAATCTCACCTTTGGCCATAATTATTCATAAGTATTCTGCTTACGACAAAGTCATGACACAGAAAAGTTGTCATGAGAAACAAAGCCGAATGAGAACTTACTGCTTGAAAATTTTATCATTCTAATCATTTTAAATTCACAGATTCATTTGAGAGTCCAACATTATATTCCATCTACACACACACACACAAACTAATAATACACCATCTTCAATTATAATCTATGGGGAAAATGTCCACCTTATATCATGTTCAAATTTACCAATAATTATCAAATTATCCATGAGAATAATTAACAATAAAATAGGAAGTGGTATATGAAAGAAAAACATGGTTATATATTACATTTAAAATGTTTGAAAATGGTGAGATTTTGTCCATATCAAGTCATGAAGGAGGGGCTGTTTACTTGATACTTAACAATACAACTCAAAGACTCAAAGAGTGTCAATAGGTATTCTTAAGGAAATAGGTTTGGACACATTACCAATTCACTGATGAGAACAACATCAGGTGTAACTGTAAAATATACAGGCTGGTCCAGGCACGTTACTAAATTGATCCACACAAGCGAACATGGTATTGAATATCCCTGGCGAGTGCCTTCAGGCCATAACAGCACCTTGTGTTGAGGGTGGGTTTGGTGGCAACATGCTCAATACAAACTACGCTCGATTCTCCACAGGAAACCATGGCTTTCAACGACTGATCCATAACTTTGTTTATATAGGTCTACATAAGCAGGTGGCACTGACAATAGCGCTTCAAAATCTTTACAGCGGTGCCATTTCATATTTCTGTTTCATCCCACAGTTAGCCTTGTTTCTCTAAGCGAAATCCCTGAGAACGGTTGACCATGACTGCATTGAATACGACACAGAGTTGGGTTTCTGTTTCACTTCATATCTGAGATCTTACAATTGCTAAATCAGAACCGCTATGATTGTTTAAAGTAAATGGTCGTCAACACTGTCACCTTACCAGGTTCAGTTAGTGCAAAAGGCACTCCACTAACAAAAAATTGCTTATACTCATGAACGCTGAGCTGAAAGTGTCATTTTGTCCATTAAAAAACATTCCTTCAAGGCACCAGGCAATTCACTATTTTTGTTCACAATGAGCAATCCCTTACCTGTTTGGGGCTTTGCTGTTTATAAATCAATGAAAATGGGGTGCATAATTTGAATATACCACTTCATACACAGATATATTAGCTGGGTCATACACATGGATAGTCCTTCCAGTGCATTTTAGTAATACACTACTTGATACATGCACACAACACCTGACTTGGTTGTATCTGCATAAACATAATCACTAAAAGTGTGAAATGTGGCTCAGAAATATACACACAATGTGATCACAGGAAATGATGTTACCCTTTAATACCTTAAAAAATCCTACTTTTGTATTAATCATGTCACACAATAGCTTGAGATACTTGTGTGATATGCAATACCAAAGGAGAAAACCATGAAAGAGCACAATACCAGCCTATCTTATCTATTAATATTTGATATATTTAAACAATTTCCTTGCAACATCTCATAGGGCCTTATTATGCTACAACTCACATACTGTTTTTCCTTCCTTTTCATTGCTATTTTACTTTTGTTAAATGTCAGACAATATTTGCAATACAGCATTATATCACACAAAGAAAAGAAGGGTTATCAATTCAGTTTTTAACATTTACAAATTATAATCAGGCCCAAGTTGTAGCATTTCAATAATATAAAACAATATTAGGGAATCTTTATCATTGTATTTTCTCCTTACCATTTTTTTGTTACCTTTTAGGTTACAATATTTTCAATATAACATTTCAAATAAGATACCTTCATAAGATATAATGAAAGTTCAAATATTCCATGTCAAATCCTCTATACTTTAAAATGACACAAATGTAGATTAAATTGCCTAAGAGGGTTATTATAAATTCACCTCAAAAGTACATATATATCAGATATACTGCCATTAAATTTTTCTTTATTTAATGGACAGTGGCATGGCCTTCAGAAGATTCATGCATGTTCCAGACTGATGATTAAGACAACCACATTCGATGTATTAATTATTCAGTCTTCTGATATCTTTTATATCAGCCATGCAAATAATCATGATTAACAGCATGTCATCTGTATTAAATAATAGGGTAAATTTTCCTGATACCTGAAAATTTGGCACCTTTTATTGGCTTTAATGATGTAAATTTCCTTAAACATCAGAAATCAGATGATGTATGTTTTGTGACCTTTGATCTCATTAAATATGCACAGATTTTGCAGAGAACTGAACTAAAAAGAGTTACTTTGATGGTTACAAATTCATACACAAGACAGGATATTGCTAATGCAGCTTCTCGTGTAGATGGAGGAGAAAAACGACTGGTTTGTACAGCAGGAATCCAATTTGTGCAGGCGAGCGTAATTCAGCCGGACACTCATTAGCAAGGACTTACCAGTAACTGACAATCCCCTTATTGTTAGCTTATACATGTTTACGCCATGGACTCTTGATTAATTAGTATGGTGATCGAATAAACATGAGGTTACAATTGTTTGGCACCAGAACGTACGACAAATTCAAGGAAACTTGCAAAATTCAATGTTTATCAATGTCTGAAACCCCCTAGTACCTTTCCCTTATATCACCTTACAAGGCAATTAATTCAAGATCAAAATTCTTATACAAACTGTGCAGTATGCCACAATTTCTGACGTCTTTTCATGTTTCCATGATATGTTTTAACACAGCATAATAAATATTATAAATAATAAATATCAGGATGATGGGCAATTAGAAACACTATGTCCAGTGCCCACACTGCTGTGTTGAATGAATGGGCTGATCAGGCTGGATGCTAGAGGGCACTATTTGTTTGCAAGCAGTTTTTTAAGCAGGCAGTCATTTACTGCCTCCACACACAAGAGTACTGGTATTTGGATATCCCGTATTTCATCAAACCCATTAAATTCTTGATTGTTGCAGCTATATCATAAAAGATCTGGTGACCTCTGACCACACTAAATATGCACAGAGTTTGCTGAGAATCAAACTGAGGTAAGAAATTATATTGGTTAATACTTTAAATGAGTTTCATCAAAATCCATCATATTCCTAGTAAGTTATCATGGTAACATCACAAAGATGTCTGGTGACCTTTGACTTAATTAAATATACATGGATTTTGCCAAGAATTGAACTTAGTCAAGATTATCTATTGATTAATATTCATAGTGAGTTCCATTAAAATCTATCATATCCCAGCAAAGTTATTGCAGCATAATTATTTAAATGATAACGAAGTTGGCATATAGAAACAAAGACTGACGCTTGAACAGAGTTCATACCATGATATGGTCCATCTTTTTAAAATATATCACTGTACTTCACATCTACAACTTCAAATCAAATGTTACAGGATTCCCAGCACTTCATTTTGTGAAAATTCCTATTTTTTTTCAGTTTTTCACTATTCTAAAATTATAGAAAAATTACTCAAATACAATTCCAACCTGAATGAATTTCATTTTTTTTTAATTATGTGCATTATATCACACATCAGCTCTTCTGCTGAAACACCTAGTAGGTATGTCTCAAAAACCATTAAGTCAGTAAACATATTACATGTGTTTAAAGTCTGGAATCACCATGGTGATGGCTTAGTGTAAAAACTGAGTGGAAAACGGTTTTAACTTTTTACACCAAGACAGTCTGATCAAAGTACAGAATGGTGAAGAATAAAAAGTACTTTTCTGTATATTAAAGTGTAATTTTTACACAAAGGTATAAGCGACCAAACTGGATTTGTTTTAAATTTAAGTATCTGAAACTCCAGTTTGCCATTCAACCTGCCTGGCCTGGTTTTATCATCAGAAAGATTACCTGCTTGAGTCCAATAAGACACGGATGAATGCTTACATCTGACAATAGAAACAACCCTTATCCCCAAGTGGATCGGTGGGATCACAGTGACCGACAACAAATAACCTTGTATTCATTATTCTCCACATTTGAGGAAGGGCTAATAAATACCACTTAACCTATATGGTCCTTCTCACAACTTCATGAAGCAATCCCGGTCATTAAATGTGCATTTCCTTTGAGTTCTATTTTGGAATAAGAGGATAACTGATATAAAACATCCTGGGATTGTAAACAACACTTCTCATGCCCAACAATATATGAAAGCAAGCACAGCTCCTGGGATGGTTATGAGTCAAATGATTACATAATAGAGACAGCTCTGACCAAATGTGACCATGGATGTAAAATTTAAACACTCAGATTCTATCAGAGCAACTAAACTACCTCATTAGCAATTTCAATTACAATTTTATTAGGCTTTTCACTTGCAGTAGAGTGTATATTAACAACAAGAACACTGTGATAAACATTATTTACCAACAAGATTACAAAATTGAGAAAACATAACAAAATTTGATGCAGCATATACAGATTCATGAACTCTTCTGAACCTGGTAAATAGGAACTTAAATTCTTATTCTAATGTGTGATATATATATATAACATGTTTTATAATATGTATTAAACACATACTCTTGTTCAATTTTATAAAATTTAATGTATGATTAAACTACAATTATTTTCTTATATGTATATATAAATATATAGATATATGTATTTATGTGTGTATATATATATATTATATATATATATATATATATATATATATATATATATATATATATATATATATATATATATATATATATTCACTTGAGGGACATAGGCACAATGATGGGTTACAAAGGGTTAAAGCTAAGCTTGAAGACAAAGCACCATGACATTATATCCAACTTTGCATTAAACCAAAGCTCCATGGAAACAATTCAAAACATTATTATTTATATTCAAAATTTTATTTGGCAAAAAAAAAGACTGACAGTTTGCCAATATTTTATATCTTTAAACTATCAGGACTAAGATGAAAGCTCTCTATTTTAAAACTAATGTAAATATTTAAACAGACACATGGATTCTAAAGCCCTTTACACTCATTCATGAATATTTCATCTGTCTGCATGACAAACTCTAAACATGTATCAGAGTTTTTTGTATGTGTATTCATGAAGAATTGTCCTCCTTTAAAGGGACAGCCTTAAAAACCAATATCAATAATATTCAAGAAAGACTGGAGACGAATAAATATCTATAATCATATTCCTTGATAAAGCTCACTTTAAACTGTTTGAACATAGATTGTGTATATTAAAAGATGTGTTCTGATGAAGCAGAGATCCAACAATCATAGCCCTATACACTGCAGGGAAGCAGAGACACCTGGTGGCATAGAAAAGAACCACTGCAGCAGAATCAAGCACAGAGGTGACATCTGCTGATTGGATGAGGAACTAAATCAGACATAAAATCCTGACATAAAGTCTGCTGTAAAATCAATCTGATCATTTCTGTGAGTGGTTTGAAAATCAATACTTGGGCTTAAACATCTGCACTTATCAGAGGCTACAATCACAGTATGAAATTTTCATCACTAAGTCATTGTCAGATGGGTTGTTATGGGTTCATAACTAAAATGAGATTTCAGTTATGGGGATCCTCTTATGGAAAAGCGTAGCAAAGGTATATTAGGATATTTGCAAAATAAACAGAGAAAATGGAGGCAATTAAGCAATTTCTTACCAATAATGGCTAATAAACTGTTCTGGAGCAAAAAATAAATAATGTAGGAGTTGTCTTATAAGGAAATTGCTAAGATTTCGGCTCCTGTTGATTTTCTGGAGCCTGCCATGCTGTTATGTTTATCTTTTGTCACATGACCATGTCCTTGACCTTATTGATATGAGAAAAGTTGTTCCTTGATTATTGTCCCAAATAAATTATTGTGAATATTGTTTCTTTAACTTCCATAGGCAAATTTGTTAAAAACCTAAACGATATAGCCATAAACTTAACTAGAATATCAGCAGAAGCTGACAAAAGCCCTCAGCCAAAAGAACAGTGTTTAGAGGTGGTAACAGTAACAAGTACTAAATATCTGTTCTCACATGGATGTATATCTGTACATGTCTCAGTTATAAATTTAAAATGGAGAGGTATGTACCATGATTCATAACAATCCACCAAATGCTTCCTGAAAAATAAGCTTCTAAGTTTTATTCTATTATCAGCTCTGTGACCTTTAAAAGTAGGTCAAGGTCACCCATCTTCGAACTTGACCTAGATTTTGTCGATATACATCTTCACCAAAGAAATAAAATTCCTATTGTGAATCCTTTTATAGATATCCCGCTCACAAGCCCAAAGTTGAAAAATCCAAGAAAAATTCATTAAAAATCAGAAATTGCAGGTGGCGCCCCCAAACTTGTGCAGCAGTTACAGACCATCACTCCCTATGATCATAGTAAGTATTGTGAAAATCCAGCCAATGGTTCTTGAGAAATAAGCTTCTAAATGTTTTTTCTATAATCAGCTCTAAAACGTAGAAAAATAGGTCAAGGTCACCCATCTTCGAACTTGACAGAGATTTTGTCGATATACATTTTCACCGAAAAAATAAAATTCCTATTGTGAATCCTTTTAGAGATATCCCGCTCACAAGCCCAAAGTTGAAAAATCCAAGAAAAATTCATTAAAAATCAGATATTGTAGGTGGCGCCACCAAACTTGTGAAGCAGGTACAGATTATCAGTCACAATAATCATAGTAAGTTTTGTGAAAATCCATGGTTCCTGAGTAATAAGCATCTAAGTGTTTTTCTATAATCATCTCTAAAATGTAGAAAAATAGGTCAAGCTCACCCATCTTCGAACTTGACCGAGATTTTGTCGATATACATCTTTACCGAGGAAATAAAATTCTGACAGTGAATCCTTTTCAAGATATCCCGCTCACAAGGTAAAAGTTAACGGACGCCGGACGGACGGACAGCTTGGGTGACGACAATAGCCCATCAGCCTAAGGGCTGAGGGCTAAAAAAGGACTTATTGTAGCCATATATTTTCATTAACTCTTAAGCATAGTTTATGATATAAGATGTTTTGGAATAGATTTATTAGCAATAAATTACTCTGGTACACCAGAGGTAAGGTCACAGGTCAGGTCATGGGTGACCAGAGTTCATGCCTCAGCAACATGGCTGGGTCAATGATGGTCGTCTGCTCTTCTCTTCATGATAAAATGCTGTTATATCATATATAACATTACCAGGACACTCCATATGTATGAAAACTGAGAAATAAAGGAAAAATAGGTAGAGTTAACATAGTTTAAGCTGCGTCTTATTCATAATGACTCTTTTATTCATTCCTTCTGATATATCAGAAGGGCCGCTACAATATTTTGTGAGAGCATATTCAAGGCTGAGTATGGCCCGGGTCCCCCGGTGTGTAATTCTAAGCCTTGCCCCAAGGCAATCAGATGGGGTGTTCATTTATGAGTTATTTGGCTTATAGACTATGGGTTAAGGGCAATTTGACTGTGGTCATGGAATGGTGTATTTCTATAATTACTAGCCAACTATCATAATCAACTCAATGTGACAAATTTGCATGTTATAATGCAGGTTCATGTTATTTTATTCATTAACATTTCTGACGAGTTTGATCAAAATCCTTCATATTCTTTATAAGTTATCAGGGCGACACCACAAAGTAGCCCAGTGAACAGTGACCTTGATATGCGTGGATGTTGCCCATAATCGAAAACAGATGAGATAATCTGTTGGGAAGTAGTTATGATGAGTTCGTGAAAATCCATCACTCCTGGCAACATTAAAAGTTTACGAACAGACAGACAGACGGTGGGTATATTATAATACAGTCGAGCCCACTTTGTGTCATATCGGTTAAAATAAAATCCTGTTTATTGTCACATAAATCTGAAATCCCAAACCATTTCCTATATAAACAATGGTTAATCTGACCGTTTAATATCATGGAATTTTGTCATAATCCCGTTTATTGTCATGATTGGAACCCTTGGCAGTGATACCAGATCGCAGTTAATATCACTTCAGACCCCGAAACGGCGATCAACAAGGCCAAAAACCTGTAATCGGTCAAGCATATCAAACGAACATATCTCCCAACTGTGTGCGGCAGGCAAGCACAGTGTTGCATGCAGGTCACTCCCAGTCAATTAGCTAATTAACTTCTGAAGATACCACAGTGTTCGTATGTTAACAAAGGCGGTATTTGCGATCACATGTCAAACGTAATGAACTCCTGGTTTTGCAAGGCCGTGGTTTAAACCTTGGTGAGGTTTTCGCCGAGATTATGTGAGGCACGAGCTCTAAACGTTGCTAACTTACAGGAAATAAATTGTCAGGTGTGCATAAACGTTATTTGATATGCCGTGCAATAAAATATTCATAAACATTTCTGTTTCCTTTTTATTGACGATTTATTTGACATTATTTGAGACATAACCCTTCTTCTATGACATCGATGTTGAAGCCTGCATAATGTCAAATCCCGGTTATTATCATAATTTATGCATGCACCACCGACATGACAATAAGCAGGCTTGACTGTACTCCCCTCATATGATGGGAGTACAAAAACAAAAAGGTAAATGCACATATATGATTATAGTAGAGCTCCAAGCCCTAACCATCAATTGTCTGAAATCCTTGACTTTCATGGCTTAAGTCAAAGCAAATAAAACAGTTTTGCCGCTTTGCTGTAAGATCTGATATGCAGGGGGAAAACACTGTTGTAAGCCTGTTTGCTACAATTTTGCTAAACTTTTCTGGTAATGGGTTCTGCCTGGGTCTGAATTTAAAACAAGTGACCCATGGATCATGATACTCAGCCAACTGACATGTTGACAATATGTCCTTGCACAGGAAACTAATTAAGATAATATAGGTGGCACCATCATTCATGCATATTAGCTTAAGTTCATCAAGACCCATTAGCACACCAAATTTGATGACAATCCAATCAGCCTTTCCTTAGGAACCTGGCACTTAGTGTGTATTTTTCATTACTTCTGGAACGCTCAAACATACCCCAAAACTCTGAGAATATAGGTCACAGTGACCAAATTTCAGGTTTTGTGGGGAGAACTTTTGAGGAATTCTCAGGATGCCAAGTGAGAAGATTCTTGGTCCAATGTTTATCATTTGTGCTCTACTTTGGTCTCAAATTTTCAAATATTCTGGGGTGCTTATAAGCCCCATAGCTCAGAGAATATGGGTAACAGAGACCTAATTTCGGGTTTCCAAGGATATTTTTCATTGACCTCCCTGCCCTGATAACAGATGGCTGCATCTTTGAAGGTCTCAAAAAAGGAGAGAAAATGCATAAAAATTGGAAAAAATCCAGGTGACGCCACCAGTCTGCAAGAACATGAAAAACTTCATGATGAAAATGCATGCAAAGAATCATGGCAATCAATGCACAATTTGTTGAGATACTAGAGCTTTTGTATCAAATTTTAAGTTATTCTTAGGGGTCTACTGAGCAGAGCCCCATAGCTCAGAGGAAATGGGTAACAGAGACCTAATTTCAGGTTTCCACAGAGATATTTATATTGACCTCCCAGCATGTCAAGATAGAAGATTCTAGGTCCAGAAGTTAAGATTTGTGCCCTGTTAACAGATGACCGCATCTTTTAAGGTCTCAAAAATAGAGAAAAAAATCATTAAAAAATTGAAAAAATACAGGTGGCGCCACCAGTCAACATGAATTGATTAAACACTCCATGATGAATATGCTTGCAAAGAATCATGGCAATCGATGAACTATTTGTTGAGATACTAGAGCTTTTGTATCAAATTTTTAGTTGTTCTTTGATGTAATTGAAAGCCCTATAGCTCAGAGGTTATGGGTAACAGAGACTTTTCATGGACCTCCCTGCATATTAAGAGAGAAGATTCTAGGTCCAGTTATGATTTGTGCCCTGTTAACAGATGACCAAATCTCTTAAGGTCTCAAAAATAGAGAAAAAAAATTGTAAAAAATAAAAAAATACAGGTAGCCCCATAAGTCTGCAGAAACTGATGAAACCTTCCATGATCAATATCTATGCAAAGAATTATGGTGATCAATGCATTAGTTGTTCAGATACTTGAGCTTTTGTATCAAATTTTCCATTATTCAGGGGGGTACTTCAGAGCCCCAGAGCTTGAAGAATATTGGTAAGAGACCTTATTCAAGGTTTCCACAGACTTTTCATGGGCCTCACTGCATGTCAAGAGAGAAGATTCTAGGTCCAGTCCTTAGGATTTGAGCCCTGTTAACAGATGACCGCAGCTTAAGAGGTCTCCAAAATAGAGAAAAAAATTCGTAAAAATAAAAAAAATAAAGGTGGCACCACCAGTCTGCAGAAAGTGATGAAACATTCAATGACCAATATCCATGCAAAAAATCATGGTTTCAATACGTGAACTTACATTGTTCCAGGAATGAATTGTGCTTTACCTTTTACCTCTGGGTTTTCCCCGACACAGTAAAATTAGGTCGTTGCCAGGGCGACCCCTGATGTTAGTTACCCTCTGGGATTATCCGCCATATTCACTTTCCACGTGTCGCTCTTCTAGATCGGACATGCTGGCCACTATCTTTTCAGTAAACGCCAGGCCTCAAGGGTAATTACCCAGCATGGTCCCCTCCTTGTAGTTATTGACTGGAATTAGTTAATTCTCCGTTATGGCTTCAACCAAGCGTGGCCTTTCAGGCATGAGATGTACCAGCCTAGTAGCGGCTAGGGACGGGCACACCTTGTGTTCCCTTGCTCCAGGTCAGTCACTTACAGACATATCTAGGCAGAGTTCCGCCGGGGTCTTCGGACCCTCCACCGGGGAACTTCCACGAGTTTCCGTCACGCGTCACTCTGGTTCGGGAGTGGACGCCAGGGACAGAGCTATTAGTTCAGCCGTAAGAGTTCACAGACTCTCATCAGAAGAGTCACGCAGCTCCAGGTCAGTCACGCAGCTCTCAAGAGCTCCATTCCGTCTGTGCGGAGGAACGTGACAGGGGAAGTGCACGTTTTTTGTCCTCCTTGTTTGTCTAACTCAGCCTGTGCCCGGGAGCTTCGCTTCCTGCGCATTTTGTTTGTCCTGGGACACAAAAGCGTCGAGAAATTAGAGTCCCATTTCAAGCCCTCGCTCTCTTCTAAAGTTTCCACCAAGACAGGCGAGAAATCTTCCTCATGCAGCCAGGAAAGGGGGGGGGGGGGGGGGGGGTTAGACCTGCAGTTCAAAACCCAAACGTGTGGACAACTCCGATCAGTTCTTTCTGTGGCCTCCCCTAAATATACCGTCAGGTCTACGGTCTCAGTTGCAGTTCCTCTGTCGCTGGCTCCAGTCTCGGATGTTGTCAGTTCCCCTCAAACTATGCCACAATTAGTGCCAGTAGTTGTCACACAGCCATCCGTGTCTACCCGGTTAGACTCTCCGTCGGCAACCTTAGTTCGTCAGTCAGGTCCGGAACTTGTAGATCTAATCAAACAGACGGTTTGTTCAGTGTGGGCGGAGCTAAGCCTTGCTACTCAACCTCCTAGCCAGCTAAAGGATTTGGAACCCCGGGCTGCGGAGACTTACGACAGTCCTCAACCAAATGCAGACTGACACGCGTCTTCGGAGATCAAAAAAAAAGTTGACAGGATAGTGAAGTTTTACAACTTAGCAGACCCTTCAGGGTCGAGATCCGGAGGGTCCCGTGGAACCTTCACCCCAGGGGTGCACCCAGATTGCGCTCCTCGTCACCCCACAGTTTGGGTCGAAGCGGGGGAGAGAACACTAGGCCTATCCGGCCTACCTAGACAGAGTTCCGGCGGGGTCGTCGGACCTTCCGTCGGGGAACTTCCGTGAGTTTCCGTCACGCGTCGTCCTGAGTTAGGAGCAGACGTGGCGGATAGAGCTATGCATTCGGCCGTATGAGATGACAAACTCCCATCGAGTCACGTAGCTCCAGGTCAGTCACTTAGCTCTCTAGAACCCATGCAAGACAACAGACAGAGTTTCCTCTCTCCGTCGGCCAGGTGGAGGGGTCGGGAGATCTGTCTGGGGTGATCCTAACGGATTCAATCACAGATCCCCTTCACTCAGCGAAATTAGAAGGGCAAAAAATCCTCTGTTGGAGGAGGATCAAGAGGAGGAATCAGATTTTTTGGCTTCACAAAGAAAGCAACGCTTACTATTGTCCCAAACTGAAGCAGAGTTGTTAGATCAGTCTGCTCAGTACATGTTGTGGGGCTCCAGCCTTCGTAAACGATCTGTCGAGATTTCAGAGATTGATTGAGCTTCCGCAGACCGGTAGAGCGCAAGCCGTGCTGTTTCTTCTATTCAAGGCCTCGGTACCGTAGGTTAGATTGAAATGCATGGAACTTGGAAAGCCTACGGAGGCCTTCCTAGAATTCCATTCGCAAATGTTGCAGGGAGACTTCCCTCTGGCAACGGGTAGGAGTTGTTTCCTCCTAAACCGTGGCCAGTAGTTATGGAGCCCGAGATACTTTTGGCAGACCTCCTTTGCCTAAACTCATTCCCCACCCGCCTCTAAAGTCAGTGCCTCAGACAGCAATGCAACATGAAAGAGGGACCGATCAACCATTTAATGCCGCCTTTCCTTCATTAATCAAAACATCGTAACCTCAGACGACTACATAGCCGTTTTGGAGTCGTTCGGTAGGGAAACAGCAGGGATCGTTAATGATACTATGGCTCTGACTAATCTTTTGACGTACAATCAGTCGCCATATGTTGTATCTCGATGTAGCTCGATGCCTGATTACCAACCTACAAGAGCTTAATCTCGCGGTGTGGCGAATCACTGAAAACACAATTCCTTTGCCTAGACACACAGTACTCAAGCAGTTTAAGTTAGCTCAGCCGCCCTACTTCCGACTGGGCTACTAGAGCTCTACCCACTACCATTTACAGGCACGACCCTCTTCAGGGGAAAGTTAAAGGAAGTTTATCATCGAGCCTTAGTTCGAGCGGAACATTTCTCAAAGACAATGTGCTTAAAGTCAGGCAAGAAACTTATCCCTGAAAGATTCCCGGATTGACGTCCTCTCAAGTGTCTGTCTGCACAAGCATTAATCGGGTCACTGAAGAGACCTAGGTCTGTGCTTCCTCCAAAGTCTAACATGTCGGAGAACCAGCCCTTTCTGCCCGCAAAGCTAGATCCGCTCGTTCCTGTTGGCCCTCCTCCAGTGGCCGTAGTTCGCGTAGAACTAAGGAATGATGCCAGCCCGGTGGGGGGGTCATCTCAGCTCTTTTCATGCAGCCTGTGCCGACATCACATGCATCAACTTCATTTACGCACGACCACAAAAGGGTTCAAAAAGCAGGCCATTCAGATAAAAGAACACACATCTGTTCCTCATAAAGACATCAAAAGGCCATCGTTGCCAGGGCGACCCCTGACGTTAGTTGCCCTCTGGGACTATCTGCCATATTCACTTTACAAATTCCACTACTGAAACTACTTTTCGGAGGAAGAGGTAAGTTATCAATGCATTAGTTGTTCAGATACTAGAGCTTTTGTATCAAATTTTCCATTAATCTGGGGGGGGGGGGGGGTACTTCATAGCCCCATAGCTCGAAGAATATGGGAAACAGAGACCTAATTTTAGGTTTCCAAGGAGACTTTTCATGGGCCTCCTTGCATATTAGGAGAGAAGATTCTAGGTATAGTTATTATGATTTGTGCCATGTTAACAGATGATCGCATCTTTTAAGGTCTGAAAAATAGAGAAAAAAAAAAAATCGTAAAAAATAAAAAAATACAGGTAGCCCCACCAGTCTGCAGAAACATTCCATGATCAATATCTATGCAAAGAATCATGGTGATCAATGCATTAGTTGTTCAGATATTTGAGCTTTTGTATCAAATTTTCCATTATTCTGGGGGGTACTTAGGAGCCCCATAGTTCAAAGAATATGGGTAACAAGAGACCTAATTCTAGGTTTTCAAAGAGAATTTTCATGGGCCTCCCTGGATGTCAAGTTAGAAGATTCCAGGGTCAGCAGTTACGATTTGTGCCCTGTTAACAGACAGATGGCTGGATGGCCAGCCGGACGACGGACAAAGAGTGATTGCTATAGCTCAGATGACTTACAGTCAGCTGAGCTAAAAACTAGTGACAGCATCTATAACATCATCTCGACCCTCTGGCATTATGACCAGATTACTAGCCCCAGAGTGTCATGACACCTATGTCTGAGGAACGCATTAATGAAGATGCAAATATTTTCGTCATTTCTGACAATGCTTCATGGCCTACAGGTAAACTGTCAATCAACATAAACCAGACCAATCATTTGCATTTTTTGTGTACTTCCTGATAATACCAAACATGAGCAAGAAAAGTTCCGTTTTAACCCAGCACATTGGTAAACCCTTTGGCGTGTTTGTTGAATTTATGACCACATGAACACAAGCATGGCTAGCATAGGTTACAGGACGCAGGCAGCTTGCAGGCGATACAGGATATGACCTGTGTTCATGGAGACAGTGTTTCAGTTTGGGTTGTGAGCTCACATGTATACTATTGTGTAGATTCATTATTTTTAGTATAATATTGAGATTATGGGCCGTTTACCACGATATGAATGCAACCTGATGCAAGACCACTGCGACACATTCCTAGATATAGCTTACATTCCTAGATATAGCTCGAGCAGGCTTACCAGCCCAATTATCCGATTGCCTACTGAGTCGGATTGTCACGGCTACAGCATCTAGTGACAGCATGCTATGACTCACTATCTTTGTGTATGGTGCTTATGATGTTGGTCCCTGAAATATGTGGTGCGGGACTTCCATTCATTTTATCCATATGAGAACAGTATTCAGATAAAATTATCATAACCTTCTATTAGGCCCAAAAAAATAAAAGGTATGATTCTCAGGCACCGCTTGTGTCAACTTTATACCCCCGCATCAAAAATATTTATTTTAAATTTCAATAGAAACTAACCAATTTTGAGCTCCAGCCATTCGGACATTTCTTTTAAGAAGATAAAATCATATAATTTTGATAACATTCCCTTTGTTATTTAGTACTTTTACTTGTTTAGCCAATTAAATCTGTTATTATAATGCTTTTCCTTTATCATTTGACATTTTTATCGAAACATACAAAAAAATAAAAAAACGCCACCCCACATTGATTTCTGAAAAAAAAGGGCCTGAGAACGAAACCTTATTTTTTTTGGCCTTATATAAGCATTTATTTAGGCACAGTCAACTATCCAGTGCTGTGGATCACTTGAGTGCTTTTTGATTCTCATAATCTGTTATCTTCCTACATACTCTTGCATGTGATGGACCAGGATGATACACTTATCAGCAGATCGAAAAGGTGAGCCCAGGGGAGTGTGGACCCATCCTATTTCAGCTGCTACAAACTTATTACAGCATTCGATCCCCTTGATCTGAGTCTCCTTTGGTTAGAACTCCCCCCCCCCCCCCCACCTCCTTCTAAAAACCTGGATCCACCCCTGCTAATGTAGTTCATCTGGCAATGTCAACACAATTTCCTATAGCTTCAGCAGATCCAGGTAAGTTTATTACAACCTTGAAAAAGCTGAGCAATATTTTAGCCCTAGTGTCAGTTTTTTTTAATTTTGGACCATTTGATTTAATGTGTCACTTCACTACTTCATCAGACCATTTTTTGCAAGATTCTTTTGAAACTTTGTTGATTAATTGTTCAAGATGAAATATAAGCCAAACCTTCAACTTGTAGAGCAACAGCACCTGTTACTGAACACCAGACTCTTGAATTCTCACTTCACCCTTACTCTGACTTGTCAGAAACGTGGTGTTCAGTTTAAACAGTCAACTACTCAAGCTCAATGGAAATAAAAAACATGCAATATTAATGGGCAACTGACTTCTGTGGTCCAGGGGCAGAGCACATGGCTGAGAGCCAGGAAATGTGAGTTCAAATCTCAGCTGGTCAGCCTTCCCAGCTGAAAGCCAATAAAAAAAGAAACTCTTTACACATAGCTTTACTGACATCATGTGCACCTACCCCATATCATCGCCGAGGATTCCTCCTTTTTTCTTGCGGTAGAGACTCCACATCCAGCGGATGCCTTCCCTCTGATGACTGTACAGCTGTTTGTACAGGTCCACGTACAGGTAGAAGCCGTCCCCCAGGTGTGCCATTTCATCTCCACCATCCTCCTCTTCCTCCTCCTCCCCGTCACCGTATTCTTTCAAATATTCCTGACAAGAAAGTTCAAACAGACCAGCTGATTGCCAATAGCCAAAGAAAGAATTAATTATTATTCAAAGAGCATTGAGAGTGCACACCACTACCAATGCAAAAACATTTTTTTAAATTGATAAACCAAGCCAAACACCTTACACATCCTTCCTTAATAATGCTACTTAATGCATTATGGTACCAAAGTCCTCCACCAGGTGTCCAAGCACCTAGGGTTTTCCATTCTATTAAGACAGGTCTACACACAAAATAAAATATAGACAAAACTGATGCTGCAGCAACATCTGGATCAAGTAAAAAACTGAACAAGAAGTGTCTTGAGTCATCTGATGCCTGTATCATTGGTCCTTATTGGCCTGTTTGAGGCAAACTTTGAAACACTCAGCATTAAATTCAATTTAAATACCGTGGTTTACTTCATATTTGCAAAAATTATTTTTTGGCGAATTTTGCTTTTTCAATGTTTCCCCTAGTACCATTTTCTCGACCATCCATTGCAGCAATCTGTACACAGAATATTCATTATCACATTGATTATTTAATAGGCACACGAGGACTGATCAGAATAAGCAGCAGTTCTTGTCCCCTAGGCAATAGGCAGACAATATAGAAGATCTAATATTTTTGTCAGTCTAAGATTTACATGTAAAAGATTGACAGGTAATATAAAATATATTTTGATATTTATAATACCAATCTTTTGTCTTTTGATTTTAAAACCTACAGGTGTCGTCATATGGATAAAATATATAAAACTGCAATGAGTTGAAGATGAGGCATTTTATTCATGATGGTTTTATTTTCGTGATGATTTCCAGTTATTTCAATTTTAAAATTGTGAATTGAGGATAACAAGTCAGGAAGGTATTGCTGGGAAACTTTTGAATTCTGCCAAAATGAACTAATAACATGAGATAATACATATATTATTGAAAATGTATATATAACTTTGATAAAAGAATTGTGCTTTCTTGTGCTGTTATATGTTTAAACTAATTTTTTTGTTCCCTAATATTTTCTCCATGTGCTTCCATGACTGGAAGGGTATTTTTCTCATATCTTTATATTAATAACTTTTACTGTTTTCCCCAGTGGCCTCAATACTAATTTAAAGGTTTCTTTACCATTTTGGAGGTAGAGGAATCAAGACCATTAGAGCATTCAAGACCATTATCATTCACTGACTAAGACCATTCGAGCATTCAAGACCATTATCATTCACTGACTAAGACCATTCGAGCATTCAAGACCATTATCATTCACTGACTAAGGGTGTAAGTTCACATCACACTGCCATAAATATTTTCTTGAAAAGATTATATCTCTCATCCAAAGAAAATTCTTCTGTTGAAATTTTTTCTTGATAAATATGCAGTAACATTAATGTCAAGAAATATAATGAGATTTTCCTAGGGTAAGTTATAATATGTTATCATAAGAAACATTCCCTTTAATACCTTTATCATAATATCCAAAGACATTAGTTCTTGCCCCAAGATGTCTTTTTTTTTTTTTTATCAGAAAAAACAATATTTATCATAAGAAGAATTTCTATACCATAAAAAGATAAATTTTCCTTCCCTACTCCGTAATAATTTATTCTCACATTAAGATATTAAGAAAATTATAGGGAGTGGGGTAAGAAAATTATTTTTGGCAATGTGCCTGCATTAAGCAACATGTAATCCATTACTTGTCAAAGTAATTGCATTTGTAATTGATTTCTTCAAAAGTAGTTAGAATAAACTCTGAAATGTACATGTCATCATATCTTGGCATCACTTTGGTAAATGAATCATACAAAATGCAATACAACCTGTAATATTTCATAATTAATCTTTTCGCTTCATCTGTCACCAAAATAATACATGACCTACCTCCATTCTGGCAATGCGTCGCTCTAGCTTATCTGAGGGCTGCAGCTTCTGGGCCTGCTGGTAGAGCTGGAGCGCTTCTTTAACATTGCCCTTCATTGCCAGGTCTTTGCCCTGGGATACCAGTCTTTCATACCTCTGTTGTTGTCTGTCATGTTCTTTAGTATTGGGGCTGCTGATAGCTGGATGTCCCTGACCCACCTGTACCTCTGTAAACAACAGGTGTCAACATGTGTACAATCAATACAAACTTTAAAACATACAGGTACACAATAGAAAAAAAATAAACACATAAATAACAGCAGCAAAATGTAAAAATATAGGTACAAATATAAAACATAACCATCTAATCTAATATTAAATGATTTCAACAACAAATGATAAACAACAGGTGTCAACATGTGTACAATCAATACAAACTTTAAAACATACAGGTACACAATAAAAAAAATAGGTACAAAAAAAATATAGGTACAAATATAAAACATAACCATCTAATCTAATATTAAATGATTTCAAGTCCTGTAAAATGTGTGTTGGGCAGACTACATAAATTATAATATAGAGATTAAATATCTGGTTGGATTTCATTTTCATCATCATCCACCATCTGTTATCACCAGGATTATCACTGAAATTTAGTCAGATTAATTACATTAAAAAAAATCATCCAACTAAGGCCAGACTTTTTTAATTCTTTGGTTTACAAACATGATTGACAAAAGTGATAGGTAGGAGGTAGGAAAAAAAAAATGGGAACAAACCTGGATACTGGTGTTCCTGAACCCTGTATTGTACAGTTGGATTATAAAATTCATATTTAAATGGCTCTATATAAACCTGTATAATATATATAAAATAATATATAAAAATTAAAATATTATCATCATCCTCTTGAGTTTTCCACATGAATCTTGCGTGTGCCATGTTATTTCAAGCCATTCAAATGTCATTGAAGGTAAATTAATGACAAATAAAAGTTTAAACAGTAAAACTTATGATTTCATACACACCTGAAATAAAAATTCAGTCACTGTCCCTGCCAAGTGAACTGCCTATTTTATAAAGTTTTACAAATTAAAGACCAGTCAAACACTTATACAAATATAAAATAATATATTTTTTGTCAGATATGCAAGGAGAAAACTAAATATTCACTGCTAGCATGATAGACTGCAGTTTTTATTTTTCAGTCGTGAATGACAATAACAATGACAATATGCGACTTGCAGCTATTCGCCTATTGTTTATCAAATGTCAACAACATGGAACGAGAGTTGTTTGATTCATGACCATGACCTTTCCTTTTTGGTGTTGTGCATGTTTGACAGTCCTTTGAATATACAACAACTGCTAATAAAGTGAGGTTTCCATTGGAGATCACATTGAATTATTCAACTATTTTAAAATTTTAAAAAGTATTAATAATCTTTATTTATTCATCTGCATTTCCTACCATGGCCGTGACAGTACATACCATACTCATTTTAATATGCTGTCACTTGGCCACTGTCAGTCCGGAATTGCTATTCGGCATCCATACACATCAAATTTTCCATCACATCCGTTTGGAACAATTAAATGCATCCTTTCAAAGTTTCTGCATTTTAAATGGCTTTCATTTTAGCTTGCTTTTGTTTTGACTATAAAAATATCCGCAAAGCCAACACGCTGCAACACTTCACATAAAACCGCCCCACTAAGACTACAGATAGTCGGAAATACTGCAGAAACCCTGAGAATTCCTGGAGTTTTCAAAGAGCACATGACGACCTCATGCAGTATATAATTACATCTGTTCAGTAATTTTCTTTTAAGCGTTACAAGACTACATTTTTAAGTTTTGACAAGTTATAATATTTTTAAGAGTAAACTTGTGAAACTTAGCCAATTCGCAGTAATTAATAGCGTCTGACTTTGAGTGCAATAATTAGTCTTAAGAAGTAAATTTGTGTGTATATCCAGCAAGTTATTAACAGTGGCAAGCTGGTAAAGCCACTATGCAACCAAACTAATTTTCTTTTCTAATTCACATCTATCTATAACAAATATGTTTAACAAATATGACCTAAACGCTGGTTTGAAAATGTACTGTAGTGCATAAAAACGAACTTTGAAAACTCTCCAAGAATTCTCAATTTCCCTGCTGAATCTTTTGACTACTTGATGGCCAATTAATTGCATTTATGGCCAAAGGATACCCTATTTTGATTGGCTTAAACCCTCCATCTGTCATTAAGAAAGTGACCTTTATAACCAATCATAAGAGTTCTAACGTTTGAGGTGATCTAATACACATGGTCACTAAACAATTCATTTGTCAACAACTGTGCTGGATTCGGCGACGTAATATAAAAGGAAAAAAAAGTCAAAATGCCAATTTTATTTTTTTTTAAATGAGGAAATCGGAGGTCAGCGGGTTTGTAAACCAAAAAATTAAAAAAGTCTGGCCTAAGATACAAATGGAAGTGTCATGACCAGATTCATTTCAAAGCACTGCCACTGTATTATTTTAACTTACTTGTGAAATTTGAGCATTATGATTTTACCATAACAAAAAGTTTGAAAACTGTATTGTTGACATTCCTGAATCAAAGATGTTACTGACCTCTGAGTGGGGACCTCAGCATGATGTCTATGGCTATCTCTGCAGCTGACTTCACTAATAAATAAGAGAAAAAGATATATTTTAGCAAATAAACAAACATGTCAGACATTTACAAATCTACATGTTATGCCTTACAAATAACACTGTTGTTCTATTTCAAATGTCACAAAGTCATCACTGAATCAGTGATTCCTTTAGGGTTGTCAAGTTTTTCTCAGTGTGGTAAAATACCAGGCGGTAATTACCCATATTTACCGTCGAGGGTAAAATCTGCTTTAGTTGGAAAATGGGGAAAAATTGGAAAAACCCTAATAAACTTATTAGTGGATGACTAGCAGATATCTGAATGAATTAAAAGCCTATATCATGACTTATCTCATATATATAAATATATATGTATATATATATAAATATATATATATATATATATATATATATATATATATATATATATTATCATTATTATTAACAAATATACCAAATTCACAAGACTAAGATCTGATGATTTATTTTGTTTTCCTCTATAAATTAGATGTTTGTGTGTATATACACATTTGTGTGTATAGTCATTTCCCCCCCAGTAATTTCCCGTAATTACCAGTTTTTCCCAGTAATCTGGGTTTTTCCCAAGGTCTGGGGGTCTTCCGGGGCTGGCCTTAAACACACAACAGAACGGAGGGTGGGACAGGGGCTATATAAAAAATTTAACAAACTACATATGTTGAAATACAGTTTTTACGGTACTATAAATTTAATATGTCATGAAACATTCACCCATTTAAAAGTTGTGACACTATACCGCGTTCCATGTTCCCTTCTGTTCCGTGTTTTAGACAAGCCCCGGAAGACTCCCCGAGGAGGTGTTAGTAAGGCCTTTTGTTTTGACTTTACCGAACTGATTTCGAAAAGCCGAAGCATAGTGAATGGACACCTTAAGAGTCAATTCTTAATAACAAAATCACAATATTGAATTTTTACCCATTTGTCACATCACTCAATTGTTCAAAAGGGTTAAATAATGTTAGCATATAGAAAAGAGATCATGTTCAGTGTGATTTTTTTATTCAGTTCTTAAAATATTCAGGGGAAGAGCTACTTATGATTGACAATAAATTCTGTATGAATTGCTTCCTTTCTCCTAGTTCTCAGGTAAACACACAGTGCCTAAAAACATTTGATTTTACAGGAAGGATGGTGAACCTTTTGTGGTCTCTGTTGGTGATAATGATCTCACAATACCAGTGATTCTGGCTTTCAGGCTATCTATATAAATAAGTTACCAGCAAGCATACTTTACTGGTTTAACACAAAGTAAAGTTTAAGAGATTTTAAAATAAAATTGACTGAACACTATTTAAGTAAATATCATAACAAGTAGTGAATCAAGCACCTGAGCAAAAATCATATATCATATTACATAATAAATGCTGGGGCTCTCTCAAAAATTTTTTAGACCAATTTTTTCTACCAAAACAAGCCAATTCCTCCCCCCTCCCCCAAAACCTTCAAATGTGAGGTTCAGCATCAGCTGAAGTTATCCCGAGTTACCAAATAGGTAGGCAGGTTTCGAACTAGGGTATATTTTAGCACAATGGAATTCTTTCAATTAAAGACATCAAAACTGTCATATTTTGCCAATATTTTTTACTCGGCTAAAGTCAGTGAACTGGCATGACAAATATATGGCTCAATTATCCTGAAAAATGAATGCATCCATCCAGAATGCTAATAAATGTGTGAAAATCTGTCACAGATGTGTCAGGTGGTTGCCCCGGAAACATGACCAGTGGAAATGACTGAGCCCATAGGCCTCCCCCCACCCACCCTGGTTTTTGGGCCAAATAAAACATCCTGGGTGTTTTACACCATAGAAACTGCTGCAGGCCTGATGACAAAGGTCAAACACACCAGCCAGGGGAGGTCTTATGCAGAAGGAGGCATCCCCAGGAAGGCTGGTGGAGTAGCCACAGGGCAGGTCTCTTATACTGCACTTTTACTATTAAATTAATTGCCTGGTTGACCTGTCTGCTAAATAAGTGCTTCATGGTATCCCTAAAAAGTGACCATCCTTTAGAGATTTGGTTATAACAATGGGACAACAGTAAAGCGTGTGCACGAGGAGAATACAAGCATCACTGTAAACGGGTTCGACAGCTTTTGGTCATTGGTCCTGTATTTATGGATGACTCTTTTGAACGTAACACCTTTTATGATGTCATCATGGTTCTCTGCCATGTCAATTTCATAAATGGGTGTTACAATGTTAGTGCAAAGTCAATGAACTTATACGTGTTTTGGATTCTGGATGCTCGATATTCAGATGGATATACAGGGCCTTTTCCAGTTAATGGCTGACCGCTGCTCTAAAACAGCTTTTGTGTTGCTCTGATAATTATTTGACTGGCCAGTCAGTGATGCGCTTTAATTTGATACTCAATACGGTGGCATGACAAGGTTAATATGGGGGCAATCTGTGGTCAGAATAGGGAAGTCTGTACTTTTATGGTTTCAATAGCAACACTGGCAAATATCAATCTGGCAAAGAGCTCTTGAAAGGCTTTTATGTGCTGTGATAATTATTTGACTGGACAGCCAGTAATGTTGGCTTTAATTTTAAGCCAAACATAGCGGCAGAAACAGATATATACCTTGTGGTCGTCAGAGAAATATTTATAGATATTTGAGCGTTTCATAATTGGCTGGCTGCTGCTCTAAAACAGCCATTTGTGCTGCTCAAATCTTAATTAATTTTGAAGAACTATGACTTGCTCAATTTCAAGGTAACTGTTGATCAGGCAGGGAAATCTCTTTTTATATTGCATGGAAAGTCAGAGGTCTTTGGAGCAGCAGGGGAGTTTTCTAATTCTAATTATTTCCCATATTTACTTATAGTTATACCTATATACCTATACATTTTCCTCTTTCTGACCTTGGTGCAAACAATTTGTCATTTATTTACTTGCAAAAATATAATCGCCAAAAAAAAAGTTAGGACAGGGTTGGTGGAATATACCTTTTTGCCATTTTGGCCCATCAAATTCCCAGACTTTTCCCTAATTTAAGTCATTATTCTCAAATTCCCTGGCTCGGCAAGATTTAGGTACTAATTTCCCACCTTCCCCCAGATGACTGTGAACCCCGGTACTGTCACACTGTCAGTCTATGACAGGCACGATGCTGATGTCAGCATCAGACATAGATAATCAATAATAATATTAATATGACTTATGTCATTATGAGAAGATTCACTTCAAGTTCAACGCTGGTTCACACAACCTGTCTCACTCTCAGTGGAAGTATAGAAGTACATATTAATAAACATCGAAATAATTACACTGACAAAAGTGTACCGTAGGAACACATTGTGACGAACTGACAACGCGTTAGACTTTCTTACATGTTTAGTTTGCCGTCTCTTCGTGTGAACGCGGGTTGACAGCTCTCAGTGTCTTCCTTCAAAACAGGCGCCTTCCGTCTGCTCAACCGGAAGTTGTCAACTCTCCAGGCAGTGTAGTAAATTAATTAAAAGTCGTTATTGGGTATGCTCATGATTAAGAGTATATATTACAATTTGACGAAAAAAATGCCAAACAGCTCACTGGAAACTTTAAAATAAAATAAAATTAGTTTTTGACTTTTTGGAGAGCACATGCCATTTAGTTCTATAAATACCCTGCAGATGTCAGCACCTTTTCGTCTGAAACTGCTAGGAAAAAAGTTATAAAATAACAGGCTTTGGAACCGTCAACATTTTCTATTGGAGTATACTCCAGTTCCGAATTCAGAAGCGGATCCGGGGGGGGGGGGTCCAGGGGGTCCGGACCCCCCCCCCCCTTTTCTTTAGAAACAACTTTTTTCAAGGGCTTCAGACAAAATTTTGCCGCCTGGACCCCCCCCCCCCCTTTTCAGACCCGAGGACCTTTTTTTAGGGTTTTCATTTCTCCTCCTGGGTTGGACCCCCCCCCTTTTCCTAAATTCTGGATCCGCCCCGGTATACTTTGATATATGCAAAATAATGCTTACTGAAAATTCTGTTATATCCCTTGACTTCAATCGGAGATCAATTAATTAGTCACTGCATGAGCATTTGAGAAGACATTATTTTGAATGTACTAGTAAGTAGTATACAAAGTGAACTGATATCATGGTAACATTTTGAACTTGTTTCACTTGTTAAAGCATATCGGAGTTTTCCTATTACTCGGGCATCGATGTCTCTTGACAGGTACATGCGTGTTTAATGTATGAGATTGGCCTGGGAGATATATAAAACCAAGGAAGTTTTCAGTAAACGAATAATATAAATTGCATTTCCAATTTTCCATTATCATTATTAAATTTATTATACATACAGTACACTTGACAATAAATTAATGAAAATAAAACCTGCTATATGGTTATTGAGATCAACCATTTAGCATCATGTACAAACATACTGTTAAATATAGTCAGTAATACTAGTGGTTATAATAACTGATTTAATTAAGCTTTTTTTTGGTCATATATATATCTTTATATAAAGCTTTAAGAGCAGCCATTGTTATAAAACCACATGACCCGATTTTTTATTAATGTTATTATAGGCCTAAAGGAGTTAATGGGTTGTAAAAAAGAGTTTGCAAGATCACAAAGTTACTGTTGAGATTTCCTGCGCTGTTATTTCTAAAAACAAAATCTTACACTATGTATGTTGGACTACAGTGCATGTTTATGATCAATCGAACGTGATTTTTTAAAATAAATATCAATCTGGATTTAGGTCAAATCATGTAACTAACACGTTTCTATTATAAAAGTTGATAAATAAATTAAATAACGTCAGCTTTACAGGATGGCGATGTCGTATTTTGAATATTTGTAGACATAGGAAAGGTGTTTGACGCTGTTGATAACATTTATTCTAAAGAAATTACTAACGTGGAATGGCCTATATATAAGTGGTTTTAAATCTTTATATCGTCAAATTATCTTGGTTCATTTAAGCTTTAAATATATATTAAAATAAGTTTATGTCCCAATGACATACATATATTTCGAATCTTCAATATCCTCTCTTAAATCTGCTGTATATAAATATACTTTTCTTTATTGGAATAAAGATTTTAAAATTAAAGTAATTTTATTTTCATTTTTACACAAACACGCAATATATCACGCGATATCTCACATCTGGCAGTAAGTATGCATTTTACAATTAAAATCTTTTTAAAATACACCAACATATCTCCAGGTGTTTTTGGACTGCATATATATCATCCTCCCTTCTACTTTAGGTTTAATTTTAACATTCTTTGATAAAAATAACAATTTATTCTTTGTTTTAAATGGCCTGTAACTGCTTTTAAAAAAGTTATCGGATAAATAAAAAGAAATAAAATGCGTTTTCAAAAATATGTTCTTAAACATGTTAGCAAAATTTGATAGCTTTTTTTTTTTGCATTATAGTTCGTCGGAAATACCCCTCTGAAGACTATGTAATCCACTGAACTTAGTTTAGAGAAAATGGCCAAAAACTGTTTTGGGAGAGTAGGCCTAAATTTGTTCTAATTGGCTAACAAGTCTGTAATGTGAATGCAAGAGACGCTTATATAACATGAATCCAAATTATGATCGGATTTTGTTCCCTACTTCTTTTATTGCATTGAACCACGTCAAACTCAAAAGAAGGCGGAGCTTATATGGTCCCAGGACAACAACCACTGATTAAGTCACCTGGCCATTCTGTCTTGCACTAATTGAGGGTAAAGAAAACTATGAGCCTATGCAGCTTATCAAGATAAGCAGTGCTAAAGCTCAAAAGACTGTTACTACGGTTCATAATTGAATCCCAGGTATCAGTCAAGCCATAGCCATATTTTCCAGTCTGTCAGTGACTGGGAATGTTTTGGTCCTCTCAAGGTGTATGTTATTCTGTTTACACCCCGCATGGTGTTAGCAGTTCAGTTAAAAAGTTACTTTTTGATTGAGATGACCTAAATTGCCAATAACTTTTTTTGTGACAAGATGGGTGCAAAAAAATGAGCTGGTGGTAAACAAATTTTCTGAAATAATAACATTTTATGATTTTTGACGTTATTAAGACCTTCAAATTATCTTCCTGACAGTATGTTACATATGCCAGTATTAATTATTCTTTCAGTGATATAATCCAAGAAATGTCAGAAGGCTCAGTCTTAAGACCTCTCTATTTCTTTATATGTAAATTAACTGGCCGAAGTTCATCTGTTTTATTCCTACCTTGATCGCTGATGATATCAATATATTTATTTGTGATAAAAATTTCAATATGTTGTAAAGACATTCAATTCAGAACTCACAGGCTACAGGTAAACAAACTATCATTAAATGTATAATGAAAACGCTGTATATTTTCTTATTGCTGAAAAAGAGATATATTAAGAATGATTTTAATGTTTAAATAAATGTCCACACGTAGGTTCTGTGCAGAGTGCGATCAACACATTTTTTAATAATCTTACAGATGAACATATTTCATTAGAAAAAGCTGATTCAATACATTGTATATATTCAAATTTGAAAATTAAATTGAATTAAAACAGGTTCCGTGCATGAAACATGCAGATTCCTAAACTGAAATCGAATATTTAACCTTAAGTAAACTGTCATTTTGTAATTTGATAACTTGAATAACTGGATGTACGCCCTGATGACATAAAAAAATTAAACCGCACGTGTATAAATGTCAAAGTCAAAGGGAAGTGTTTAAAAACCATGTAGAGATCCATCGATAAGATACCGAAAGCAGATTACAGTTGTTAGAATAAATTAACCAATGAACGTGCCCAGGCGGAGTTTAAAAATGATATGTTATCTATCTGCATGCATATTATAAGAGGCACAGGAAGCTAATAATTTTTATGAAGAGAAATTATTCACCAATGTACGGTTCATCAATGTGCTGTCTCGTTAAACAATATCGATATTTAATCCAATAGAATTGATTAACAAATATATGAGAAATGCAGAAACGTATCATTAAGTATAACATATGATATATATGTTATATATATATATGTCAATATATATATATATATATATATATATATATATATATGTCAGAGACGAGACTGAAATCTAGGTAGATTTTAAAGTCGCCTAGACGAGGTCACAATCGCAATCACGCCTAGGCGAGATTAAAACCAGGCCAGGATTTTAATCCATCTAATGAGATCATTTAGGGACATTTACCTGCTGGTGATGTGAAAGATTTCATTGAAGAAGAATTAGAAAATTTTCAAACAAGCTAAGTAACCATGTTAACTCCAGTCACTGAATAAAATATCTCAGATCAGTCAGGCAGCCAGGCTATCACACTAAAAAAAACCCTGTGTTCACCTCAAACCTTGATACTACAGATTCTGTTGCCTCACCAGATTTTCAGGTAACGATCTCCTGAAAATGAGGAAGTGCTGTTTTACTCATAGAAAATTGACAACGAAGTACCCGAAGGGACTGAAATTCCACAGCGTTCAGTGTTTCATGCCAAGGTAGACCAGGCTTTTGTACCACCACTACACAATCCATTTAATGAGACAATTGAAATAGGACAGTATGTGACATGGACACTGAAAGATATTTTACCAAATGAAGGCAACAATGAAAAGATTCGAAGAAGAGCCACACACAAATATCTGAAGACAGCAGAAAACGCACAGAAGTGCTATGATTCTCAAAATGAGCAAGACACAATAGATTATTCAGTTGGAGACACTATTGGTTTGAAAATTCATCAAGCTGACAGGACAAATACGGATGTTTAAGTTCTCTCCTGTCGGAGAATGACCGAAGATGTTAAGAGGACAGCGCTATTTACACTGTAATGTGCTTATTGTGCTACGGGCAAACTAAAACAAAACTATGCTTCAAGAGACCTTGTAGAAATCAGACACACAAGTTTTCCAGAGCTGCAAGGAATGGACCTGGATAAACTTCCAGAGGTAACATTCATCAGAGCCTGCAGAGATTACAACAGATGGAACATTGTTCCACTGCAAATTAGGGTGTATATCCATGCATGCAATAGCTGCCGCTGTGTTAAAGCAAAAATCGAATATTCAACCAAGTGCCATATGGTGGCTGCCCTGGGTCATGTCAGAATAGGTTTAAGAGCAAACAATTTGATTTGCATCGCATTTGATTTGAAATGCATTTCTAAATACTTCGTAATTTAAAGTATGAAAGCAGAGCATTGCATATGAATTTTTTCCCTGCCCGCCAAGCTAGGCAGCTGATTTATCTAGAGTTCAAATGTTTCTTTTCACCCAAGTATTCAACAGTCAACAAAAACATGAACACTTATGGTACAAAATATGCAGGGTATATATCAGTATTTATGATGGACTTTGATACACTGTTCACTTGTTTGGTAATTAAGCATCATATGAGAATAGGTAAAGGTTGATATATACACAGATGTATGCATGTGAATATTTCTTTGTCTTATTCAGTCTTTTCTTCTAATGTATAAAATATTCTGCTGATCTTTTTGAAAAAAAAGGTTTTGTTAGGGATTTTGTGAAGCTTCAGTATTTATGTAGACTGTGGTACAAGATAACTGCCTTTTTTGTACAGTATTATATCATATCAGAATAGGTATATGATTTCTTGATTCTTAGATTATAATAGATCATTTATGCATGTGAACATGCATTGAATTATATTGATAAATAATAAATGAGTTATCTGTCACCTTTTTTCTCTTTAAAATAATACATTACTAATATTACT
Organism: Sipunculus nudus; assembly: GCA_026874595.1. Lineage (NCBI taxonomy): Eukaryota > Metazoa > Annelida > Sipuncula > Golfingiida > Sipunculidae > Sipunculus > Sipunculus nudus. The sequence continues at coordinate 13,446,766 of CM049312.1, read as the reverse complement.
AATACCAGTTTCACTTCAAATTAATAGTGGCAACAAAATTATCATGTAAATAATCAGAAGCAGCCCACATCATATATCATATAAATATGCAATATACCATACCCATGCGTGTAAGTTTCTTATTACTAAGTTTATTATGAAAATATATAATAAAAAATTCCATTTCCAAAATTAATGTTAATTATTACATTTATAATATATAATATATATACATATAATATTCTGTAAATATTAATAAATATATAACTTGTGAACTATAAAAAACTATATTATTTAAAATATATAAAAAATATATAAACATGTCAATTACAAAGCATAATATATTAGGAAATTAGATCAGATCACTATTTTAATCTCGCCTAGGCAGGTTTTTAGCTCGCCTTAGTGATATCAGGCGGATTTTAAACTCCCATGGTTGATACCGAAGGATTTTAAACTTGCCTAGACGAGATTAAAATCCTGGCCTGCTCCATGATGATGGTTTTTAATTTGAGGGGGGTGGGGTCATGGGGTGTCACTGGGTGATTATTCCGAGCAATTTACCTGTCATGGTTTAAAGTTGGTCTAAAAAGGTTGCTAGTTGAGAGCGGGTGGGGGGGGGGGGGGGGGGTCTATACACACACTCTGGATCCGCGCCTGTACATATATACACACGTACTAAAGAGACGAAGTGACGTGTATCTACACATAATACACAGATATGTGTATCACATGGCTTCGTCACCTGATAACAATGTATCCCGGTGTCTCAGGCTTGTTTTAGCCTATATCTGCTTTATGGTATATGTAAAGAAGTATGCCTTTATAATCATAGTGGTGAGTTGTTGACACTTCAAGATCGTAACGCTATAAACACCAAGCACCAAGTAAGGACTGTTAATAGCGATAATACTGAACTTCATTGATAACCTAGTGAATACGTCTATTCTTAAACATAACGATGTGAAAAAAAAATACACTGAGCAAGACACTGGTCTCCCACTTCACAAACAGAGCCATTTACCGGTAAATAACCTCATATACACAGGTTGGATTTGGGTTTCGCCATAACACGAACACGGAAGTTAAAGCAACAGGGAAGTGGCAAGTTTTAATATGTTTGCCTTGCAGCTAACAGTTTGTGATTTGATACCTGTTTCGGTTAGCACATCATAAAGTCGGGGGACGCTGTTTTGTTGAATATTCAACAGCAGAATCTGCCATGGAAAGTGTGTCCAAAAGAATAAAAGGGACTGAACCCAAACTGAGGGAATGTACAGTATCTGACAACAGGAATGACAGGTACCACAGGGACAGAGACCGCTCGCCAAAAACAGGACCGGACCGCATGCGTCGACTCACACTGGTGGTGGTATGCGTTTTTTTCTTCTTGGGTTTTGCGGGTATTAACAGAGACCGTGTCACAAATTCAATCACCGCGAGACCACATCACGTGAGCAGACGAGATCTCGTTCCTTTGTGGAAGGACCACCACAATTCATCGCGCGGGAGCGGATCCTGTTACGAGGTACTTGATAGTGACCGCGAGTGTCCCGATAAAGGCAACGTCACTTACAATTTATGTTCAAATCTCACAATTTCTAAAAAGTCCATCGAAGATTTTAAGAAGTGGGTTGGGGTTGAAAATATGAAATTTATATCGTTTAGAATAAACTTCGTAAACATCAGTGTCAGCTGTCACAGATATATGTTCTTCCCTTTGGAATGGGTATGGACGTACGAGGGTATGGAACAAAGTGCTTTTAATATGCTCAAGTTCCCATTTGACTTTGATTTACTGTCTCTTGGGTTGTTGGGAAGGCAGGTGAAACGCTGGAAACCATACTGTAAGCAGCCTGAGAAGTGTCAGGTATCAATAGACATCATGGCTGACCCAGGACAGACTGGCTGCTCTCTCGCGCTGGGCTACATCGACTCTGATATAATAATGCAGAACACCCTTCAGCAACTAACTATTCATACGCAATACAAGGAATCCAGCATGTTCTGTTACGAAGGCCTGGAGCAAAACATTAGTCCATTCTGGCGGTATGTGTCGCATTTCTTAGGAATGGAGCGAAATTACATATACCAACGATGTTGTCCAAGACCCAGTCCTTCCAACCCAAGCTGCAACAAAGTGGTGCAGAAAACTTCGTATTTGGTCGTCATTCAGGTGTATGGAGCATTGATTGCTATGTTTTCGCCGTTATTGATTGGACTTATCCCTGATAGAAAGATCCGGAACAGGAGAGACACCGAAGGAGGGATGTCTTATTCATACTCAACAGTCGACGACAATGACAATGATTCTTCTATCGAGAAATGGGTTTTCCTAACTGAAAACCCTTTGACAGTTGGCGCTACATTGAAGAGGCTCCTGTGTGTGGACTCAACCAACCCTGTCCTTCGCAGAGGCTGGCGGGTGTTCTTTGTTCTCCTTAGCCTGACGGTTGCAATTATCCGGACAACCACATATAATGTGTTCAAAAGTCGAAACATCGATTACAGATTGCAAAGGGGTGTCCCTGTTGGTCAGCTGTGCATCCCATTCGGTTTGAAAGACTGTATGGAGAATACTTGCTACTTTATGGGAGGACCTTTAATATGGATGCCTCTTTATTTTGTGGTAGCATCCCTCTTAATATGCATCCCTGACAGTTTACCGAAACTGTATCTAATGCTTAGGGAATTATCAAATGATGAAAGGGATGAACCAATGACGTGGCTTCACGTGACCGACGGGAAACTGCTGGAGCTGCGAATCGTGCGTAGCAACGAGCGGAGAACCGGTTACTCGTACGTTGCTTGGAAACTCAAAGAAAGGTTCATCATGCTCCTTGGGTGTAAATTCTGGCGGTATTTCTTCAGCATAAGCTGGATTCCGCGCTATAGGAGCGTTAATTACATCAGTATCTGCCTGAATAATACCCACTGCTCTCTTCCAGGGAAATGTGCGGTGGTGGCTTGCGCATTTTTGCCTACATTTGTGGCGATGCTTTTTCTTACTGTCTGCTGTGTCACGGAGATGGCCTTGATTATACTCTGCTATGGGTTCCCGATGTGTTACTTCGTAAAGCTAACCATCTGTGGGTTGGTCAGTCTCGTCTTTCGCACCTTCAGCGTAAATGACCAACCAGTCACAAAGTGTCGACGATACTGTGGAAACTTCCTAAGCTGGTCGGTCGCAGCTCTGATGTTGGTGTCCACTATATTTGCACTGTTTGCCGCCGTTTACTTATTTATAGAATCCTTCACGTTTATCATGCAGATCAGTGCTTTTACCTTCGTGGGTATCGTGGTTTATCCTCAACTGACGGCGACGTACACCATCGCGGTGGTGGGTGTTGTATACTACTTGACTAAATGCCTTGGCGGAATCGTAACTGGTTACACCAAACTCTTACACATAGTCATAGACGTATCTGTGAGTCTCCAAAAGATCGAATGGCGTCCATTTTGCGAAAATACAGACGAACTGGCGTATCATCCGCAGCTGGTTAGACCAAGCAGTGATGGACTGAGTCACGGGGTGCCATGGGAAGTATATGATCACGTGGTTGAGAACCTACGCCCGCTCCGCGTGCAGATTTTCTCTGCTATCGTCAAACTGTTTATTACGGGTAATATTATTTACTCAACAGTTTCAATGACACAGTCGTTTCACCGAGGAGACAATGTAAACCTTACCACTCGCATCTTAGCTGTTGTTTTCGTCGGTTTGCTGCCAGAAGTCCTCGGAATTTTCTCCTCACAGTTTCAGAAAAGAATGAACGAAGAGGCGACGGAGAAATTAATTGAGCGGCTGGTTATGCAGTACTGGCAAGACAGGTGTGGCTGGGACTCGGTGCTTATTTAATACTAGTAACTTCTTTGTCGTAAACACAGCATATGCTTAATGAAATTGATGATTATAATGAAGATGATGATAAAAAGTAATAATGATAATAATAATAATTATTATTATAATTATTATTATGAATATTATTATATTATTATTATTATTATTAGATTTTGGAGCACTTTACACTTAGTGTAATATATAAGTGGTTGAGTAAGGCAATAACACATTCATACCTTATATATATAAATACATGATATGTTCTGACGTCACTAAAACTTGTTCATGACCTTGCACATGATGTGATACTCGAAGAGGAGATTGCCGGATCAATTTTCTCAACAGTCTTTCTACAGTTTTTGAAAGTATCAACAACATGAGTTGTCAACATAGAGTTGTGCAAAGTAATGGCAATGAAACCTCTAACTTAAAATGGCTCGATCTCCACTGAAGGCGAAGTTGCCAAAGTTTGTGTTTATTTACGTTATCCAAGACATATTTGCACTTATACATGCTACACGTTGACTATTTAAAGCATTTGTTTTAATCCTATTGTAAACGGGAAGTGAATACAGAAATAGTTAATTATTTTTAAACGTCGAGTATTATTTTGTCAGTCTATGCATGATGATGTGGAGAACATGAGGGGGGCGCATCCACTTTTAGCGATAAAGAAGGGTATTCACGATCAATACAAATTAATCCAGTTCCATAAGATTTAGTCACTGCCTTATTATTCGCCCCATAACAGTAAAGTACAGGAAGGAAAGCTGATTGTAAGATTCCTAACAAAAAATTAAAATAAAACAAAACAGGAAGTTAGTTTTCATATATATATATATATATATATATATATATATATATATATATATATATATATATTATTTGGAGGAAAGAGCTGTTCTAATTTAGAATAATGGTGATCTTTAAGCCGAACCATTCTATACTGCCAGACTTTAGATAAGCGTACTAGAGAGTTGACACGGTGAACCTATATACCCTAGAGTAGGTGAGCTAGAAAAGGTGCTGATTATACATCCATATCAGGGCAGCCTGCTGGTGTAATATACATCAATGCTGTGGGTTAGTTCACTAGTAGTGGAAGTGAACTGGGCTATCTTACAATATGAAGTCAGGGTAACTTGTTACTTTTTGTTATTTTGCTATGGATATATAGCATTGGTTGAACAGACTGATTTACGATACTTGCATCACTTGGCTCTGTGACCGACATCTTAGTTTTAAATAAACCCAAATATTGTTAAGTTCGCATGGCATTGAGAAAATTGTACTTAATCGTTGTAAAAATAGTACCAAATAGCAGAATATGACTGACTGACTGAAAATGAAGTCGGCGCTCGAGCCAGTCACAGGTCTTAGGAAAATCCGACCCGCACTGGCTCCCTCAGCAACTACAAAGTTTGACAGATTGATTCGGTATGCAGTTAGATATTTAAGGCGAAAAAAGAAGATAATGATAGAGTTAAAAGATCGTAGTGAGAGAGGTGGAGGAAGCCAGAGAACCCGGAGAGGGCCACCGACCTCGGACTGGCCACTGCAACCCACTCTCATGGCAGCACCTGGGATCGAACCCGGGTCGCCAGTAGAGAAGGCCGAGCGTTTTACGGGTCAGGCCCCGATATAGCAGAATACATAGCAATTGTCTCAACAGGAAGTAAATATTGCCCTATACATGACTGACTTTCTGAGAATTGCATCTGCATCGTAAATGAGGGACTGGTGGGTTTATTTTTTTTTATAGCTGTTGTTCCTAATGTAGTAATGACATGCTTAGCTGTAATCATGAAGCCCGAACACTAAGGAACTAAGGAAATAATGACATGGCAGTTTTGTCAAATGAAGCTGAATGGAACATTATACTGATATAATCAGTCATTTTCTTACAAGGTGACTGAATAAAAACGATTTGTCACCATCACATCTTTTCTCATGAGTCTGCCAAATGGAATTTCTATGACGCCATCCATGACCGTGCGTGCACAGGCCCCCTGACCTGCATAACACTAATAATACGTGAAATCATTGGTACAGATAGTGTAAATGAGCGCGTAATATCGACACTTACAAATAACTAGTTACAATAATTGGTAATTCGATCTGGTTATTATTTCGTTGGTACGAATTTATTGAAAATTAGTACCTACTGATTAATACTCGTGTGTGAGGGTATTTGTATGCATTCTGTTTGCATGCCTTCATGGTTGTATCATCCTACAGTATACATGTATGTATTGGTTATAGCCCCGTGAAATGTTATGTATATAATCATGAATACGGTTTTACGAGACGTGTGTCATGCATGATTGACACACGCCGAGGAAAACTTCATTTGATGCATAATATTCTACTGATCGAAAGTCCTTTCTGTCAGCTGTTTTGATGTAATACTCCCACTCATAATCGAGCCCCAACTTGGTCTAGCTTTCGCTAAACTGCATATACGTGGTGTATAGTTAAAACGGATATCAAAGAATAAAGAGGCAAAGAAGAACTCAAAAACTTGCATTGCATGCCGTGAAAAAAAAAAAAAAAAGGGACCCATGGGTCACGGCGCTCAGCTGATCGTGATTGGACTATAAATGTATCACCATTGTGATACTATATTGAGTCGATAAAGCTAATGAATATCATGGACATGTTGGGCTATTATAAAGGAGTATAATGTAATATGTGAGTAAATAATATATGAAATAACCTGACTGATGGATTAATATGAAGCAAAATATAGTGGTCTGTTTTTATTTATTTGGGAGGGGTTGAAAATAGCGACATATTTGAGCAAATATGAATGCAATGACAGTATACTATATAAGCAGTGGTAAAATGATGATAAGGCTATTTGTTGAAGGATCTATAGTGTATGGAAGTCTGCAAGATTTTAATTTGACAGATTAAATGTTATGATTGATTATGCTGATGAGGGGATTTATGAATTTGTGCCCGTATGACATGATATCTCTTCGTTCTTGACATGGTACATTATTTTGATGCTCATGGGCACCACGTCTAAATATTACACAATATTGACATAATTTCTGGCATGTACATAGGTACCTATGGACGAATAGTTAGACAAAATATAAAAATATGAATATATCTGATACATCTTGTTCTTGTTTACTGAGGATGACATTGGGATGGGGTTCGGAGAAGCTAACAGTGAGGGCTGCAAGGAGGGGTGGAGAGAGAGAGAGAGAGAGAGAGAGAGAGAGAGAGAGAGAGAGAGAGAGAGAGAGAGAGGGGGGGGGGAGGGGACGGAGCATTAAACAGTACTTAAACACCTGGAAGGTTAAAATCTAAAATATTATGAAATGTAGAGAAAGTCTGAGAGGAAGAGGTAATCAAGGCCATGGTTGGTAGATATGATTGAAATAATTGTTGCAAATAATATTTTGAGATCTGACCATGAGTTTCCATTGATTACCTTTTTGGTAAGCTGTTTACAGATCAACAGTTTACACATTTGTCTAATGAGATCCAAATTTTTAATATACTTTTTTTCTATTTGATGATATGTTTACAGTTGCTTTAACGTCCCCACTCCACAGTTGGAAGGACTTGATAGAGGGGGGGGGGGGGGGGGGTAGTTATGATGGGAGTTACAACGCGTCTGTCTCTCTGCATATATTTTTTTTAATTGTTAGATTTTATGCTATAGCAATAAAACTATTGTTCACAGTGCCAAGGAGCAAGATCTCAGTGAGGTGGGGGAAGGGGATTGTGGGAGTTACAACACCCTTGCATAAACATACAGGATATGATATTTAATAAGTGCTTACAGGAAAGAAAGGTCTATTCATACTTATTAAATATTTAAAACAGGCAGAAAGATGCAGAAACGAAGCAAATCATTTTAATTCCCATTCTACCTAGACAGAAAAAAAACAATATTAGCATTAATTCCTTTTTTCAATACATCAATTTTTCCAGGTTTAAAAATGTTAATATACATATGCAGTATAACATATATGTGAATATTTCAGTTGATTCACATTTCTAAATTGAATCAACATTTAGAGCTAATTAATTGTCTTTATAGTACCTGTCAACAGAATGGGGGGGGGGGGGGGGGGGGAGGAAGGGAGGCCAAGGAGAGAGAGAGAGAGAGAGAGAGAGAGAGAGAGAGCTAGACTGCCAGGTTCTCTGGTAATTACTGCCTGACCAAGACACTTACAGATGCAGTAGGGCAGGAGTGAAGGTATTATGTAACAGCCTATAGCACACTGCATACCACTGACTTGATGTAAACAATCAAGACCAACAATGGTGCTTGAAAACTTAATTAAAAATCAAGAGAATTTCAGATTTTAACAGATAAAATGCTTATGTGTACATGCATTAAAATTAAATCCACAACACTAACAGGGAAAACATGCTATGGTCCAAATGCCCAAATTTGGGCAAAATTTAAATTACTGATTTAAAACTTATGCTAATAACTTAAAACAAGGGACCCATGGGTCACGGCGCTGAGCCGTTATTTATGATCATAAAAAAATATGATTTGGAAGAAGGGTAAAAGAAATGTTGGTTTTGTGTGGTAATATAAGCTGATTTATGAGGATGATGGCGTTTAACTCAAGTTATGTAAAGATTTTGATAAAATCCTTGGAGAGGGAAGAGGACTGATGTCATTTATATTATTTACATTTGTAAAAGGAGTGCTATTATCATACATGTTTTGACTTTGGCCAAATAACTTTATCTACTGCATGAAGAAGTATTTGAAATCAAAATGTCCACTGAAAGTTTTATTAATTATATGCATGCTTTTTATAAAGGAGTTATTCAATAATTACAGGTTACCCATACCCAAGTAGCACTGGCACAAATTATATGAGAGTTTAACTATTTATTAAAAATTAAATGTAATTACTGGGCCGAATATAAGTTTAATTAAAAATACTAACAGTATCATCTGAAAAGATTTTTTAATAATATCATTAAAATAAATGATTATTAAAATAATATAATAAAATGTATTCATGAATGCATTCATGAATACATTTTGAAAGTATTTGCACTCGCATTCAAATACTTTCCTTTTTACCTGTATTAGTATTTTTATTCATTTTCATGATCGAACTATTGAATGTTTGTATTTATATTCAAATACAATTATAAAGTATTCACTCAGTGTCTCGTATTTATTCAGTTTCAGTTAAAAAAATCTATTGAGAATCCAGGATATACAAATTTTACAAATTTATAACGATCATAAGTACCAGATTTTATGGCTTTAATTTATAAAAAACTATATAAACTATATGTCATATTATGACAATTATTAACATTATAGACATCATAATTATACTTGTCTTTAAGATCTGATATTTTATCACATTTGAATATTTTTTATTTTTATTTTTAAACATGTATCAGAAAAGTAATCTCAGCTATGAAACTAATACATGTTTTTAAATAACTCAAGGATCAAAACACCCAATATATTATACAAGTAGCAAACTGGAGTTGGGAATTTATTTTAAATCAGTTTTATTATCTGAAATAAAGGAATCAGTAATATTTTGATTATTTACCCAGTTTCATAATACAGCTGAAACAACCATGATTCGTAATGTCATTAGTCAATCATATTGACATCTTTAATGAGCACTTGTCTGAGTTGTATTTTAAAATTTTTACGTATTTCATTTTTTTCAAAATTTTTAATAAATATAAACCAACAAATCAAACACCTTGAAAAGATCTGAAAATTTAGATTAATATAATCAACTGCATCCTTGTCTATCATTAACTTGCTTCATATAATCCTTAATAGTAACATCAATTTTATTTAATTATTTATTTTTCATTTTTATGATTGAAATGAAAAATACCAAATGGTGACTGCATAGTGCAAATTGAAATATATTTTCGGTTATCCATGGATGATCAATAAAACATCAGTAATTGCAAGGTAATTCCCTGTTTCTCATAAAGTATATAAAATTCTTTTTCCACTGATTTTTCTTGATTGTTATCATAAACCAATACATGTTTTTAATAGTACTGTTTATTGTTATGTTTTTGGCCAAAACAACTACTAGAGGAGGGGGGTTGGACAATTAGATCCAGCTGAAGCCTTCCAAGAGCTGGCTGGCTGCAGACTATGCCTCGCTTCAAGCATGCATAATTGGCCTGAAAGGTCAATAAGGGACAAATATAGGGGCTTAAGTATAGACATATAGGTGTGACAAGGTCTCATAAAAACTTTAATAAAAGCTACAGTTTGTGATCAATGCCTTTCAAATTTCAGAATTTAGAAGCTGAAATCATTACATGTGCATATGAAAATTAAATCAACAGTGCTTTCAGGAAACGTGCCATGGCCAAATTTGGGCAAAATTTAAGGTACTGATTTTATATTTATGCGAATAACTTATAAAATTTGAAAAAAATTAGATCTTATTTTTAGTATACAACCGAATCTTGATTAAATGAAGTTATATCCTTAAACCAAAGTCTCTAGCTTCAGCAATTCTTATGTTAAATGTGTAAATATATTTCCTGAATTTTTACAAGGTGCATTATGTTCGGGCCCATAACTTCAACAAATTACGCAATACTGGCCTAATTTTTGGTATGTACATAGGAAATGTAGGGAAGAATATGCATATGTACAATGATCAAATTCAGATCAGTGGTTTTGATATTAGGCAGTCATGAAGTGTAACAATTGGTTCTTAATGGAAAACGGAGGTTTTTCCTTAATATCTCGAAGGAACGAAGTCCTAGTGACCCAATTTTCGGTATGGTAGGAGATTTTTGGGACATCTAACTGTATGCCAAATTTCAGATTCGTAGGTTCAACGGTTTCGAATGGTGCCAGTTTAACGGACGGACGAACGGACAGCCGACGGACAAAGGACCACGACTATAGCTCAGATGACTTATAGTCAGCTGAGCTATAAATCGTATAAAATGAAATATGGTGTTGATGAGCGAGATACATATGTAATTCGAGGCTCAAATAGGAATATATTCGTATGACTTCAGCTAAATAAAGTGTTTATGAATGAAAACAGATCTCGCTTATAATACTTTGCAATCGCTATATGCTTGAAACCTCTCCTAATCGGAAACAATTATTAGCGTGGCCTTTTCTTTGAGAGACGGAATGCTGGCAGGTGATACATCGTAACAAGTTTACCGCAGAGGCTGCTGACTCGAGTTGACTATGGGAGAAAACGGGCAGATAATTTTTGCAGCTTATCACCACTGAGCAGTGTTTATCAAACAATATGTAAAGTGAAAAACACTGCCGAGGTGTATTTTACATATGCTTTCGATAGAAAATCTTCGATTTAAATGAAATTTTTAGCTGAGATATTTAAACATTATCGTCATTTACCTTAAATAAAACGTCTATTTTTCTCAAACTCAAAGGATCTCCCAGGGTTCTAGCACAGCGTATGATTTACTGTGATTTACTATAGGTCTCCCGGTAAGCTATGACCAGTTGGATGGAGTTACTATGCTAATCAGCCTGAGAACAAATCGCGTGTAAACGATTCACATCATAAACATAATAAACAAGTCGCATGAAACCTGACTTGCATGGTGACTTTGGGTTGATGTAAGTAGATTTGAAAGTACAGTTAGAGCAAAGGGAAATATGCCGCATGTGGGACAAATATAACTTCATATACGTTTATAGCCTATTAATATATGCCAGAGCCTTAAATAACAGTATATCTGCTCAGCTGCCTTTTGACATAGATGCTTTCAAGTAGGCCTTCCAGTCCACTGAGTCCAGTATATTAAATGCTGACTGGGTCGTGGGTTCAAGGGCTACGGTATCTCCTCAGGAAACTGTCTAATTATAGTCTACGTGCTCACCTTCCATGACATTTAAAATTTTCTTTGTTTATTCACCCGTGTCTGTATTCAAATAATCATAGTAAATATATAACTTAACACCTATATGCACATACAATCTCTTCTTGGAAATCATCCAGGATATGTGCGTAATCATACACAGCATAATGATAACATCAGGTAAATCATAAACGCAATATATAATTGAAACATTCCTGGAGAAGAAATTTTAGACTGAAATACATCCAAATATATGCAACCGAACATTTTATAAATATTGTATCAAAGTGCCGTTCAAGATCGCAGTACAAAAGTCCGTACCTATATAAAAAACACATGCACACTTACCTGTAACATTATGAAACAACTAAACAGACCAGTGGGTCGGTAAGGAATCATAAACATTTTGTGTAGGCACTCCCCCCCCCCCCTTCTCTCTCATTCTTACGCATTCATATACCAGTCATTGTGCGGCTAACAAAAGTCATTATATGTCGCGCGTAACATCTTTTTCGGCATACCTTTGATGGGCGCGGGGGTGAGGGGGGGGGGGGGATGGGGTTTACTACGTCAGATAGAAGAGGAGTTAAAATTAATACTTGGTACGTTTACTTCCCCCACAAAAAAAAAACCTACTGTTGTGGCGTACCTGAAAGAATGCCACATAAAGCAAATAATTATACACATAACCTGTACTTTTTTGTTAAACCTCACACAACAGTCCGTATGTGCTTACTTACCAGTTCAATTGAATATATATTTACATAAACTTTATATATATATATATATATATATATATATATATATATAACCGTCCCCCTTACGTTTTTTTTTATTATAAAGATGGTCATATTTTTTTCACAGCTACGATTACTGTTAATTTACTATGAAAGGATACAGTATATACTTATAGCACAATCACCTTGCACAGTTAAAAAATCATTTATTATCCGAAGACATCAATCATTTTAGTTCCCCGCTTCCGAAGAACGGGGGAAATTGATTTGGGTTTGTCTGTCCGTCTGTTTTTTCCCCTGCGATAACTTTCCTAAATATAATCCGATATCATTCAAATTTGGATCAGTGATTGCTCCCATGCATACCTTGGTTGGGATTGGCTTTGGAGTGTCTGTCAGAACATTTCTTATCACCAGCTCCAAAAAAAATTTCGTTTTTTTTACCAATTCACAACAAAAAATATGACATGTGGAGACATCTTCAGGGGACAATGAAAACTAAAACATAGGCACTATGACATGTGGAGACATCTTCAGGGGAAAAATAAAAACTGAAACATATTGAGAAGGCAAGCATGAAAAACACAGGAAGCTAAAATAACAAAAGGCGGAAGCGGAGGATATAAATTCCACTAATTTACCTGTTTGATTTTAATCATGTCCAACAAGATGCAGCTGGCTAACGTTTATTGTGATTCAATGAGGCAGGTTCTCAATGAGATGAATACCTAAAAGATTATGGAAGAAACTATGAAGAAACAATGAACTGTATGACGAAATTATCTTGTTTTGTTTTCCCCCCTAACAAGGCTTACAGGCCTAATGCAAACCTGTGCAATGGGATAGACATCAGGTATGATTCCATGATTACGTGCTTCACCATTATTTGAAAAGTACTCGATAAAAATGTACGGACGACGGTGGACGCATGACGCCGTGCGATCGCATAAATTTACAGGTTTACTAAAAAGTGAGGACTTTTAGGACTGATATAGATGTAATTGTGATTACTTATAGATGGTTGCCAGATCAGATCACGGCAAACTGTTCCGGGCATGCCGCAGTAAAGTCCAAAATGACCGCCAGGGGTCAGTGAGAGTGCCACAACAACCCATGTGAATATACAATCACAGCGTGTGATATGGGCAGTCCCTTGAATTCACTTATACAAAAAAAAACCACACACACACACACACACACACACAGACAGAGGCAAACATGTGGGAGCACACAAAGATAAAGACAGACAGAACTATTGCAGTATATTTAACATTTTACTACAGTTTACATTTTCAAATGTTTTACTGTAAAATAATCCTCAACAGCCTGAGCGCCATACTCCTGCACTTCCAATTAAAATCAACAGCTCTTTAAAAAGTAAGCAACAACATAAGATGTGTTCACTGACACACACACACAAAAACCATGATACACAGATTTAAAGTAGGCTTTGTCCAACCCTTAAATACCCCCGGTTTTCACAGGTGCCCAATTGTCACCACATTTACTATAAAGTAGACTTCTTTTTTTCGTATGCATATACGTATATATATGGGCATCCTAATGATGCAAAATGTTCATATATATATATATATATATATATATATATATATATATATATATATATATGTCAAAGGAATAGTATTCATTTTCTGTTTAGTTCGGATATTATAATATCATGAACAATGTGCACAATGATTCCACTGAGCATGGATGGCCCTGAAAATAAAACCTATAATGAGCTTAATTACCTGGATATAACAGTCGTAGATAACCAAATTATTATTCAAGTAAACTGTGAGCAGTTTTTATGGGTGTAATCTGGTTCTTCTATTTGCAACGCTGTACTAAAGCTTCAAATCTATAAATACTATATTGCCTATATAAAATATGATCAAATAAATATGTGTACAGAATGCCAGCTAACCAAACAAACTCAGCAATGCAGCCATCAAAGAACAGAGACCATAGTGGCAGGCACTGTCAATCAAGTAAGATCACACATAAATCATTTTGTACTTTAAAATGCAACACATGGGGGCAGCTGAACATTCAAATTTAGGTAAAAACACATTTGTACTTCAAAATTTCATCAAAACTTAGTTAAACTCTCTCCGCTATGATCAGAATTTACCCCTGAGCTTATCACACTCCATTACACTACAAGCCAATGTTCATAGTAGTACAATGAATTGATTAGGGAATTGACAAATCAACCCAAATTAATTCCCAATACACAGAACATGATTATGTTCATGCTTCGATATGCAAAAAGGGTTTCATTTTTAAATTTCCTTTTTAGCTTAATCCATAATGAAAAAGCAAGGTTTGGAATTTAATAATGGCATGATTAACATAGCAGTTTTTTTTATTTTTAAAATGTCCATAATAAATACAAGAATATTGAAAACTTTCATGTCCTTACCATATAGTGTACAGGTAATTTTTAAGGTTATAAAACAAAAATAACCAATTTTCACTGAACAGTCAATTCAGGTGTTTAGAATCAATAACATAAAAATATAAGAATATTCTGTACCCTGAGTAGAAAACCATGCATTTAGGAAAAAAATAAATAAAATAAAAGGTATGGTTCTCAGACACTGCCCGCGTCAATTTTGACCCCCCCCCCTCAAATTTTTTATATTGGTTTTCATCTATAAAGAAGATAAAATAGTACAATTTTGATAAGTGTCCCTTTGTTTTATAGTGCTTTTACCTGTTTAAAAAAATATGTTATTATTATGCCTTTCCCTGATCATGACATTTTCATTGAAACATACAAAAAAAGGTAATAAAAACCCTGCCCACACTGCTTTATGAAAAAAGTGCCTGAGAATCATACCTTTTTTTGGCCTTTAGTACCAAAGATGACCACTCAACTATCACGAGATAAAGACTGATCAATGTGAATGACAGAGTAGGACTTACATAATTTGGCATTGCATGATCAATCAGAAATGTAAGATAAGATCTTTAAAATCAAATAATGTTTCCAAATGTGTTTTCTTTTTACTTTTATAAAGTAATAACGTCTTTATACATGAGATTACATTCATAAATGAAAGTATTTTTAGAGCAATTTTACTACTTTTGGTGATAACTAACATATTAAAAGGAACAATGTTATTGTAAAGAAAGAGTCCTTGTGACAAACAATGGATATAATTGTAAAAAATTGATACAATTCAGATTCATAGATAATAACAGTTTAGTATCACTAACTAATTTATTCTCAATAATTTTAACTAATGATTTTTCTAAAATACCACTATGAGAAATGTATTATTGCTTTTTTTCCATGACATTCAATGTCATTCTGTGTTTATAAATCTAAACAAGGCCTACAGGCCTAATGCGAACCTGTGGAATGAGATTACACCAGGTATAATGCTTCAATGCTGGACCATTACTTTTCAAGAACATGTGTAACATGTATATGAACAATGCAAGTACTAATCACTTAGAACAAGAAACAATTAAACAAACATCACTGCTGCAATTCTGGCATGGGTGCACACAACACAAAAACTAGAATAAGGGTAGTCAACAAGCGACTACATGTATCTGCCAAAATCGCAGTGGGAAAAGTTGAGGTGAGGCATAGATTGAGTGGCAAGGGGAAATAGAGTGAGGTGTGTTGCATAATAGCCTGGATGTCTGCAGCCAAAATGTATGTAGGTGGCGCCACCTGTCATAAAATCAAGAAAGCTGTCCAGGATGTATACACATGCAAAATTTCAGGTGGATAAGTCCAACCAATGCAGAGTAATGAGTGTTTTTATCCCAAGGCTGATGAACAGATGGACGCTGTGCAAAAATGGTTGCAGGTGGCACCACCATTTTTAGTGTATGTTATAAAGATTTCCAAGGGCTACATTTGTGCAAAATCTTTAGCCTTATCGGTCAAACGGTTCCCGAGATATGTGGGTTTATGTGTGGAAACAGACACACAAATGGACGCTCAGCAGAGAGGAAAGGTCAGAGGTCAACCAAAAATGAGGGTGCAGTAGTTCACATATGACCGATCATAATTTCGAATTTTAAAAAATTCTGCCCAGTGGTTATGGAGGAGTTCTCCGGAAACCTATGCGGCGATGGCGGCAGCTTCGGCGTCCGACTGAAAACAAAGTATCCGCAAAACTCTGTTTTGGCGGATACAATGATTGTAGCTGGCACCACCAGTATGTCAAACAAACCCCTCCTATGTAATAAGCAGGGACATACACTGTGCAAAAATTATTGTACGTGGCGCCACCAGTTTTGTACACTATAAAGCTACCCAATATGTATATACATGCCCAATTTTAGGCTTATGTATAAAATTCCTCTGTAGAAATAAGCTGGCGCATACATTGCAAAAGTCAATGTAGGTGGCACCACCTGTCTTGTAAATGAGAATACCATCAAAGACGCATAGACAGGTAAAAATATCAATCCAATACATCAAACTTCCCCAGAGTTTGATGCACTGGGCTGACAAAGCTTAGGCGAGTAAGGCAGTTGCCCCCGAGTGACCTGTGACAAATTGCTGCCTCAAGCTACTGCACTGAGTGAACTTTTGACCTGTACCTAGCTGCACTGAGTGAATTCTTGACCTGTTGCATAATCTGACACAGTTGGCAGTCTGCCAAAGCTATAAATAGATTCAGGCTGCACTTTGGTGCCAAATATGATGCAGTGAGCAGTCTGCCAAAGCTATAAATAGAATGCAGCTACTGCACTGAGTGAACTCTTGACCTATACCTGGCTGCACTTCTTCCAATCCTGGCACTGTGCCAAAACTATTTATAGAGCTGACATCATCTTGGCTAATGGCCAACATCAAGGCACTGGCAATCTGCCAATGGTAAACCAAGTGCTGCCATCTGTACACAAAAGTGGTCCCTACTTGTAATAACTTTGAAATTTATTTTCCCAATACAAAATGCTTTTCAGCTGACTTTTCATAATAAAGAAATCAGGAATACATGTAAAATTATTATGGATACATACTGAATGCAAAATTAAAATACAGATATATCTCACTGATGGCAAATTCTTGAATTAAGTTTAGTAGGGATACCAATAATGTATAATCCACGTACAGTTGTCTCTATATAGCCACAGAGAACTGAATATCCATGATTGTAACATTGCCTGGTATGATGAATAACTTACATCATAAATCTAAATTTTTTAAAAGCTTTTAAAAAAACTTTCTTTAACAATATTAACCAAAGATAACCTGAAATCTAAATGTCTAGTGGCATGATGTAATAGATGCTGATAAACTGGTGCCAGGCTAGATGTAACAGCATCACACAGCTAACATATATGGTAAAATGACTCAATTCAAGCTCCATAATTCAGCCAAAAATCATTCATGTGGAACCATTAATGACAATTATTATAAGAATAATTAGTAGGGATTATTCTTGGAAAATATTTAACAAACTGGCTTCAGTGGCATCAGTCGAAAAACGTTTTGCAGGTTTATAACTCATATAGGAAGATGCAGCAAACTGGCCAAGTTCAGCTCCCGTAACTCAGCCAAAAAGCACTGAACCAAAACCATTTGAACAAATTTGAATTATCAACATCTAAGGATAATTAATGTGTGAGATTTAAGAATTTGGCCTAGTGGTTTTTGAGAAGATCTTTGTAGCCACTGAGCTAAAATGGGCTGTTATGGCATATGACTAAATTCAGCTTCCCATAACTTAGCCAAAAGTCACTGAACTGAGACCATTTGAACAAACTTCAGAAAGCACTACCCTAGGATCATTTCTGTGCGATATTAAACATTTTGGCCATATGGTTTCAGAGAAGAAGTTTTTTGTAGCCCTCAGTGTGATACAGGCACTGATGACCCCGTACAAAAAAGGCCGATGCAGGTGGCGCCACCAATACCTCAATTTCAGATATGACTTAGGTGACCAACATTGGCATAAAATTTGGTGATGATAGCTCCAGCCATTTCTGAGATTTAAATTTTAATATGCTTTTCTGCACAGGTAACAAAGTTCAACCTCCTGTAACTCAGCCAAAAATCTCCGAACTGGAATGATTCGAACAAACTTGAGAAAGATTGTTCCAGGGATCATTTCTGTGAAATATTGGACAATTTGGCTGGACAGTTTCGGAGAAGAAGATTTTTAAAGCTTTTTCAGCTTTTTCTCTCTGAAATCTAAGAAAATGAAGTTAGAAAAAAAATAAACAAAATCCGATATAGTTTTTTGGATGACTGATTATTTGCAAAATATTTGGTGATGCTAGCTCCTGCCGTTTTTGAGATAGCTATGGTTAACGTACAGACGACGCACGACGCCGCACCATCGCATAAGCTCACAGGTTCGCTAAAAAAAATAAAATTCATCAGTGGCTTTAAAAAAAAAAAGAAGAAAATTCTAAAATTCTTCCTTTCATTAGCACACAGATATTCAACAAAAATCCAGACTATACTATAAACCATAACAAATTAATAGAAAGTTTAAATGAAAAGACATACTGTAAACTGCTTCTAGCACTTTATAAACAACTCATATAATAACACACAAATAATGGTTTAAAGCTAATAAAACTGTATTAAACTGGTGTCTGACACATTAAAATAAAGTTCTAATCCTATATAATCTATAAAATTAATATATCCAAAAACTGGGCATTCACTGTAACCATGCAAAAGCATGAGCTGCTCAGTTACTCTATAAAATTTAAACTACTCAGTGAACCTGCACGTAAAATTAATCACAAAACTGATAAGACCAGGGCTTCATGGAAGACCATCTGTACAATCTGTTCATGTTCCTTAAATTGCAGACAAAATGTTACAAACTAGTTTAATTAAAAAAAGATTATTTTTTTCTTTTCCTGTTGATATTTAAGTAAACTGAAAATAAAAATTATAATTCACTATTAATTGTTAACAGCCAAGCCAGTTAAACCTAAGAACAATGATATATAATATTAGACTTCTTTTCACATACTGATTGGCACATGTAGCTGGACTGTGGTATAGGGAATACCTGTCTGGTAATACATCTTAATTACTAATTAAATATCAGTCTCCATGATATCCAAAAAATATTGTTCACTGTTTTCATTGTTTTCAGAAGGGTAACAACATGCTTCTTATCATTTCAATATAATACATCTAATGCATTTACATCAAAAAGAAAAAAAATATTAAAACAATACAAGCACATATTCTGAAATCTTCTAGATATCAAACTTATCTTTGCATTTTACCAATAAAAGAAAAGTTATCATTTTGTATATCTGGCAAAAAGAAAGATCAATTACATAATTTGAACAGTCATGCATTTAAAGATTGAATGACTGGTGGCCTTGCCTTATTAGTCCAATCAGTTCTTCTTTATCACAAGAGTAATATGGCACCAGGTTATTTGGTGAAATATATCATTTCATTAGCTGACATAATCAACATGTCAGAATCTAATATCTACCAATTACAAAAATAATTAACCATGCCAAACAAAACAAGGGAATTGGTATTCATGAAATTAAAAGTGATTACTAAACAAACAGTATGATTTTTCCTGTTTGTTCTCTCTGTTAGTAATAAAACAGTAAATAAACACCAGAGTAGGCAATGTTTCCTCATTACAATTGCTTTATGGTCAGCTAGTGTTGTACATGAGCCCTCACTGTACTCTCTGGGATTTCCTGCAAGGCTAAGTATATCCACAGGAGTACAATATTTTATACCTCTGTGGTGTTAATTTCCTTGCTATGCCTATTAAATGCCATATCAGCATTATGCCATAGTGAGCATTCACAGATTTCCTTATTTTTGTATATTTTAACACAACTTTTTTTAACACTTAACACATAAATTCTTACAAATGATAAGATCTACATTGTGCACTGACACAGCTTAACCTACACTCGAACACTTCTGTAATCAAATTAAACAATACTTTCTCATGATAGAACTGTCATAATATCAATGGAGCAATGCCAACACATTTCGGAACAGTTACCTGTATCTTCTGGAACAGCCTTTGAAAAAATTACCAAGAGGATAAGGAAGTCTGAGATCTATTAATTAATGGAACATTTCTAATCCCTACTGAGACAATACTTTCACAAAAAAGTACTGAAGCAACCCTATTTTTTAAACAACAAAGCTATACCTGTGACCTGATTAAACAGCTATTATCAGAAAACGGAATTATTAAATGTTTTGAACTATCAAAATGCTAAATGTATATATAGACTCAAACTATCTCCAACTGAAACTATTCATCTATAATGTGGAACATGCCTATTCTATCATTTGAACAATTCTATCACATACTGGATAGTGTTTGAATTATTACAAAAAGTTCTAATGCATAAGGATTCTTTACTCTATCTGTGTATCTGTGTATGTATGTATATATATATATATATATATCATTCAACAGTGACTGACGTAATATCTTAACCAAGCAGTTCGTAGCCAACATGCAACCACCAGGTTTCAAAGCAAACACACAACACTTATTGTCTTAATAAGTGTTGATATTATTATTACTAAATCCATGCTGATATGAGATGTGTCAATAAATATAGCAACAAGACCAAGATCTAAGAAACAGGACTATGAAAATACATCTTCCAGAAACATCAAATTCATTTGCTTGGTCAGTGGCGTGGTTGATTATGTTAAGTTCTACTAGGACACTTCACAGTAAATACTGATTATTCTGTGATCCAGATCTTATTGAACAGTTCCATAAAAGAGTCGTATATCATAAAGGTGATGGCTACATCCAGACAGACCCGACTTAACCGTGGCAGTGTCCCCTTGTAGAACCTGAAATATACAAAGAAAACATATTGTCTCTGGCCTTAAAACAGTGTTGAAAGAAGAACTTTTATCAGAGTAATCTTAAGGTCGTAACTGCCCTTGGTTTGCATCTAAATTGGATTATACTACGGTTAACCAGTTTACTTTAGCCTGGAAGTAGTGTGGTTTGCGTTTGGCTGGCACTGTATTTTTCTCTATAAAAGCCTAAATTAGTTTATTAAATAATACGTGGGTATGCTGTCCACACTTGGTTCTTAATCTGATTTACTGTGCTGCAAAAAATTATATTTTGTGGGAAGGATTTGGTCAAATGGTAGCAGGACTGGCCTCACACACAAACTAGAAATGGACAAAAGATAAACATGCTACTGTAGACTGCCTTTTAAGTGTCTGCAGGAGACTGATGTAGATTACTGGCCAAGTGCAGATGAGGCCTCAATGTTACTCTTATGTACCGGTTAACATTCAGGTTCAAATACCCTGGTGTTTTAGCATGTATTTTAGGACATTTAAACAATTGTCTATGTGTGTAAACCTAATTTCTTTCTTACAAATAATAAAAGAAAGGTGATCTTGCATACCACTGAAATGTCATGGATCCCCTTCACATGTAACTAGATAGAATGCACAGTTATTATACCACCTCATATGCATGCATGCAGCCTTTGGGTTCCAGTATAAAACAGAATATGTGAATCACAGATGAGCATCAACCTTTTCAAAACCATATTTCCAGACAATGGGATGGGGAAATCCCTAGTCTGACCCCTATTATCTGATCATAGTTAATTGTTCTGACCCATGTCAAGATAGTTAAGATTAGGGGATAACATGACAAATACAAATATATTTATCAGATATGTGGGATAAAACAAGACATTACAGGGAAATATTATGAATGAAGTGAAACTTACGCTTTTGGCCCTTCATTTTTGGCGATTTGGACCATGCAGTCGAACGTGTTCTTATATTTTGAAGCTTCTAACCCCTGAAATGAAGAGGAAAAATGCACAAATCAGCAAAAGAAAAAAAAAGTTTTTTTTTACCTATCAGAAGAAAACGCTGGCCCTGACACTTCCAGATTACCACTTAAATATGCAAACTGTGTAAAGATGAAAATCATGTTTTATATAAATGAATACAGTGTACAAGTTCAAGGAAGACAAAGTGATGTCACTGAAATAAATCATTCAGTGAATTTTGGTTTTGGGTGTGGTGGTAGGAATACGCTATATTGCCATATACTTTGCTCACTACACATCCATCTGCCACCAAACTCTCAAACACAGATAGATTCTCGCCTCGATGCTGTTCTCAAAGTACTTTTGTGTCACTTCCCAATGTTCTTATGAACCACGACGAGTTTCTTTCTCCCATTTTCTCAAACCATTCTTGTGGATGCCATTTTGCACATACTGAAACCTGGATGTCACAAGCCAGGTCATGGGGATCAAAATGCATTGGTATGACTCCGCTAATAAAAGTAACATACTGGTAATCTGGAATAATTAATAACAATATACTCTGATAAATGCTCTCATGTTGATTTCTTTAGTTTCAGAACAAATTAATATTACAGGAGGTACACCAACCAAATAGGCCTTGATTCATTAATATTACACTTTACCAAGACGGTTGTTGGTGCAAGTGGATTCATTATCAATATACTGTTCATATATACAAGTGAGAATAGTTGTGATGATTACAATTTAGTGATAGACTGAAACAAATCATATCATTATGAATCAAGGAAGTATGGTTATCAAGAAACGACAGTAAAACACTGATACAGGCTGTTTGTTTTGTTTATATCCACATGTTTATGACATTTTCTGGGCCCGCTAAAATAATCCAGGCACAATCGACATCTGGTGGTAAATCGGATAACCAGAATTTTGCAAAGAGCGCTTTGCCACTAATGAAATTTGAACTTATATTTGAAATATGCAACCAACCACCTTAGGTTACATAGTTTTAACATTTGTCAACATTGCTGTGTTTACAAACAGCTTGTAGATAAACAAGCTAATTCATCCACCACAGAGGTGTTATAAGGACTTTTCTTAGCAAGAATTACCTAGACTTTATTTATATATACCTAGAGTAAACCAGAAATCACTTAAATTCTGTAGAAAAGGTAGGATGATAGCTAGCTTTAATGCACAGCACATCTAAGAGTTTGGTTAAGATAAAGTGAAAACTGAATGATGCGTTACCTGTAACGTAAACAATGTCAGTACTTGTCTGAAGTATAAAATTACTCTGAGCGTGAACAAGCAGCATTTAATGCAACTTATAACGTACCTGCATCCTGGTTTTGACCACGTCGAGCGGCGTATTACCGAACACGGAGGCAGCACCAGCCAGAGCACCGAAGCAGCCGGTAAGCAGTTTGGGCACCGGTTTCTGTTTGTCCTCTCCACGGTACATATCTTTGAGTGTTTCTACGACGAAAAACCTGATGGCTTGGTTGCTGCCTTGTTTCATCATGGTGGCTGTGAGACCCTGGTACGTGCCTCGTATACCTGTAACAATCAATGGATGATAAAACCTATCAACACAGACAATGCTGAATAAAATAATAATTAAAGATATTCTGAAGAGCCTATTAAACACAGCTTGGTTCTGGACTAATAAAGAAATAAATGGATAATGAAAATGGGTATTATGGGCATTGGCGATGAAATACAATTCAAATATTTCCAAATGTGTTTAATTTTGATTATGTATTATAAATTTCGTAATTGCTACTATGTTCTATTCTAATTTAAGACTGTTCATTGTCCATAATAAGAGCTGTTCAAACTATCACTGATAAGCAGTAGAGAAAAAAATAAATTTATATAATGCAGGTTCATTCTGCAATGACAGCTACAGATACATGTGCTGACCTCTGTCAGCAAGATATGGTACTATACAAAAGTACTGAACAATAAATATGCAGATGAACAGATGCTCAGGAAATGTTTACCTTATTGCATGGTGCTGTTACACTTGTAAATATCAAGTTTAAATTAAGTGATTCAGAGCATTCTGTCATGTTAAGTAAATTGATATTAAATTTATACAGGTTATAAAGATATAAGTTTAAATGAATAGGAGCTAACAGATTAAATGTCAAATTACCATTATCATAAATCATATATATACACACACCATCACACACACAAACACACACACACAATGATGAATATATCGAGCAGTATTTAGCCAACATGACATCATCAATTTTGTGATTACTGGGTTATTTCAATAATTAAGCTTGAAAAAGAGGCATAAATCATAATTAAATTTTGATAACATCACCATGTGTTTTAATTATCATTTAAAGTACATGTGCTCAGGGCGGTTGATTCTAAAGTTTAAAAGTTCATGGGTCACAATGTAGCATATTATCATGTATCTGATCATAGTACTCCACCATGCAGATCAGACAGTGTTATCAGTCAATGGACTTCGTGTTGAATCAAAGATCCCAGGGTTCAAGTGTCCCTGCCCTTAATACTGACACCATATAAACCTAAGGTACATCTATGTCTGAGAAAGTGAACAAAGGTCACACAGAGGCCTGACTGTAATACAGTGATAGTATATGTGGTAATACAAGTGTATGCTTTTAGTACAGGTATGTGTATTTAGAATGTACCTTGATAATGACAATTTTAGTTTATATGGAGCAAAATCAGCATGTGATGATTGCAGGAAGTCTTTCACCCTGTTAGTGTATTTGTTGTGTAAATTAGCTGAATCAAATATGCATGATTACATATGATTATGGTGTTAAGGCCAGAATTAAAGATGTACCGCTGAAACAATGGTACTGACAACAATACATTGCAGAATACATTTTTTAATATCGATGAATTCAACTCAGGCTGGTCTTAGGGACCTATCTTCCTTCTAGTGAAATCCCAACACTTTGTATGGAGATCAGCCACAAATGCAAACATGCTAATACTCTGAGTAACAAGTGGCCAATGGGCCATGACACTCAGCTGAATTCAAGGAATGTTGAACAATGAGCAAAATGACTGCCAGAGAATTTTGTGAAAAGTCCTTAGAAATGGGTTTCAATGGGCTTTTGGACAGATGACAACTTCATTTGAAGGTCTCATAAATAGAAACAAAAAGCGTAAAAATTTGTAAAAAATTTAGGGAGTGCCACCAGTCTGCAGGAACTGTTGAAACACTCCATGATCAATATATGTCCAAAGAATCATGGCTATCAAGGCACTAGTTATTCAGATACTGGAGCTTTTGTTTGTATCAAATTTTTAATTATTCTTGGGGGTATTTATGAGCCCTATAGCTCGGAGAATATGGGTAACAGAAACCTAATTTCAGGTTTCCAGGGAGATTTTTCATTAGTCTCCCTGGATGTCAAGTAAGCAGGTTCTAGGTACAGCAGTTACAGTTTGTGGCATGTTAACAGATGACCACTTCATTTGAAGGTCTCATAAATAGAGAAAAAATGCCTAAGAAATTGAAAAAAATACAGGTGGCACCAGTTTGCAGGAACTGATGGAACACTCCATGATCAATATGCCTGCAAAGAATCTTGGAGATCAATGCATTGGTTATTCAGATACTGGAGTTTTGTATCAAATTTTTAATTATTCTGAGGGGTACTTACTATGAAGGATATGGGTAACAGAGACCTAATTTCATGTTTTCACAGAGACTTTTCATGAACCTCCCTTGATGTCAAATTAGAAGAATCTAGGTCCAGTGGTAATGATTTGTGCCCTGTTAACAGATGACAGCTTCTTTGAAGGTCTCAAAAATAAAGAAAAAATTTCGTAAAATTGAAAAAAAAATACAGATGGCGCCAACAGTTTGCAGGAACTGATGGAACATCCCATGATCAATATTCATGCAAAGAATCATGGTGATCAATGCAGTAGTTATTCAGAGACTTGAGTTTTTGTATCAAATTTTGCATTATTCTGGGGGTACTTTGGAGCCCCATAGCTCCAAGGATATGGGTAACAGAGACCTAATTTCAGGTTTTCAAGGAGATTTTTCATGGACCTCCCTGGATATTAAGTTTGAAGATTCCAGGTCCAGTGGTTACGATTTGTGCCCTGTTAACAGATGACAGTTTCATTGAGGTCTGAAAAAAGAGAAAAAAATTCGAAAAAAAATACAGGTGGCACCAACAGTCTGCAGGATATGATGGAACATCTCATGATCAATATAAATGCAAAGAATCATGGTGATCAATGCAGTGGTTATTCAGATACTTGAGCTTTTGTATCAAATTTTGCATTATTCTGGGGGGGGGGGGTACTTCAGAGCCCCATAGCTCCAAGGATATGGGTAACAGAGACCTAATTTCAGGTTTTCAAGGAGATTTTTCATGGACCTCCCTGGATATTAAGTTTGAAGATTCCAGGTCCAGTGGTTACGATTTGTGCCCTGTTAACAGATGACAGTTTCATTGAGGTCTGAAAAAAGAGAAAAAAATTCGAAAAAAATACAGGTGGCACCAACAGTCTGCAGGATATGATGGAACATCTCATGATCAATATAAATGCAAAGAATCATGGTGATCAATGCAGTGGTTATTCAGATACTTGAGCTTTTGTATCAAATTTTGCATTTTTCTGGGGGATACTTCAGAGCCCCATAGCTCTAAGGTTTTGGGTAACAGAGACCTAATTTTCAGTTTCCAATAAGACTTTTCATTGGCCTCTCTGCAGGTCAAGAAAGAAGATTCTAGGTCCAGCCGTTATGATTTGTGCCCTGTTATCAGATGACTGCATCTTTTAAGGTATCAAAAATAAAGAAAGAAAATTGTAAAATATAGAAAAAATACAGGTGGCACCACCAGTCTGCAGAAACCGATGGAACACTCCATGATCAATATCCATGCAAAGAATCATGGTGATCAATGCATTAGTTGTTCAGATATTTGAGTTTTTGTATCAAATTTTCATTATTCTGGGGGGTACTTCAGAGCCCCATAGCTTGAAGAATCTGGGTAACAGAGACCTAATTTCTGGTTTCCATGGAGACTTTTCATAGATCTCTCAGAATGTCAAGAATGAAGATTCTAGGTCCAGTCTTTACAATTTGTGCCCTGTTAACAGATGTTCACATTTTTAAAGGTCTCAAAAATAGAAAAAAAATCGTAAAAAATCGAAAAAATACAGGTGGCGCCACCTGTCTGCAAAAACTGATGGAACACTCCATGATTAATATGTATGCCAAAAATCATGACCATCAGTGATGTAGTTAATGAGATATTGAAGTTTTTGTATGAAATTTTTCACTATTCTGGGGGGTACTTTGGGGCCCCATAGCTCAAAGGATATGGGTAATAGAGACCTAATTTCTGGTTTCCATGGAGACTTTTCATAGGTCTCTCAGAATGTCAAGAATGAAGATTCTAGGTCCAGTCTTTACATTTTGTGCCCTGTTAACAGATGTCCACACTTTTAAAGGTCTCAAAAACAGAGAAAAAATTTCATAAAAAATCGAAAAATACAGGTGGCGCCACCAGTCTGCAGAAACTGATGGAATATCTCATGATCAATATGTATGCCAAAAATCATGACCATCAGTGATGTAGTTAATGAGATATTGAAGTTTTTGTATGAAATTTTTGACTACCGGTATTCTGGGGGGTACTTTGGGGCTCCATAGCTCGAAGGATATGGGTAACAGAAACCTAATTCCAGGTGTCCAAGGAGATTTTTCATGGACCTCTTTGGATGTAAAGTAAGAAGATTCCAGGTCCAGCGGTTACGATTTGTGCCCTGTTAACGGCCAGACGGCCGGACGGACAAAGAGTGATCGCTATAGCTCAGATGACTTACAGTCAGCTGAGCTAAAAATTAAGTTAGTTCAAATATGATGGGTTTTTCACCCAGTGGTTTATTATATTATTACTATTATAGCTTTAAAGACTCATGTTGATTTTATCCGACTTGACAATTTCAGTAATGTTTTTACTTGTAAGGGTCTCAGTGTCAGTGATTAACTGCATACCAAATTTTGAGTTGATAGCCTGTGCAGTTATGAACTGTTAGCAGTCTGCCATCCAGAAAAAGGTGATGTGATTAGCCATCATTCAATTTAATAGCTGTATAAAACTGGTAGAAAAATCATAAGAAGAGTTGGTTCAGAACAAGATGCTTGTAACCTGAAAGGTCCAGTTATAGGGATAAATGACCATCTTCTGAAGGTATGCCAGAAAAGACTCCACACTAGTGTTGGGAACAGGTTTAATTTTAAGAGTAAATCAACAGTAACAAAACCACCGCAAATGTGCATTATACACCTGTTGTGTATCTGGTGACCTCTGACCTCATTAAATAGTGTGAATTTTAATTAAAATGTAAATCAGATGAGAAAGTCAAGTGGTTAATGTATTACGAGTTTCATGAAAATCCATAAGATTTTTGGTAAGTCCCAGGGTGCCTCCAAATTGCGGTGACCTCTGACCTCATTAAATATGCATGGATTTCACTGGAACTCAAACTTAGGCGAGATATTTTTTTTCTACCTACTTTTATGATGAGTTTTATCAAAATCCTTCATATAATTTGTAAGTTATCCCGGCAACACCACAGAGCAGCCAAGTGACCTGTGACCTTACTAAATATGCGTGGACATTGCCCATAAACAAACTTGGGCATGATAATCTGTTAGTAGGTACTTATGGTGAGTTTCGCAAAAGTTCATCAAAGCCCCGATAAGTTATCGCAAACACTAAATTTAACAGACAGACAAATGAACTGACAGAAGGTGGGTATACCATAATACTCCTGCCATATGACAGGCATATAAAATTCAGTTGACCTCTATTGACCAGTTCTCAGAACTAATCAATTGTTTATGAGTATGAAATGTACATCATCTGAACCAATATATATTTTATACTCTTACATATATTGGTTAATATATTTAATAATTTTATAGCCAGCTTGTGTATCTATCCATCATTAGGACAATCAAAATAAAAGTGCATTAATTAAATATTCTGTAAATCTCGATTTGCTATTACATCAATATAAACACATTTTTTCCCTACTCTCACATCTGATTGGTTTTGTTTGCTAGTTCAATATTGGGAAACATTTGTGGACAGGTGTCCTTAATGGATAGGAATCATGTTAAAATTCACATAGATCTCACCTTGTTCACTTATTATTGTCCTTACACCATGGAAAAAGCCTTTATATCTAGGTTTTGCTAATGCTTGGTCATTGATGAACTTTACTTTTATTGTTTCCATGGGTGTAACCGCAAAAATAGCTTCACAGGTACCAGCACCTGGAATAAAAGAAAATAAGAAATGCTATAACAACATAATAGTGTGCATTGTATTATCATGGTCCACAAAAAATATAAATATATTTGAAAATATATTTATTAATCTGAATTTATTTGAATATGAAAATATTTACACTTTTTCATTGTGTTTCACAGTTACTAACATAGTGTCCATCATACAATAACTGATATCATTGTCACACTTAATTTATCTGTTATCATGATAAGCTTGTCAAGCAATTAATACATTCTTACACATTATTCATATCACTACCATTACCTGAAAGTTCATTATCTTTTCATGACTCCAATGATCAGCTTTAAAAACAGGCTGTCAAGCAAAAAAAAAATTGCCCATAGAAATTTACTTGCAGTAACACCTGGACAATTTCACAGTAATTCACAGAATTTTGACAAGAGGTACAACAATACAGTGACCATGATGTGAATACAGTGTTATCAAGTCACTGAGCACAAGTCTTAGGACTCTGATATGCCAATTCCTGTCTAATACATGGAATAAATCACACATATTAATATGTTTGTGTCAGGGTCAATTATATCAATATCTATCTGTTTTTCAATTATTCAAAGGCAGATGAATAGGGCTGAAAGGAGTACTCCAGTACTTTGGTCTCGTCAATGCTTATCCAGTACATGAGTAAAAAAGTTGGGCCTATGGTTAGGTAATTTCCTCACGCAACGGTTACACACTGTAGTCCTTCCAGATCTCCATTGTTCTAACCACTGCTCTGTTTAGGAAGTTTTTCCGGGTCTCAACACTACGGCTGGCACAAGGCCCAAAATCATACCAACAAGAGCAGGCCATTGTGGATTTTAAACTTGGAGTTGGATGCACAATGTGATACTACTCTCTCATTGGTCTGATTACCATTCTTTGCTCTATGTGAGCCCTGGTGGTGTAACCCGGAGAATCTTGCCTGTATAAAGGTGGTTTTCCAGAAGTGCGTAGTCCGTATCTGCAAAGTTTGTTTTCTACAAGTACGTATATATGCGTAGTCCGTACTCCATATTGATAGGTGCTCGATAGCTGAAGTTTTCTTTTTTTTGCAAGCCATTTCACCATATATGTATTGTACATTTGTATATATTAGCATTAAAAGTTAAAACAATAAAATTAAAATAATGAAATTTTTCAAAGATCATAATTAGTAATATTTTATACGCGACAGTGATGTTATGCTTCAATCATCTAAAAAACATGTTGTCTGTGATAAAGAAAGGAAAACAAAATTCAGTCAAATGCCAATATGTTTGGTTTCAGAAAAACTGATGCCAGAAATGACATTCATACCAGTTGGACATAGAGACTGTGCATACAACACGGCCTGAATGGGAAAACTTTGTGCTAAACCTGAAATCAACACGATGATTGGTATGCGTAGTGCACAAAAATCGCTCCCAGCTGTGTGCGGATACGGACTTCGCATACGGACTACGCATACGTACTACACATGTGGATGAATGGAAACTGCCCAGTTAAAAAGTCTACAAAGAGATTTTTGCGGACTACGCATGCAGACTACGCATACGGACTACGGACTTATGGAAAAGCACCTTAAAGCAGCAATTCAAATAAAGGTGATCTGGAAAGACTGCAGTGTATAACCACTCCCTGAGGAGTGTAGTGGTTAGGTAATATCTTCAAATCTGCTGGATCATGGAGCTGTGATAGTTTAAAATTGTAATATTTTAATTCTTTTAATCTGTACTTTTTAAAATTAAAAAAAAATTGTAATTCAGACTAAGATATACCTTACCAAGGCCACATAACATTCGTTTCCCTGGTGATAGAACTCCCTTTTCATCTACACTTCTTTTTTTAAATTCCTCAAAAGCCCCAAACCTGAAAAAAATATATCAAGATCATATGAACATCACAAGTTTATCGTAAAAAGACCCTACTTTTACTGATTAATATTCTATTCTACTTGAGACATCTGGTGACAGAAGCAGAAAACAGGAAATCCTAGAGGGGCTTCTATAACTCAGCATGAATGTTAAAGTGACATTTCATCTATACTTATTCATAATGGTATGCATTATGTAGCAGTATGTATATGCAAAAAATTGAACACATTTTATATTTTATATTGGAATTATTCCATTAATATGTATCAATGGTATGCATTCTGGCCAAAGCTCTCCTACTCCAGATGAGCATTACGATATCCTTCCTTCTCCTGCAATGTACAACATTTGTAATATAAATATGTAAAAATAAATCATCTTCAATTAATTGTATTTTAGTAGTTTACCATTGCAAGAATATAACTTAAACATATAGTTAATAAGAAAATAAATACAGTTTACAAAGTTTGCTATTTCACTTAATAAAAAAAGAATTAAATGACCCTTGGGTTATGACTCACAGCTGACTTAGAAGCAATAGAAGTAATGTTACTATTTATTAAAACAGATAAATATTGTGTGGCCTGAAACAGATGAGGCACATTAAAGAAAAATACCTACCTAACAGCGGATTTTGGTATTGAGCCATAGATTAGGACACTTAAACCCCGATAGAGACCCCGCACCCCATTATCTCGGACGGTAACTTTGACACAGTCCACGATGCCTTTGTATCTCCTCTGAGCTCCAGCTTTCTCGTCCAACTGTAACTGTGTCTTAACGTATTCTGTTGGGAATGTAATGCAGATCTCTATGCCACCGGTCAAGCCACCTGGTGAAAAAAAGAAAGAAAGAATTTAAAAGTTATCATTTTTTTCTGCATCTTTTAACAACACTGCATCTTCCCCGCCCTGAAAATATTTTGTGTGGATTTGACAGAAAACTGATATGAAGTCTGGTCTACTAGTACTGCTGCTAGCCAAGTTAGTTCAATCTGAGTGAGTGCATCTTCTTGAGAGCACAGACCTTGCCTCAGTGAGCTCCAAAGCTTTCTATTTCATGAATTATTGGCAAACAATTGAACCAATCAGGTGGCATACATACAGCTCGTCTATGCATCAGGGAAAACAAATCCGTTGCTATTTATTAAATCCACTGTTTGGTGATGGATGAGATTATTGAGAATCTGACCAATCATAAAAAGGCTTGTAAACCTGATGAGTTTCTGGTGTATGTGTTCTTACTGTTAAAGCATATGAACAGTTTTGATTTCT
Source organism: Sipunculus nudus (assembly GCA_026874595.1). NCBI lineage: Eukaryota > Metazoa > Annelida > Sipuncula > Golfingiida > Sipunculidae > Sipunculus > Sipunculus nudus. Next base: position 13,414,144 of record CM049312.1, on the reverse strand, counting down.
GTGTACTGTTTACTTTTGTAATAATTGATTTGATAGGCCAATATGATTCCCGCCCCACTATATGTGGGCCAGCTAAAAAATTCCTGATATACCAGGCCAGAAGGCCCACTGAAACAAAGTCTCTGCGTAGCTGAGCCAGATACCTGGATGTCAGGATGATGAGTGAGCAGAGTCAGATGTATTCTAGGTGACATGTGGGCATGTGGTAAGGATACCTGAAGGGACTGAATTTTGGAGTCTGTCTACAGGTATATCCTTGCAGATAGTTTTGGCAGATTTGTTTTCAGTGCTAATATTATAATATGGCCTTGTAAGTTTATTGTGTGTCAATATACTGAAAATCCCGATAGCTCTGAACCTCTGTTTAAAACAGTTTCAGCTGACTGCTAAGTTCTGAAGGTCCCTGGGAGTTTTAGACAGTCTATGTACCATACCAGAAGCGGATCCGGGGGGGGGGTCCAGGGGGTCCGGACCCCCCCTTTTTCACCTGAAGCAACCCTTTTTAAGGGGTTTTAGACGTAATTTTGCTGCCTGGACCCCCCCTTTTTCAGACGTGATGATCTTTTTTTTTAGGATTTTCATTAGTCCTCCTGGGTTGGACCCCCCCTTTTCCTAAATCCTGGATCCGCCCCTGCATACTTCTCATTATCACTTTATGTGACACAGCACTTTAACACCTACCACCTGTCTAAGGTACAACGAGTACTGTAATCATGATTGACAGGGTACAGGTATGATTTATATATCAACATAAATGAGATCAGTACAACAGGCATGTCCCAGATTCTGACTTTCATATGTCTGTGCAAATAAATTTATCATAATTATTTCATGCAGGCACATATACAAAGGTGACTTCATATGAACCATATATTAAGAGTTTAAGACATATTCCATATATCAGGCATCACAAGACTGATTAATCTGTAATATTCTCTAAGTGATCCATGTTTAGAGTTAAAGAAAATTTCTGTCAATATAATCAGTCATGATAGTTGAGAGGCTTAGGCATCAGGATACTCAGCTTGTGAACTGGAAGGTGTGGGTTCAAATCTGACATTTAACTATAGCTTCTGACCACAGTGACCAGTGACAAGCAAGCTGGTCTGGCATAAATGAGCCAGAGTGTGTGCAAATATATGTATGTTACACTAAAATGTAAATATGTTAAAATGGCTGGCCTAGGGGGACACTAGGGATGCAATACTGATCGGACAGTGCCAGGCTGGCAGAGCCTGAAAACCAGTCTATGAATAGTAAAGTATAATGTCTAGTAAACAAGAAGTTGCAGTAACTACTTCCATGTTAAAATATTTAAACATATTCTGATTACTGAAGAACATGTAAGGTCAAAAAAACCAACTGATTGTTATGGCAAGCCAGGTCACTTCAGGGAAAATGATCATTGTTTACTCATGCTCACAAGGTTGCAGGATATTGAACGAAATAAAGACTCTCTGGCATGGCTGTTGTTCATACACTCTCCATTGATTAACTCCGGCAAATTACCCTCCCTGCAGACAATAGGGAGGATGCTTAGTGGGTCTTATATTAAATACCCTGTTGTTAATACATGACAAGCTTGAAAGAGATATGACCCGGGCAGCCTGACCTTACGCTGGTCCCATGACCACCAATGAGGCCCTTGATGTTGGTCCGTGTACTGCCGATCAATTATTCCAAATTTGGTAGATAATTTTCTGGTCAATTTGACTCGATTGAGTCTAAGCCAGGCAGGAGCCAATCTAATCCAGTGCAGCCATGTAGTTGTGAAATTGAAAAATCAATTAACACTAGATCCTAGTTCAATATCTTCATCCAGTGGCATCTTGAACCATTCAAAATCTTGTCTATTTGCTTGGAATTTCCTATACTACCGGTATACGATCTGTTTGTGTGAAACCCAAAGCTTATTTAAAGGAACAGACAGGAAAGACTCCACAGATCTGAAGTTTATCATCAGTGGTCTTTATTTGTAAAATATAAAATAATGTTGCAGAAATTTACAGTTATGAGATAAATACTCATTTAGGACTAAACTTCTGCTAATTGACCACAACAATATTTACTCTGAATATCTTTGGCTGGTTTTTAAATATTAGTACCATGTAAAGACCTTGGTTACAAGAAATACATACTATGATACAATATTATACGTGTATATAGCAGTTTAAGAATTTCTTTTAATTGTTTTAAGGTCTTTATAACTTATGTCAGTTATGACAGATTCTAGTACAACCAATATTCCCCCGTTTTCCCTCCTCATATAGTGCTGAAACATTTTGAAATTTATACTGTTATGTCATAAGCTTGGGTAGTTAAAATGCATCATGATGGAAAATTTGGTGCTCATTTTTATTTCAAATATTTCCCAGACTTTTCGATAAAAAAAAAGGAGTGGGCAGTGGGGGGAGGGGGGGGGGGGGGGAGGATCTTAAAATATAAACTTTATTTATTTTACATGGATTGTACTACTAGTTAATATAACTTATATGAGGCACTCTCCATGGCTCGGATGTTGGCGCTCAGTAGTCGGTAATGTCTTTATGACCATTTATACAGAAATATATCTAAAATAGAGGTTCAGAATTTAGTCACTGCCAATGCTCCTGTATGTAAAGCATGATGCTTGTATATGTTAAGCACACACATGCATGTAATTGTTTACACAGACAAGTATGAAAGGCCATCTACATTAAACCACTGAGAAAAAAAATTCAACAAGATTAACTTTCACTTCAGTTCAGAGTGGGATACCTGACTATAACAGATGAAAAAGCTTCTATCACGGAGGAAAGAAAACAGGTGCATGGGCAATGTGTGCATGTCCTGAACATGTGTTTTACAGCTGGACGTTGAACCCCTGTGGGAGCAAAGGGTTTACATCTTATTACTTATACACACACAGAGCAGGGGTTGAAATACTGTTACAAAGATACAGAACAGGGATACACATAATGCCAGCAACTCAGCTGCAGGGCCTGGACCTCATATTATACAACTTCATGACATCACATGAATAAATGTTTTATGTTTATTAATTTAAGAAAAGTTTTTACAAGTAGGTTAAACTGTCAGTTCAATTAGGATTAGCATGGAGGTAACCCTATGACAATATGTATATATTAATTAATCCATAATCTGTATAGTACCTGTACCCTATGATTAAGTCTGTTAATCAAAGTATAAAAAAAAATAAAAGTTTGCACAAAAAAACCAGCTGCTTCTGACAGTCTTGCAAATACATGCTTACCCACTGGTGACCCTGCAATACCAATGTTAGTAGATCAGGATTACATGGAGGGCGGCGGCCTTGATGGTTTTGTCAACAGACAGTTGGAATAAACATTGCTTAGTTAAATTAAAAGTGACAATTATTTGATGGCAAATTGTGGGATAAGCAACTATAGATTGACAGTGAGGAGGGGCATCTATGGATATTTTCATCTGATAAACATTTCTGAAAATTTTGTAAAAACTGCAGTGTTTGACTGAGTGTCAATAAGAAACCTAGGAGCCACAGACTCCTTATAAAGTGTTACTTTAAATCCCTGCTCCACTGCACACTTACTCTGCATAAAGTTCTGACATTTGACCTTGAGGTATCTGTGTACACTAAGCTTACACAGTAACCAAAACCTAACTACATCAACACAGGCGGGGTATTCCCCTGGCTAGCCTGTGGCTGCCAGAACAATACAATGCTATATTCCAAAGTGTGCGCATGTTTATTAACAGGAAATCAGGCAGAAGGCTTGGTCTTATTTTTTTTTTATAGTATTATAAGGCTCCCAAAAATACATTTATCTTTGTATTTACATGAAAGTACAATTAAGCTGCATTCATTTACACACTGGTCAGATATATAGGTATTAATGTGCATCATGTGAATTTCATTATAAAATCATATACACAATTATGCCCAAATAATGCTTTTATTAATTTTTATCCAGACAGCTGCTTCATTCATTTGTAAAAATAACTCAGTCATGATGGCAAAGCAGTTCATATATCCTGAACTGTTCTATATATGACTGATAGCTGTAACTATGGCTATTGCTTGTTGACAAAGTAATGATTGGTGACATATGGCTGCAAATACACACACACACACACACACACACACACACACACACAGAGTGGTGTGTAAATTAATCAATTATAATTGCCAATGACTGGTCATTGTCTTTCATAAGCAAATAAATCAATTGCATTTTTGCATTATCGATCATAAACGATTATGCATATACACCCAAAAAACTCTTATCATACTGATATAATATTCTGATTCTGTCAGAGATGTTTGAAACAGGGGGCACAAAAGAGTGAACACCATTAACTTCTGCAACAAATAAGTGTTTGACCAACAACCTGGCTATTACCTTGACCTTTCAGAGTGATGTACAAGTTAGACTGAATTTACTTTTTCAATGATTTATGTGTTATTATATACAGCATTTTTTATTCATTCATCTTTCATTCATCAAATATGATTTTACAACTGATATATATGGAGACAAAAATACCAATAATACCAATACTGTTTGCTAATTTCTTATGCATGTATCTTGTTGAATAACAATTGATCCCTGGGTCATGACGCTCAGCCGACTGACATGTTGACAAAATGACCTTGCACAGACAACTAATTATAATATATAAGATAATATAGGTGGCATCATTGTTCATGCATATTAGCTAAAGTTCATCAAGACCCACGATTTGTTCCTTGTTAGCAAAGACTGCATCTTTTAAGGTCTCAAAAATAGATAAAAAAAATAGTACAAAAATGAAAAAAATACAGGTGGCGCCACCAGTCTGCAGAAACTGATGAAACGCTCCATGATCAATATCCATGCAAAGAATCATGATGATCAATGCATTAGTTGTTCATATACTTGAGCTTTTGTATCAAATTTTCTATTATTATAGGGGGGTGGGGGGGTTAGAAGCTCCATAGCTCACAGGTTTTGGGTAACAGAGACCTAATTCCTGGTTTCTAAGGAGACTTTTCATGAGCCTTCCTGCATGTCAAGACAGAAGATTTTAAGTCCAGTCATTAAGATTTGTGCCCTGTTAACAGATTGGCATCTTTTAAGGTCTCATAAATAGATAAAAAAAAAATAATAAATTGAAAAATAATGCAGGTGGCACCACCATTCGGCAGAAACTAATGAAACACTCCATGATCAATATCGATGCAAAGAATCATGGTAAACAATGCATTAGTTGTTTAGATACTTGAGCTTTTGTATCAAATTTTTCATTATTCTAGGGGGTACTTCAGAGCCCCATAGCTGGAAGAATATGGGAACAGAGACCGAATTCCAGGTTTCCAAGAAGACTTTTCATGGACCTCTCTTGATGTAAAGTGAGAAGATTCCAGGTCCTGTGGTTACAATTTGTGCCCTTTCAACAGAAAACAACATCTTTTGAGATCTCAAAAATAGTGAAAAAAAATTGTAAAAAATCGAAATAATACAGGTAGCGCCACCAGTCTGCAGAAACTGATGAAACACTCCATGATCAATATCCATGCAAAGATTCATGGTGATCAATGCATTAGTTGTTTAGATACTTGAGCTTTTGTATCAAATTTTTCATTATTCTAGGGGGTACTTCAGAGCCCCATAGCTGGAAGAATATGGGAACAGAGACCGAATTCCAGGTTTCCAAGAAGACTTTTCATGGACCTCTCTTGATGTAAAGTGAGAAGATTCCAGGTCCTGCGGTTACAATTTGTGCCCTTTTAACAGATGACAACATCTTTTGAGGTCTCAAAAATAGTGAAAACAAATTGTAAAAAATCGAAATAATACAGGTAGCGCCACCAGTCTGCAGAAACTGATGAAACACTCCATGATCACTATCCAAGCAAAGATTCATGGTGATCAATGCATTAGTTGTTCAGATATTTGAGCTTTTTGTATCAAATTTTTCATTATTCTTCGGGGTACTTTGGAGCCCCATAACTGGAAGAATATGGGTAAAAAAGACCTAATTCCAGGTTTCCAAGAAGACTTTTCATGGACCTCTTTGAATGTGAAGTGAGAAGATTCCAAGTTCAGCGGTTACGATTTGTGCCCTGTTAACAGATGACAGCATCTTTTGAGTTCTCAAAAATAGAGAAAAATCATAAACAATCGAAAAAATACAGATGGCGCCACCAGTCTGCAGAAACTGATGAAGCACTCCATGATCAATATCCCTGCAAAGAATCATGGTGATCAATGCATTAGTTGTTCAGATATTTGAGCTTTTGTATCAAATTTTTCATTAATCTGGGGGGTACTTCGGAGCCCTTTAGCTTTAAGAATATGAGTAACAGAGACCTAATTCCAGGTTTCCAAGAAGACTTTTCATGGACCTCCCTGCATGTCAAGACAGAAGATTATAATTCCAGTCATTAAGATTGGCGCCCTGTTAACAGTGACGACATCTTTTGAGGTCTCAAAAATAGAGAAAAAAAATCGTAAAAAAATCTAAAAAATACAGGATGCGCCACCAGTCTGCAGAAACTGATGAAACACTCCATGATCTATATCCATGCAAAGAATCATGGTGATCAATGCATTAGTTGTTTAGATATTTGAGGCTTTTGAAACTTATTTTTTATTATTTAAAAAAATAGAGAAAAAAAATTGTAAAAAAAAATCGAAAAATACAGGTGGCGACACCAGTCTGCAGAAACTGATGAAACATTCCATGATCAATTTCCATGTATAGAATCTTGGTGAGGAATGCATTAATTGTTCAGATATTTGAGCTTTTGTATAAAATTTTTCATTATTCGGGGGGGGGGGGGGGTACTTCGGAGCCCAATAGCTTGAAGAATATGGGTAACAGAGACCTGATTCCAGGTTTCCAAGAAGACTTTTCATGGACCTCCCTGCATGTTAAGACAGAAGATTCTAAGTCCAGTCATTAAGATTTGTGCCTTGTTAACAGATGACAGCATCTTTTGAGGCCTCAAAAATAGAGAAAAAAAATCATAAAAATACAGGTGGCGCCACAAGTCTGCAGAAACTGATGAAGCACTCCATGATCAATATCCATGCAAAGAATCATGGTAATCAATGCATTAGTTGTTCAGATATTTGAGCTTTTGTATCAAATTTTTCATTATTTTGGGGGCTACTTCGGAGACTCATAGCTTGAAGAATATGGGTAACAGAGACCTAATTCCAGGTTTCCAAGGAGATATTTCATGGACTGCTCTGGATTTAAAGTTAGAAGATTCCTGGTCCAGTGGTTACGGTTTGTGCCTTGTTAATGGACAGACAGCCGGATGGCCAGCCGGCCGGCCGGACGACAGATAAAGAGTGATCGCTATAGCTCAGATGACTTGCTGTCAGCTGAGCTAAAATAAAATTTAGTACTTATTGTGTCCATACAAGTCTAGTGTCCATACATTTTTGTCAAATTTACTGAATGGTAAAGTAGGCATTTATGGCCAGTGCACTCTCCTCTTTCAAGAATCCCTGCTGATTGAAAAATAATATACATTAAAGACTGAAGAGTCAATACATGTCAATCTGTTCTCAAGCTGTTGACTGCTCAGAGCACCCGAGGTCACTGCCCCACGTGTTTGTTGATTCTAAACTTTACGGTACCATCTGTTGTTAAGATACACAGCTTCCATTTTTATGTCTTAAGTAGAAAGAACTCTGACACACTCTCCATTCAGCACACATGGTTATAGAAAAACATGTATTCTCCACGTAGACCCTACACATAATTAAGGCTGGCGGAAGCATGCATTCTCCAAGCATTAGACTACAAAACGTTACCTACATATACAGTGCATGTGTATTCCCTGAGTTATTCACAAACACAAAGCATTTCTTGCAAGTAATCCTTAGGTCTGGTATTTATTATTCACCTGCTCAGGGCTAATAAATTTTGATGCTACCAGGATGGCTGAGTGACAAAACATCACTGTGATGTGTAAGCACACAGGTGTTTACTCTTGCCACTAGACAGCAGCTAAACCTAGGCAGAATTCTCAGTGGAATAAATAATCACACTCACAAGTATAAAACATTTTACTAAAGGTCATAGTTAACTGGATTATTTAGAGTTTCACAAACAGTAATTTTAACTGAGTTTGTGATACTAGGTTATGCCTCTAAATTTGTCAATAAATGACTGGGAATGCCATGGTACAAAGGTAATGAACGTTATAAACAAGTGACCCATGGGTCATGACGCTCAGCTGCCAAGCATGACCTGTGACATCATGGACTGAGATTCACAACTTCCAGTCAAATTTTGAAGAACCAATTTGCCAATTTGTTGAAAATTTTCTATGACAACAGAAATATATATCACCTATGTCTGGTTAAAACACAGTGAATTGATGGCCTGAGGAAAATGCATGATTGTTAAGCTATCAGGAACTATTCCAACAGCTTGCTTGAAACCTGTCAGTCTCAAAAGGAACACCACAAAGGGCAAATATAAGATCAAAATATATAGCAAAAATCAAGGAAATACATGCAAGAATTATTGAGAAACAGGTGCTTCTGTATGAATTTTTATTCAATACAAGCCAACTGTACTGCACTTTTATAAATGATGGTAATATTTATTCAGAAATATTTGACCCAATCCTTTACAAGATTACATAAATATACATCCAACTGCATTCACTTTAACTGTTCTTGAGATAATATGATCAAAAGGAATTAAAAGATGGTTGCCTGGTGGCCATATTGGACTTCTGACAAGTCTGAAATCAGACAACAAACATACTCTAAATCGGACCAAACATTAAAGAAAAATTACTGAAACTGCCCAGAAGAAAGAATTTCTAAGGTGGCTAACTGGCAGACATAATGGATTTCTGACAAGTATGACATTTGATATCCTACATTCTCCAATAAGAGACCAAACTTGGGGCAAATTATCCAGTAATAAATGCCCAAAATAATTCAAAAGGCATGTCCAGGCCCTCATATCAGATTTATAGATATGCAATTGTAAAAAGTGTAAGTCCAATATTTTATATTATCACTCTGCTTTTCAATGAGGTCAGCAGGGTAGGTAAACTGCCAAACCTGAAAGAAAAGAAATGCAGAAAGCATGACTAAGAGTCTTGAAATAAAACAAAAAGCCATCCTAAATCAAGGTACATATCCACATATTATGAGAACAAACACTTGCTTTTATATGTGGGGATATATATATTAAAATATTCAGATATCTAGGAAACTAAGTTTATTGCTAGGATGCCATAAAATAAACTGCAAAATGTTCCTATCATCTTATAAATCAGTAGCTAAACCTTAATACTATACTCTCATAGTCTTAATGCCTGGCTGAAGCATTCTGACAACAGTGTTTTTGTTATGAAGTAACGAGGTACTTGTCACTGAGCCTTATCACTTAATAGGCTGATACAAAAGGGAGTCATATGTCACCAGTGTCACTCACAATTACAGCCACACAGGGAGATGTACCAGCTGGAGTGGGATGGTTATATATACAAGAAAAATAGAGATGGTCTATAAAATAAGTAATTGTGAACATCCCTGACCTATGACCTTGGCCTTTTGCCAATATATCAACTGGATTCTTTCTAAATGATGAGTAACTACTGACCACTTAAATCTGGTGTAATTACTTGGCAACCAATGGGTGAATAACTTTGACCTGCAACCTTTAACCTGCTGACCAGCTGACCCCAAAATCAATAAGTTATTTATTCAAGCAAAAAGACCCATAAATATGAAGTTTGAGTCAAACTGAGTGATGCATAGATGTGGCATATGTGAAAGACTGAAGGTTTGGGTTGAACAGTTACACTTGAAATATGCTCACAAGCATTTAGAACAATTAAATATTGTGACCTTGACCTTTGACTTTTTGACCTCAACATCAAAAGGCTTCTTCCCTTATTGGTAGGTAAGCCATATATGACAGATGGAAGGTACAGATTGAAACGTTTGCCTGAAAATGACTCCACGCAAGAAGTGGGTGCTGTGAACTTGACCTTTGACCTCAAAATCAACAGGTCTTTTCCCCTGTTGGCAGAGAAGCAATATCAGTGCTGGAAGGTTTGGAATGAAAAGTCTAGCTTGAAATGTGTCCACTACCTTTTCAAAGAAGTGGATCCTGTGACCCTGACCTTTGACCTTGTGACCTCAAAATCTATAGGATTCTTCTCCAACTTTGTAGGTGAGCTATATGTGAAAGATCAAAGAATTGGGATGAAAGGGTTGGCTTAAAATGCATCCACAGGCTTTTCAAAGAAGAGGCTCCTGTGACCTTGACCTTTGACCTTTTGACCTAAAAAAAATTATGGTTCTTCCCCTGTTGGTAGGTGAGCTGTATGTGAAAGATGGAAGGTTTGGGATGAAAATTTTGTCTCAAAGAGTTATTTCTGGGGGGTGCAAACACACCCCATAACTTCGAGAATATAGGTCACAGTGACCTTATTTCAGGTTTGCAAGGAGATCTTTTTATAACCTCTAAGACTGCATAGGGTTCATGGCCCTAGCCCCTACGGTTACGATTTGTGCCCTGCTAACGGCCGGCCGGCCGGCCGGACGGACGGCCGGCCGGACGGACAGACGGAAGGACGCCGGACAAAGACCCATCGCTATAGCCCAGCATGACTGAAAGTCAGCTGAGCTAAAAAGGCCACTTAGAGAAGGAAATAAAATGTGGACAGACACCGATGGGCAACATCCAAGAAGACTGATAAAAGGATGATGTTTTTGTGTGTAAGATATCTATAAAGCTCAAAAGGCATACATCAATCAATAAAACGGTCCATTTGTCTGGACCCCTTGACTACATTATAGATGCAGGGCAGCCTTCCATGATTTCCTTGATCAGATTTAATAAGGAAGTGAGGCAATCAGACACCATTCAATAAACACATAATCTTACAGATCTCAAGAAGATGCAACAAATGTGTTATTCCCATATAAAAAGCAGTACATATAACAGGGACAGGCTTATGGCCGTTTTCCAGCTCTGACAGCTGGATGAAGATCACTGGACCTGGGTGTTATTGTTGTGTTCATGTAATTGGTTACTGAGATTCCTCATGTTTACTATCACTGTATAAGAAAATAAAGTGCTCAGCAGAGTATCAGGTAAACAAACAGGTGGGCTTATACCTGTGACGTAATACTGGTAAACATGAGGGAGGAAGATGTCCACAGATGTGCTGTCTGCTGAACATACAGGTAAACAGAGAAAATTACATATTACATATTTATAAATGGATATATATCTTTGCACTTCATGTTTTCACCATCTTCATACTATCAAATCTGTGACTACACTTACAGTGACCTTGATTCAGCAACCTGCTCTGGCATTCATTTCATGAATAATGAACAAGCCGGTAACTGTTTTGGTTGAAATCATAACTGCCAATCAAATTCAACGAACAAATTGCAAAAAATACTTTGTCAACAGTCTGATCAGGAACCCATGTACCAGAAACCGGAAGGCTTTTATGGATTTATTTGATTGGTTTGAATCTCAATGTCTTTACTGGTTCATTTGCCTAAATCATATCTTTACAAATAGGGATTCTAGCACCTGTGGTTCATTATTCCTGAAATAGATGTGAGAGCAGGTCTCTGAATAAAGGTCTGGAAAAGCTCAGCCACAGACTTGATAATATGAAGATGGTTTTCAAAGGATAAATCTGATGCTACAATAAGAAGTCCTTTGAAACTAGACAATTGGTATTGCCAAATAAACAAGTTATATGTGTTCAAATCCTGAGTCAAGGCAACCTGGATTTTCTATAACCAATTATGACCTCTACCAAAGTGGTTATATTTGACAAAGATCTGATTTTTGGTTTGTTCACATTCATTAGTGCATATTTATAAAATCTGATTCAATGACTGGTCGTTGTAAATGACTGTGAAAATATGTGATGATGCTGGCCCAGACTGCCTTATCCTTCCTCTTTATCATCTAGCTGGACAGTCAAGCGGAAACGTACACTCACTAGAACGGTGATCCCACACAAAACCCCATCACAGACAAACCTTATTTGGATAAACCTTTTTTTCTTACATTTTATAACACTTGTGCAAAGGTTAATGTGCTGGCACTGGTACAATCAAGCAAGGGTATTACTTTACACATGTATTCTTATAAAGGTGAATATAAGGAATGTATGATTTATGTTGTGTGAACAAAATATCTAAATATCCAAGATATAGTGAATTACAGTAGGATGCTGAACAGATCACAGAAACAAATCCTGGTGACTCTGTGGGCAACCCATCTACACACAGGAGACAAAAGTAGCTCTGTACTGTAGGCTATAGTACAGCTAACTGGTGTCATTTATTATTTACACGGCTTTGGCACTCAGCTAGAGTGAAAGACAGAATGCAATGCTGAGCAGCAGAAAGCACTGTTTCCAATCAGGACCACGTTGGTGCGGCATGTCTGCCTGTCTGTGTGACAGTCAAGTCCAAAGTTACAACCCAGGAGATAAAAAAAAAATGCCCAGGGAAGCTCATCTGTCATAGATGAGAGGAGCTGGCTTATTTACCTGCTCCTGTGACACTGACATGGGAAATGCTTGATGACAAAGGGACTAAGATACCGGCTTCTGAAGAGAATAGCAATCCATGCTGAGAGGATGATGTTAACCTGTAGGCACTACTGCATTGAGCAAGAAAAGCTAGTCTGATGATGAATATTGTGTCAGAATTTGCATATTTTTGTACAGACTGCAGCATTCAGCATTGTACTAATTGACGACTTTGTGTCCAAAATTAATTTCAACATGTGTTAATGGACATGAATGAAGCATTGTTCTGATGGAAAGTGTATTCAGGTTAGGAAAGGTATGGTAAAATTATAAAGTGTGTGGTGTTCATTTGATATACAAAAGTCAAATCCAACATTTAAGCAGATGACCTCCATATTGAAGACATTTCAATTATTCTGATCTTTGAGGATAGATAACATACAGTAAACTAGGAGTGAAGTCAAAACTGCGGTTGCTCTTGTCTTGTGATATTAAAATCTAACAAGCAAGATGTGTTTTTGGTACCTGCATCTGTGGTCCAATGGTAGAGTACAGGACTCAAAGCTGGGAAGTTGTGAGTTCAAATCTCAGCTGAGGAGCAGTTAGATTTTTCATTATCGGCTCCCACTGAGGTTGAGCAGTCGGCAGGCTTAATGGAAAGGCTGTGCCCCACAGTTGTGTATCACTAAAACTGGGGTGTCTTATTTTTTTTTTTGGGGGGGGGGGGGGGGGGTTACTTAGTGTTATGATCCAGAAAAGGGGTTGATTATAAAACTGATATCAATGGAGAAGAGAGTGTTCTAAATTTATCACTGTGCATGTGCATCATGTAAATTATGTTGTTTAAACGAATGACTGTAATTAAAGTAGCCATAAGAATCATTAAGGCAAAACCACAAAGACCCAAAGTTCACAAGGAGTTTGTGAAAATCTGCTCATATAATTAATATCTTGTAAATAATGGACAAAATTGTTCTTTTAAACATATGATATCCTAGCTTCCAAGTCTTGCCAGTTTGACTCTTGAAAGTCAAAGATGAAAGTCATATTATCTTGCATTACTTGAGAGCTCATAAATTATTCCAGGTCACATGCATGGCCTCCATTACAACCATGTAACTGAGCAACCAAAATTAATCAATAACAAAATAATAATTTTGAGAGGCAGATATAAAGTGGTATAATTTGCGCTGTATGTTCCAAATGACAGCTGACTGTCTGCCTCCCGACAGAATTACAGCTGTTTCCATGATACAATGTTCTCTACTTGACTGATCAGGCAGGATGTTTGACGAGCGTAATGATTTACAATAGAGACTCAGATCCCAGCATCGATCCAACAACTAGCCACCTGGGGAAGACAAACAAAATCAATAACGTCCTGAACTGGAAAATCTGAGTCTGTAAGATGAACTGACTTTACAGGATCCCTCGTTTCATGCTTACTGGTAAGCTTAGAACAGGTTTTAATTGACGTTGTACACTTATCTTGCTTCTGAGAAGTGCACGTCTAATGGATACTTTTAGAATTCAGTATTTCTACTGCTTTGAGTAACCTCGAAAGGGTAGCAGATCCAGCGAGGGACAAGGGGGTCTGAATGTGCCCCCCCTTTCAGCCAATGCTAGTGCTATCTTTTTTTAAAAGGGTTTTAAACCAACTGGGCTAGACCTCCCCCCCCCCCCCCCCCCCCCAAATTTCCCAACCTGCCTGTTTTCAAAGTTTTCTCTTTAGTCTTCCTGGGTTGAGATCCCCTTTTCCCAAAATCATGGGTCTGCCCCTGTAACTACATAAATTCTACATCTTGAGTATTGGGCATTAACTAACACAGTACCAGCATTTTGATTTATAAATACAAATGTACAAGCTATACATAAACTTCAGATCACTAAAAGTTTGAGTACCCAAAGAATTCTTTTTAGAGCATTTATGCTAGAATAATCATGAACATCACTTAAATAAAAGTAATTAATATATTGTTTAATGTTGATATTCATATTTGCATCCTTTTTACTTAGTGGGGGTTTAAGCTCTTTAGAGCGCTCAGGATATCATACTTTTATTAACACTGGTACAGGTGACATACGCTTTGGTTATTTATTGCACTAAGTGACTTAACCACCTGGTGATTGCCTAAGTACTGGCAATACTAAAACCTTTTAGAATCCACTCAAGGAAGTATCTGTACACCAAGATAGCACACCTTTTGTTTCATTTATCCACTACCTCCGTGAATATCCCATGAACCTTTGTGTTATGAATGTTTGAAACACAGTGAATGAATGGTGAGATTAGATCAGATAAGATAAAGAAGATCAAGATGCACTCAGTATCTCTGTACAACACGTCCTCACATGCTAACTTTGACTCTGTCTATGACGCAGTGTTTAATAATGGTACCAAATCGACCATTCAGTCAACAGTACACCCACATAACTTATTTTCTAAGTTTGCCATAAGTCTCACTCAGAAAGGTATATAGTAATGTTCATTAGTCAATTTTTCCTTTCAATTTGAAAGCAGACCTGTGTTAGAGATATAAGAAGGCACTCAGTATAGAAAAAAATCAAGAACCAACAATACCACTGGAGACTGAAATGTTGGTATTGGAGAGAGATTTGGAAGAGGTTTGGCTACCTCATATCATACATACGTATTGAGTCTGAAAACTGGAATGAGAAAAGTAAATGCAATAAATTGGCAATTGAAAGTTTCTCTTTTTTTGTGGAGGTTTCAGAATCATTTGCAATAATGTGTGTATTATTGCATGCTCTCAGTTCATTTTGGCTTAAACCAAAAGTTTAATTCCAAAACCAAACCCAACAAACAGACTTTATATGATACTATATCCAATTTAGTATTTTACCAATTTTAACATTGTTACAGTTCTGTGTGGGAGTACTATAAACACAGTCCACAGAACTAAATATTGGAAGATTACATACTATTTAAAGAAAACACTATTTCATGTATATTTAACATAGCTGGCATGAGAATAAGTCCCTTTAAACAAGAGCAGCATCATATGCTAGATACTGAGCTTTGAATCAATACCTGAACATGACAATGGTACAAGGTCAAGAAAGTGTTGTCACATTTTTCAGTTTTTGGAAGAAACAGTCCCTGCATTTTAATTTTTATGAGTGACTAAAGTGTTCAGCTGCTGGCTTGAACCAGTGTCTTTAAATCACAAACCTCGGAAGATGCATGGACAGATCAAACCATGTCTGTTTATCAAAACAAGTGTGTAACTGGGCCACATGTAACAAACTATTCAGGTTTGAAACTTTAAGGGGCCGATAGGCATACTGCCCATATATTTTTGCCTGAGCCCACATTATGCAAGTCTGGTTGGGCCAGTAAAAATCTGCCTCATGTCCTAGAAAAATAGCCCTTCTGTTACATTCTTAATCTCATGTAGAAGATGTTGTTAATTTATTAAGGGACTCCCAGCATGATTACATCAAATCCATGTTTGAAATTCCAGAAATCATCCTAATAATCCATATTTAAGCATAAACAATGAATCAGTCAACATTTTCAAATTTTTTGCCCAGTGAATCTTGACCCTTATACTTGAACCAGGTCAAGAGTTCAACTTAATGTTAGGCTACTGGTAGTAGCCTATTTGACAAAATCCAATCATTCATAATGTAACACAAGAGTTCACCAGCCTGGGTCAGACAGTAGTAACGAATTCCTGTACTATAACCTGGTCACCTTCAATATACAAAATAAATTACACCTGAAGACATCATAAGTAAACCTTTGATAGATATGATCTTGTCGATCATTCTGCAGATGTGTAATCAAGGCTTAGTATGAATCCATGATGACTGACTGGTGACCTCTGACCCCAAATTTGATGCTTATGATTTCAATCAATCAGTCACTATTTATAACAAACCTTGGCAGTTATTTGTGTCAATCATCTAATAAGCTACAAGATGCTGTCAGCACACAAGTTCATAGAGATGTTCACATATTGTGACTGGAATTTAGCTCAACACACAACCAGAACTGGAATAGAATGGAGGCTTAAAAGTCATAAATGCTCACCTGTTAAATATGTCTTAATGTAACAAAAAATATTTGGTCATAACTTAAAATGAGAAGGGGGTTGGGGGGGGGGGGGGGGGATATGGACCGTGTGACTTGTTTTCCATATAAATGGATATGGCAAAGTTTGTGGGACCAATTGATTGAGATCATATCTAAAAGGTTTAATTATAGTAACATCAATTTTCAGGTGAATATAATTGATTTGTGTATATAAATTCTGTAAAGTGAAAAGTACTTTAATCAAGTGCAGGCCAATGGAAAAATGATGCAGCGAAGAAAAAAAGAGTTTGTGACTGTGTACGTAGACCAAGCTCAATCTTATGATGAGAAAACCTGAAGTTTACCACAGGTAACATTGGTTACAACTGTATTGAACAGGGGTCTGTACTTGCATCTATTGACTGCTTTGTATGACAATACAAAAAGTAACCTTTGAATCACTAGCAATGTCCTTAGGTTATTCAAATATGACATATTTATAGCTTATACTTATAGAACTTGGACTGACAGGTGAACAATAGAAAATGGAGAATGGAGATAAGTTCATGGTGAGACCATAGTGACAAGGAATGATTAGCCTGATCTGTCACCCACTTTAATCTGGAATTTTATAATATTAAGGAGTTTGAACTAATTAATCATCAGTGAAGATATATGAGTTACAGCACCTGTACTTTTGTAATAAACTATTTATTTCATGGCACTAAATTTTTCTGTTTTATCAGTACTGGTATATGATTCAGTCTGAAACTTTGATGGAAGTCAAACTAGGTATAGCAGCAGTTAATGTCTGTAAAGTTAACCCTGTGCTTTTCATGCAACCAATCTCAATCAGTTAAATTAAAAAACGAGTGTTGTGAAGTTCTGTATTTCACAAAAGGATTATTTTGTTTCAATATCCATTTAAATATCTGAGATGACTTAAAAAGTACCAGAGGAACCTCTACAAGCCTAACTGTGGTCCTGTAACATGCAGAAACAATAAAAGTCTGTTGGATAAAACAAAAGCACCAAGCCTACATGTATCTTAAAATTTAATTTCTATAATTACTGGTCTGTACTCAGTAGCAAAGAAGACTAGCACTGGTTTTTTAGGCAAATTTATTCATTTATACTAAAATGTTACTTAAACCAGGCTCGAGTTGTAATCCAAAGCACAAAAACTTCATAATTAAACAGCACTAATACCTTCTATTTAGTAACACGAACAACAAATAGTAATTGGTTTGGTAAATGGATCCCTCTGGATCTGCTTCTGAAGCTGAAACTTCATGTGATAATGTGTGTCTGTAAACTTTTATATTATGAAAGAGTGTGTGGCTATGATGCTGGTACAAGGGACTTAGGGAACCTTGTACATAAAAGTATCCTTGCTTTTGTGGTTGTGTCTACAGGGTGTTGTTCGCAGTTACATTGACTATGAAATATTGAAAACTGACGTCTTTTACAAACTTCACAGACTGAAGGTACCCTGTGGTTAACAGTAATTACAACAGTACACTCAGAAAGGATTCTGTAAAGCTTTGCAATAATGGATTTCTATCAATGCTTTGCCAACACTCATTTACAAACTGAATGCCAGCAGTTAGGTGTTGGCACTTGTGACACCTGGGCTCCACAGGTGGCAACTAAGTATTGTACATGCTATAAATTAAAAGTGCAATAAGCATGGAAAGTTGCAAAGTTGTACAGAACACATCATTTATAGCTTAATTGTGAAGCCCTCCATGAAGGGTTCATACATTGACGTGAAGGAATCTGAAATATTCAGAACATTATTAAGCTTCTTTACGATATTCTAAAATAGCTGAAACATATAGCAAATAGATTTTAGAACTCAAGACTCAATAGGTATAACTAAGCTCAGACCAGAGACTTTTTCCTATTATGACAATTTACAAGAAACATCTAAAAGTAAAAAAAAATAAAAATACAATGGGAATCCTAACCTTGTTTACGGAAGTAACTTAGTAAGTAAAATAGCTTTACCTTCGAACTGATAATTCATGTGATTGGTATCGTAAATACTGTGACATGCACATGTGCAAAAGCAACTCCCTTTTTTGTTGGAAACAAGCTATGCTTAGAAGTATAATAAGAAATTCATGAACAGAACTAGCATACAGGTTGTAGACAAGCGAATATGTGTATCAGCCAAAATCAGAGTGGTATGGGTGAAATGAGGCATGGATTGAGTGGTAAGGGGAAAACAGAGTGAGATGGGTTGCATATTAGCATGAATGTCTGCAACGTAAACGTGATTGTAGGTGGTGCCATCTGTCATTTGAATGAGAAAGATATCTGAGATGTATACTGTATTACACATGCAAAATTTCATGTGGAGAAGTCAAACAACTGCTGAGATACGAGTGATTGTTACCCCAGGCAGATGAACACTACCCAAAAATGGTTGTAGGTTGGGCCACCAAATTTGTACTAGCTGTAGAGCTATGTAATATCTATACTCATGCAGAATTTCATGCCGATACATCAAACCAATGCTGCTCAGATATATGTAATTTTCACCCAACATAGACACATGGATTGACACCATTTGAAAACGATAGTAGGTGGTGCCACCATTTTTGTATATAAGATAAAAACTTCCCAGATCTATGAACATGCAAAATTTCAGGCCAATATGTTAAACCACTCCTGAGATATGTGCAATAATCACCTGACACAGATGTACAGATGATCGCCAGGCACAGAGGAAAGGTCAGAGGTCAACGCAAAATGGTAAGGCACCAGTTCACATGTGACCTGATAATGGGGTCAAGTTTAAGAAAAATCAGTCCAGGAGTTCTCCGGAAACAAACATGGCGGCATCAGCAGAACCCAGGCAAAAGCAAAGTATCCGCAAAACATTTTGGCGGATACAATTAGTGTATGAATTCTTTTAAAGGTGAAATTTTAATTTTTTTTATCGAAAGCTATAATGGATTGATGCTGCAGCAGAAAAAATTAAAAGTTATTGTTTGTGAACTAGACTTAAACTGCAGTTGAGACTTATTTTGAACTTGAGTACCTGATCATGTTGGAACTTATTTGGAAGGTTAGTACTTGGTGAGAATAACTCTGGCTCAAGTATTCCTTTCAGCACATCATGACTTATCCAATATTTTTTTATGTTTAATTAGAAGATCCAGACCAATAGTATGAACAAAGAATCCCCATCCCTTGAAGTTGTGAATCCAAAACTATATTATTATGTAATTTCCACTACATTTAAATCAGGGACCAATGATAAACTTACAAAGCTGATGCATTTATTTCCAGGAGCACTTTTAATTTTCACATATTAATCTAGATAAATTTGCCCAAATGAATACTTTGTTGTACAAATTTTGTGTATTAAGTGCCCTAAACAATATTAAATGTAAATTGTAATATCTTATAGATCATTAGATTTTAAATCCCTGACTGAAATACAAACATATCTTAATGGTCTTGTCTAAGCTATCTTGAAAAGCAATGACAAGGTACTTGTTGTGATCTGATAATTTCATAAACCTATGCACTATTACCAGTGCATATTATGTTATGTTAGTGACAATACCCTAGACACAAAGAATTTTGGTGGAAATGTATTTATTACTCTAAAATTTAAAACTGTTTAAAGATGCATATTATAATATTATATATGAAGGGTTTTGAATATCTGTAGCACATTCAGTGAGAAAAGATACCTTACAAGAGAAAGTTCACGTTTACGTAGGATAATATGCCATATTAATGGACTGTAAAGAAAAATATTTGTATGTGACACTGAGTAAACAAAGCTTGGTACATGTACCCCTCCTGGCCCAGCTTGGACATGCAGTCTGATATCCCATGGGATAAAGCTGTTTGAGCATCCACTATCCTTAGAACCAAGCAGCCTGCATAAGGGAGGTAACACAAACAATCCTGAGGTCTTGTAAGGTAACAGACCCTGGAGGAAAAGTCACAATGAACTATTCACATGGGCTTCTTGTATATGCCGGTACTAAGAGTGTAGCATTAACACACACTGCCTGTTTGAAGGCATCTCTTTGTTTGGTATGTATGACTATATATGAAACTACATATATGTCATATTAACGCTGTGAACTTATGATAATAAAGCTCACATATATGAACTGTAGATCATAAAATTCTAAACAAAATACAACACACTATGCACAACAAGCATAGATTGAAAAGTCTATAGTGGCACATCAAACAGTTTTTCTTTTTTTTCATCTCCCCCATGATGATTCTGGCTGACCAACCTCTTCAAAGAATTTCAACTCATTTCATATGTATGCAGTACCTCATGTTGAAAACTGGTGGAGGGGTACCTGCTTTTAAAACATGGTTTTGGCCAGCTCAATGTTCTGTACAATGAAAACAGCAACCCTCTTGCATACTGACATATAAATAAATCCATACAAGTAAAAGATGACAGGAAAATAATTATAGTAAAAAGCTGGGTCGGCAAGTTTCTGCCACTGCCATATTTGCCATGATTTCTGCTAGGCATTTGCCAGGATACCAGGAAATCCTGCTCTGCCTTTTTTTCTGCCCAAATAGCAGAAGTACCCTAAAAACTACAATAAATGTACAACAGGACATTCATTTACATATGATATTCAAGTACTCAATCAATTAGGCATTACACAAAGGGTTTTAAAACCAAATGCCTGTAACTGTTTAATCTTTCAAGTTCATGTTGGTGTAATAATACCTAGGTTAAACATGACCAGTGGACAGTATGAGGGTAATGCTTTTGTAACCTATAATAACAGATCAACTATTTAAGATAAAAAGAATATAGTTCCTACTTTAATGTAGAAATGCAAGAAGTATACTCTTCAGGTGGTGAAAACTGCTCATTAATGTTTTCATGATCATGTATAAGTCTGATCATTGTTTAATGATTAGTGCTTGGCAAAGCACTTCTGTGTCTCTATTTATAAATGATTTAGTCATCAATGGCCAGACAGGTCTAGGTAGTTAAGCTTCATGGCTATCTCTTGCACTTCTTGGCTATCTCTGGAACACTGGTCCTGTGAGGTACCCTGACATCATTAATACCCTGCTCATCACCTGAAGGTAACAGGCTTGCCCATGCTGACCCTAATAACAGCTGGGTAATCATTGGACCAGAACAAAGTCAGTTCAGCATGATCCAGTTATAAACCTAATAAGCCAGTAAGGAATGTTAAATAATAGAAAATAATATACATTACTCTGTTACTTTATTTTCTGTTACTCTTATTATAAGTTTATAACAATTACTTTTCACTAGTGGTGTGCCAATTACTTGATTTAATCAATGATTGGGTGTTTTCTTTCAAAATCGATTGCATTTTTGCATAATCAATTAAAAACAATAAAGTATACAAAAGCAAAGAATCTAATCCTGTCAGAGATATATGAACAGGATCAAATAGGTTAAACGTAACGAACAGCATCAAAACGGAACCATGCGCAGCCAACAATTTTCTGACGGCAAGTTGACCTTGTGTGTGGGTGAATACCAATGTACATGTCAGACTATTTACAGGGGTCAATATTTAGGTACTAGTATACAGCCAGTTTTAAGGTAATATAGAAAGTACATAAAATAATTTAACCCATCATCAGTTGTTTTCATTTTTCAATCATTGATTATAATTTTAAACAAATTCCTACAATTATATTTCACCTATCACTGTCATGATTACTTTAAAAAGCTATGTTTCTATTAAATACATATTAGTATTATCACTATTATCAAGTCTGGTCACTGACTGATGAAGGAATTATAAAATTTCAATATATTTGATAACTGTCTGTATTTTAAGACTGTATTTAAATTTAAAATTCATTTTAAAATTAATGTTAATTTTTTGTAACATTAAAAACATGCAAATGTTACAAAAAAACTTACTTCAATTATTTAAATGATAAGTCTAAAATGAATTAACCCCCCCCCCCCACACACACATATTTAACAGTTTCTGTCAGCTTATTTGCTTTAAATATCTGCAATAGGCAGAAAACAAACCCTGGTGAAATGTCACCAAGTAAGGAGACGTCTACCATGTTGAAGTTATTAAAGTTTGTCTAAAGAAGATTCATACTTGGCATTATATTAAATTAAACAAACATATTATTATTTTTATGTTAATACATGGAAAATGATAATTACTTTATTTCATTACTTTAACATTTTTCCATCATGATTATAACTATACAGATTATGGAAAAGGGATATATATATAGAAGGTATATATCAAGTTAGTGTATAAATGGTTAATATTGTAGAGATTTAACTTAGTGACCATACTGTGATCACCAGGCTTTCAGCTGGTATCACAGCATGATACAGGCTCCGCATCTGGTGTTAACCCCTGTATAGTTAACACATGTGTATATATAGGGGACCCCCCTGTGTGTTTGTAATCCTAGTTTGCCATCATCATACTCAGCAGGTAGTCAAGCAACTTTAATGATTTCAGGCTCACATATATATCACCATTAGTTCTAAGAGGATCCAGGATATCTAGAATATATATTTTGTAATTATTGAGATATTTGAATATACATAGAAATTATAATTATCCTAGACAATGAAAAACGCCAGTTCTGTGTAAATTACCATATAAATATTTAATATTATGAGCTGAGATTTGGTGCATTCAAAGTAGTAAAGATGAAGTTTAATTGTTGTTAATTACAGGATTTTTCATATAATATTACAGAAGATATAGGTATATTAATCTCGGACACAAAACACAGAAATTCAGTTTGTCATGATTTTAGGGGTAGAAGTCATAGTGTCGGTCACCCTCAGCCAGCCAATCAGCTCCCTGCTGGGGGTGATTACTTAAGACCAGATGCCCATTAACAGACACAGAGTCCGTTTTTGACTTCAACCTGTGCTGATCACCAGTAAGCCAGCCAGGGCTCAGCCAGTCAGTTCACTAGTGCCTGCCAGCCTGGAAGATATGTATGATTTATTTAAATAAAATATTTTTTGTGGACAATAATCAAGGATTCAAGTCACTAAACTACTTTATATATTTTAAGAAAATCTGTTCGTCATCCTTAGAATTAAGTAGACTGATACTGATAGTCATTTAAGTTGCTTCAGAGATAAATGTGTTATTTTCATTTAATAAATACATCATTATTTTTCTTTATATTACTCATGTTTCATATAATTGCTAAAAAAAACTGATCGCTAATGAGGAGTGAGTGTATGACATAATTATAAATTATATAGAGATTCCTGACTTCCTTTTATTCTACTTAAAATATATGTACCGGGTACATTGCCTTGGTGCAAGGCTGAGAATTACACACCAGGTGACCCGGCTCTTATTTCAGTTATGAACCCATAACAACCGTGTACACAGCTTAATCCCTCACTGGATTCAAAATAGAACAAAACAAAAGAAACTGGCTCAAAGAGTCAATATGTTAACAATTAATAATACAATTTTATAATTGATACGTCAAGAAAATAAAAGTAACTAAATTGTTTCATATATAGTTAAGACTTTAGTATTTAAAACAACTTGAACAACTCACAGCAAAAATTCCATTTGGTCATCTCCTTACATAGTAATAAGCCAGATAAATAAAACTATGTTAAAACCAGAGATATTTAAAAATAGCTGTAACAGATCGTATGCTGTAAGCTTATGCAGTTCCCATTCCATGCAGGTGATCATTTGGTATTATTAATGAGCTGATTCACACGTTGTTTTGATGGGACGACAACACACGCGGCAATCTCATGACCTTGAATTGCCCAATCAGCGCGCAGCATCCGGAGGCGTGGCAGATCACGTGATCCGGCGTGTTGACCTGATTTGTTATCAAGCGAAGCCACACAACACACTGATTTCATCAGCTGTTTCGTTACGCTGGATTACGGTCAGGTCAACGGCGGACAAATCAGCTGTCATATAAAACAAGATCAGGTCCTAGAAAATCAACAGACGATAATGCAAATTATGCAGACTGGGCTGAAAGCACTGAACCCTGCGTCAACTTGTTTGTCTCCTATTTTCAGATCATAAATGATGCACGTAAACAACTTCCGCAGATCTGACAAGTGACATACACGGACATAAGCTGCCACACGTACACAAGCAATGCACGAAGTTTAACAGGATTTGACAGTTCTAACATAGCTTTCTCGTACCACTCTCCCTTGAAACATTCTTTATCCAAACGGCTGGTATTTAAAATTAAATGCTTTGGAAATATTTGATTAAATAAACGGTCTGAAAATATTTTGTTCAATTTCAGCAACAAATTTAAAATTACGCCTGGATATTTATAAATGCGGATTATCACTGTCGGTGTCAAAAACATTAAAATATTAATAAGTCATAATAAATAAAAATTATTTTAATCGACAAATTAAATAAATTTGATGATATTTCCTGTTTAGAATAACATGATAAAATCCTCAAGTGTCTATAATGAGGTTGAGATTTAATGCACGTCAAACACCCATGTAAAAAGTTATTAAAACTAAAAGAACTATAGTCTAGACGTATAGTAAAAGTCTGACGATTTCTTTCATGGAGAAAATGCCCTTACCTGCGACGATGCCTTTCAATGATTTCCGGCCTGGCAGAAAACTAGGCATCGCTGCCATCTGTTGGGCATTTGGCCGCAAGAACGGGCTTCTGAATTTACTATCCCCTCTATCCATGGTTAGCTTTCAAACGTGAGTGTGCCTATTTGGCTCGTGAATTCACATGTATACCGCTGTGACATTCGTCTTGGATGCACTTGGGACGACCGAGTGATTGTGATGACCTGTACCCTTGACCTGTCACGGCCTACAACGTCACTTCCGCTACGATGCCGGTCCCACCAATCAGCGTCCTGTTTTACCCTAACGACCGTTGCCAAGCACAGCAAGCACATCCAACCTATTTCAGATATAGCACAGTTTGATCTTTTTCCTGGTTATTATTGCTCCTGAAACTGCCAGCAACCTTCGAAAAACATAAAGTAAGTACGTTATAACGTGAGCTTTCAGTCTGATTTTATTCTTTGGTATATGTCACCAGGATATTGTCAGTGTATCGTGTTATATTCGCCTTTTCTTGGCCAGCTTGATGCCATTGGTGTTGCGAATGCCAATGCAAATGGCATTTGATTTTGTGTGTTTTGATGCCTGGCCAGTTGCACATCATCATGTTTTGGTCAGGGCAGAAAAAGGGTCAAGGATTTACAAAGCTAGATTATCTTAATATTTATTGCATTGTTTATATGATATTTCTTACAAAGTGTTAATGATAGATTCAAGGCTAATTTCTGCCATAATTAGTAGATACTATAAACTGATAAAGTATGATTATAATATAATATAATCAAGCTTTCAAAGAATGGCTGAGAACAAAGCCTGCAAGGCTAATCATTCAAGGGCTATATATTTTTTAAGTTTTGATCTGTTCTATTTAAGCTATTTTGATTAAGCAATACACTTAAAGTTAAACGATAAGTCCAGGATACATATCAGGCCACAGAAATTATTTATGGACTAAACATGCAGCATGGCCATGGACGACCATCTGAGACTCACTTCACTGTTGGCATCTTATCCATGACCGTATTTCATTGTCTAAATTTTAAAATTCTATCAGTATCATTCTGTCCCATAAAGGATATGTGGTACTTTATTCAGCAGGCACAGGCAGGCATAACACATTTAAAAAAAAACTCACAAATTTCCATGGAAATTGAGGAAGAGTAAATTTTAAAAGGAAAGATTGTGTTTGATTGTCATAGTTACAGTATAGTCCAGACTTTGGGCAATTTGTAGGAATACTGACCCATAGGTTTAAATTTAAATAAATATGTATGTATATATATATATATATATATATATATATATATATATATATATATATATTTTTATGGAGTTGAAATTATTTATATTAAGACAAAGAGAGCATTCTCCCAATTTGAAGTCTGCAAGTGCGCATTCAAACTATGAATGTGTGTGGAAGTTTTTACACAAACCTCTGTTTGAAAAAAAGAACAGAATAAATACACTATTTGCTTTGTTAAACTATAATGTACATATGAAAACATTTTGTTAAATTTTTTCGGATACCTGTTAATTCAGAATCTTTAAAGGGCTTTTTTAAGTAAATGAAAAAAGTTTTTTTACAAGTATACAAGAAGAATGGTTTCATTTGATATAAACTGTGCTTGTAAAATTTCTCTCCCTTACTTTATAATGCAAATGTTGATTGTTATTGGTATGTAAGTATGGGGTGTTTCACATCTTATTGTCAATCATTGCTTGTCCTGTCATAAATTCATAACATAAAATATGTTCAATTTTCCAGTCATGGCTAAGCTGGTGAGTCCACCCACAAAATTCACTCATCCGGAGTGGAACGTGTCCAACCAGACAAAATATGCTAACGCTGAGTCAGAGAGAGCAGCCGCTGAGAGGCTGATCGAGGAGTCCAAGAGGCTGTGTGATGATACAGACTCCATCACCAAAAAGACACAGAGGGACGTCAACAAGAAATTTGGTAACTAAGCATTGTTTAATTTTATTACAAGAAATATTCTGCCTTTCAAGACTTGCCTCTGTGATTTCAGAGGTAAATTATTTTTGTACTTTTTGGTAGGTTAAGGGGGTATTTAAGTGATGAAAGGAATTTCATCTTAAAATACAAAATTGTCAATGGCAGAAAAAAGACCCCTGAAAAGGCCAAGAATTAAACCTAGAATATATTTTTATCTGCCGTATTTTTGAGACGATACAAGAGCAAAGTTCTATAACTATCACATAAAAGATTCGGGGTTTGAGATTGGACATGTACTAGCATAATATATGCATTAAATATTTGTTTAGGAAGAATTACAAACTATTTGTTTTGAATTCCCTTAAAATAACAAGCTGGTATCAATTTCACAGTTCTGCTAAGTTATGTAAAGAGCCACAAAAATGTTTTGTTGTTTTGTAGTTTATACTAGGGCTGAAAGCAATGGAAAAAAATGGATTTGAATAATCAAAAGGGATTCTCCAACTCTGACTTGAGTACTCGTTACCACAATTAAATATGCATTTATAGTGAATGTATAACAAAAAGGGTATTTCAAGGTCTTTTGTCTCTGTTGGTATTCATTTGCTGCTCTCATGAAAGCAGATATAATGAGTTTTTGTTTAATCTGGTAATGGATGTGAATGTGTGGAGTGACACTAATATGCCACTTATATTGTTAAGAAACAAGTAAGATTTACAGTTTACAGGCTTAATTTATAACTGCATGAATATTTGCAAAAATATTCCCAAAGCAAGCCTGCATGAAAACTTAAGCCCAGGTTCCAGACTCTGGGACTGTATCAGAGTTACCAAGACTCAAGTATTTCTTTTGGCCTTGGTTATTATATCTGACATGTTCAGTGTACAATTGTACATAATGAACTATTTTTCAGATCAAAGAATTGAAGATATCAAGTACTGGCAGAAGGAGGTGGATGACAAGCTAGATGGCATAAAGAAAGAGACGGACAGCTTAAAAGCCTTCAAGAACCGCATTGAAAAGGCAATAGAATCCTGCAAAGAGCCCCTCCATATTGCTCAGCAATGTCTAGCAAACAGGTACATTTCCTAAATGTTAACAGCTGGTTGCTTAAAACATTACCACAAGATGAAAATAACCTATATTGGTCTGCCCTGTACTTCAGGTTCTAACTTTTGTGGTACCATCCTGTCCCAAGATAAGCAGATTTTTACTAGTAAGTGTTCTTCTCATCCTGTGCATATGCACTATGGATAATCTTATGCACAGCTACTTACTGACCATTACTATCTGCAGGTAGATG
This sequence comes from Sipunculus nudus, assembly GCA_026874595.1. NCBI lineage: Eukaryota > Metazoa > Annelida > Sipuncula > Golfingiida > Sipunculidae > Sipunculus > Sipunculus nudus. The sequence goes on along the minus strand of CM049312.1, from coordinate 13,385,743 downwards.
GCCAGTAGTAATGGTCCCACATTCTGAGGAAGTTTGCTAAGTGAACTTTAATGCATAGTCACTGGCTCCCATGGCCAAGGATTAGGGCACAGGTCTCAAAGCCGGAAGATTAAGTTCAGTTCTCCAGATTGAGTGCTCTGCGGGCTTGATTGGAAGGCAGTGCTCAACAACCATGTTTCATTCACAAACGAATGTCCCCTCTCGTTGGTTCCTCAGTGGTCTGGTCCATCAGTCAGAATGATTACACACCCAGGGCCGCAGGTGCAGTAGTCAGAGGGTCTGGTTAACACATAGATGTAATATGAGAGGAAATGTGTGATATTACCCTTTCACATAGTCTGAAACTTGAATGGAATTCTAAAGATACACAAATACTTAGTTAAGCTAGCATTTAAATAATGGAGGCTGTTATCTCCACAAAAAAATATAAAAAAAACCTTATGCACAGTCATGTTCATAATGGTTTAGGTGTTCTTCATATATCTTAAATACAAAAACAATATGTATTATTTACAGAGAGAGGAGGAAGAAAATTGATTTGGTTCATGATGACCCAGAAAAGGAACTGTTAAAGGAAGTGGAAACCATCCAAGGAGCACTTGCATTGCTTGAGCGCACCAAGGAACAGGCCACTGAACAGTTGAGGTTGGTATTGTAATTTGCATGTATAATTAAGAGGTTGAGATGAGGAACTCCATATAATGTTTTATATAATTATGAAGCAGCTTCTCAGTGTCTTAGTGATGCATTACAGGGCTCGACATTAACTTTTGAAAGGTACTTGACCAGTCAGACAATTAAGTAACAACTAGCTTTCACATGCCCTTCATGAATTTTAACTTAACATACAAATATTATTGATTGTATTCAAGAACAAAAAGATTCTTTTTTAAGCCTTTACTTGGGTAAAGGTGTATATTTGACCCACTTGCCCGACTGGGCAAGTAGGAAGAGACTTCTAGTTGCCCATCCACTATTTTCTCGAACTTTCACTTTCCCTGGGCAAGCAGTTAACTCTTAATGTCAAGCCCTGCTTAAGAGAGAACTGTAAGCTTTATTCAGTTGCATGTAAAAAATCTAATATGAAAACTTACACTATATTACAGCCATATGTACTCATGGTAAGGACTGAATTTTACTTGGAAAAAAAAATCTGAAAATGGAAAAGGTGTGTTATTTATTTTATAATATTGGTGGTTAAATTTCGAAGGTCATTTCAGACATTATTTACCAGGACATTGAAAAGGATTCTTGGTATTTTGTTACAAAAGGCAGTTTTCTAAGCTGCAAGGTATTAAACCTGGTATTGTTTGTTTTTTAGGTTGAACCGTAAAGCACAGTACAACTTGGAAAAGGACCTGAAGGATAAATTCTCTGCACTCTCCATCGATGGCCACAATTCTGAACTCAGGAACAACTCGGCAGGGCTTCGATTCAAGGGAGGAGTTGCTAAAATAGATGCCAAGTATGTAAATTCCAGTGAAGTAAATTACTTGTGCTGTAAGATCAACAGAAATAAAATAAATGAATTATGCATGTAAAGCAATTCAACTCTGATGTTTTTCATTATGTTTGGTTTAGTTCATGCCAACACTACATATTTATATACATCACCATCAGTAAAGAAGCCTATTTATATTTACTTCATTATAAATGAAATTGTAAAAAGTTGCTTAAAAATCTGATTATTTTTCAGAGAAAACATTGCACATCATCATGTGTGTGTGTGTAATGTATAGTATTTTTAATAGCTTTTTGCTTCTTTTTAATTCAGTTCATCCACACCAGATGACTGGGAAGAATTTTCTGACCGCAACATCAACGATGCAGAGAAACAGAGGCAGAATTCTGTAGCGCTGCGCTCCCTTATCGACGGTATCCTTCAGTCTAGAGCGAACGACATGGAGAAGCAGAGGGAGGCGGTGGATATTGCAATGACCAAGAGGATCGCTGAAACTAGAGACTCCAAGGAGAAATTGGAAGATCATTTATCTAAGGCAAGTTGATATTAAAAGCTCGTTAGTGCACATTCGATTATGACATTTTGACTGTGTTAGGGTAGCCATGTATCTGTTGTTTGCAGAACTGATCGTTAGGCAATTATGTACTGCCATCCTGTGTATGAGGGTTGACTAAGTGACAATTACAAGATGGACCTCTGACTTTGAAAAGTAATGCTCCTCTATTTCTAGGCCTATCATTTACCTCTCTTGTTTCCCAGCATTTCATATCACCATGTATTTAGCACACTCATAAATTTGAGCAGATAACACTATTCAGTCCGCAACTAATATATTATGATAAAATATTGCTAATTAAAATTATTAGAATTTTAATTTAAATATAGCTATGTAGAATTTTGATGTGGAGAACCAATCTTATTAATGCTTTATAATGGACTTCATTAAGAATATTATATCAATTATACACAGTTGTGAATTGTATTGTTTGTGTGTGTGCATTTTCCTGAAGCACTATGTGCTGGTAGTATTTGATACATTGAGTGGTGTTATTAATGGTCTGTCTATTCCTGCCAATTTGTCAATTAAATTAAAATGTCTGGCTGATGATGAAAATGACTACATTAAATAATGTAAATATTCAGTTGTATAGCTTTATCTTGTGGAACATCTATTAAAATATTATTTATCCTTTATGTAATAATCATGGTTATTACAATGCTGCTCAAAAAAACAAAATTAATTGATAAATTAACCAAATGTTTGCTTTTTGTTTTGCAGGTTTTGAAACAAATCCAAGAAATGGAAGATAATATAGACAGATTGAGCAATGCCATTGCTGATAAAGAGGCTCCACTTAAACTGGCTCACACAAGACTGGATAACCGCACTGGGAGACCAAACATCGAGCTTTGCCGTGACCCAGTACAGTACCGCCTGGTGGAGGAAGTTGGAACCATTGAAACTTCTGTTGCACAGTTACAAGAGCGTCTGGCCCAGTCAGAGGCCTCGCTTAAAGGACTTATCCGCAAACAACTTGAACTTGAAGATGATATTGATGTCAAAGCAAATACCTTGTTCATAGATGAAACAGAGTGCATGGGCATGAGAAAAAGCATCTCCATCCAGACATTCTAAACTGATGAAGCCATGTATCACTGAGCGCAAACACATCACAAATTTCAAGCAAAACATTCAGTCACCTTCCAATTTCTATCCAGATGTACTGAACTACTTGATATATGTAGATCAAAGAGCAAACACATCACACATAACATGCAAAACATGAGCCAAAAGCACATCAGCAATTCTTCCTATCAGATTTAGATGTTACCATAATTCTAAACACAATGTTTAGCATTACCATGCATGGATTTATTTTTCTTTGGCATGTATGTTTCCTAAACCTTTCATTGTTGTATCAGTGACTGCTTGAGTTGTGTACTGGGCTTGGAAGGGTGAAGTCATCTTAGAAATGCTGTACACTTCATGAGTAACAGAACAGGTATGCATGTTGGTAACACTGATAATGTTTTAGCTAACCAGGAAAGCAAGTTTAAGTTTAAGTTTTTTCTCAGGCTGGTAATTTATTCACAAGTTCATACTGACTAATTTCTCCTCAAACATTTGATATCTGTACAATAACAACAAAACACATTTGATATCTGTACAATAATAACCAAACTCTTTTTGTAGTTAAAACTTAGTGTGTAAACCATACATGAGTTCTTCTTTTTCACCTATCACCAGTATTTATATGTAAGCAGTTTTAAAATGTTCATAATCAGCAAACTGTGATGAAACATACAAAAATTAAGCATTCCCAGATCTATTTATATTTTCTATTTCTTCAAGAAAATATGAGATTGTGACCATTGAGTATAAATTCAGGTCCAAAAAGATGTCTTCAGACTATATGAAAGCTATCTATGTATATAAAATGTTATATTAAACATTACATCCCATGTATATTTTGTTCTGCTGCTGTTAAAAAATAAAATGCTTTTTTGTGGAATCAAATAATGTTCTTCAGGTGTTGATTTGTCATACAAGAAAACATACACTATCTTAAAGGATTATATTAAAGTGAATTTTGAGGAATTAACATCCGTATATGATATAAATATTTTGCATTCGGAGGGGGGGGGGGGGGGGAGAGCAGGAATCTTAAAATTTTAATGTCTGGTTTCTTTTAAAGCTGTAACTTTTTAAAGGAAAGAATACTTCAAGTAGTTCTACTTTTCATACATATTTGCCCATACAGTGATACATATTTGGTAATTTTAGGGTGTTTACACATGATTATCTGAATTTGCCTGAGCGCTATAGATATACTCTGTCAGTGTTTCAAAGTGATGGGATTCTACTTAAAAAATATATTGCTGCAGTCTCATGAGTGTTTGATGAAGTAATTAGTGGGATTAAAAAATGTCCATTCACATAGTGCACAAGGGAAAAAACAAAGGAAGCATTTATATATATATATTTTTTAATTTACAGAAAAGTCCCTAAAATTGATAGTCCAGAACACCCTATATACAAACATAAAAGCTCTGAAACTGACATATATTTACAACTATAAACTACAACTGACAAAATGATTAAAAAGAAAACAAGTAGTATAATTAACTGCCCATCAAAGCTACATATATGCAAAACGTAAAAAAAACAACCTTTTACTATCAAACAACTATGAATTTGCATTTAAACAACAGGTGCACTTTGGCTGAGAATAGGGATGTATGAATAATGTATAATAATAACCTTGAAGTAACTGATCTGCATTTAATATCTTTGTCAATCTATTAAATTTATCTGGATACTTCCATGGGTTTTAGTGTTATCTAATCACAATATCTAACCTTATATCTAAAATCTCAGTATAAATGTTCTATATACCATACAATGATATTCTGAAATACCAGATCTGAAATAAATGAAGTACTGATACCTTAACAACTGTTTGTATTCCACAATCTTTACAACTCTGAAAGAAAAGTGGTGAAAATAAAAGTAATATGAGGAATACAAAATTAAGCTAAATTTACATCTGCACCATTGAAGCACAGTCAGTTAACAGTATCCCTAAAATATCCATTCACATACAAAATGATCATAGTGTAACGATGGTGAATACCTGGTAATACAAAAACTGGACATTTACAATATGAAAAACATTCACTTTTGCATGTTTCTAGGTGCTATATGACATCATTATACAACACATTTAACTATATATGATTTTGGCACTTTTAATGCATATAAAAATTAACAAGGCCTACAGGCCTAATGTGAACCTGTGCGTTTGGAAATACACCAGGTATAATGCTTCAATGCTGGACCATTACTTTTCATGTATATGAACAATGCAAGTACTAAACATTTTAAATAAGAAACAATTACACAAACATCACTGCTGAAATTCTGGCATGGGTGCACACAACACAAAAATGATTGTAGCTGGCACCACCAGTCTTGTATACTTCAAAGCTATCAGAGATAAACACATATGCCAATTTTCAGACTGACATATCAAACCCCTCCTGAGAAATAAGAAGGGACACACACTGTGCAAATATTATTGTAGGTGGCATCACCAGTCTTGTATATGACAAAGCTGTTTGATATGTATAAATATGCCCAATTTCAGGCTGATATATCAAATTCCTCTGTAGAAATGAGCAGGCACATACACTGTGCAAAAGTCAATGTACGTGGCACCACCTGTCTTGTAAATGAGAATACCATCAAAGACGCATAGACAGGTAAAAATATCAGTCCAATACATCAAACTTCCCCAGAGTTTGATGCACTGGGCTGACAAGGCTTAGGTGAGTAAGGCAGTTGCCCCCGAGTGACCTGTGACAAATTGCTGCCTCAAGCTACTGCACAGAGTTAACTCTTGACCTGCACCTGGCTAGACTGAGTGAACTTTTGACCTGTACCTGCCTGCACTGAGTGAACTCTTGACCTGTTGCATAATCTGACACAGTTGGCAGTCTGCCAAAGCTATAAATAGATTCAGGCTGAACTTTGGTGCCAAATATGATGCAGTGAGCAGCTACTGCACTGAGTGAACTCTTGACCTATACCTGGCTGCACTTTTTCCAATCCTGGCACTGTGTCAAAACTATTTATAGACCTGACATCATCTTGGCTAATGGCCAACATCAAGGCACTGGCAAACAGCCAATAGTAAACCAAGTGCTGCCATCTGAACCAAAAAGTGGTCCCTACTTGAAATAACTTTGAAATTTATTTTCCCAATACAAAATGCTTTCCAGCTGACTTTTTATAAAAAAGAAATCAGGAATATATGTAAAATTATTACGGATGCATACTGAATGCAAAATTAAAATACAGATATATCACATTGATGGCAAATTCTTGAATTAAGTTGAGTAGGGATACCAATAATTTATAATCCATGTACAGTTGTCTTTATATAGCCACAGAGAGCTAAATATCCATGATTGTAACATTGCCTAGTATGATGAATAACTTAAATCATAAATCTAAATTTCTTAAAAGCTTTTAAAAAACTTTCTTGTCAATATAAACCAAAGATAACCTGAAATCTAAATGTCTAGTGGCATGATGTGATAGATGCTGATAAACTGGTGCCAGGCTAGATGTAATAGCATCACACAGCTATCATATATGGTAAAATGACTCAATTCAATATCCATAATCCAGCCAAAAATCATTCATGTGGAACCATTTAGACAATTATTATAAGAATTATTGTAGGAATTATTCTTGTAAAATATTCAACAAACTGGCTTCAGTGGCATCAGTTGAAAAACATTTTGCAGGTTTATAACTCATATAGGACGATACAGCAAACTGGCTAAGTTCAGCTTCCTGTAACTCAGCCAAAAAGCACTGAACCAAAACCATTTGAACAAACTTGAATTATCAACATCTGAGGATAATTAATGTGTGAGATTTAAGAATTTGGCCTAGTGGTTTTTGAGAAGAAGATCTTTGTAGCCAATGAGCTAAAATGGGCTGTTACTGCATATGACTAAATTCCGCTTCTCATAACTTAGCCAAAAGTCACTGAAAAGAGACCATTTGAACAAACTTCAGAAAGCACTACCCTAGGATCATTTCTGTGCGATATTAAACATTTTGGCCATATGGTTTCAGAGAAGGAGTTTTTTGTAGCCCTCAGAGTGATACAGGCACTGACAACCCTGTACAAAAAAGGCCGATGTAGGTGGCGCCACCAATACCTCAATTCCTGATATGACCTATGTGACCAACATTGGCATAAAATTTGGTTATGATAGCTACAGCCGTTTCTAAGATTTAAATTTTAATATGCTTTTATGCACAGTTAACAAAGTTCAACCTCCTGTATCTTGGCCAAAAATCTCTGAACTGGAACCATTCGAACAAACTTGAGAAAGATTGTTCCAGGGATCATTTCTGTGAAATAATGAACAATCTGGCTGGACAGTTTCCGAGAAGAAGATTTTTAAAGCTTTTTCAGCTTTTTCCCTATAAAATCTAAGAAAATGCAGTTAGAAAAAAAATAAACAAAATCTGATATATTTGCAAAAAATTTGGTGATGCTAGCTCCTGCCGTTTTTGAGATAGCTATGGTTAACGTACAGACGACGCACGACAGACGACGCATGACGCCGCACCATCGCATAAGCTCACAGGTTCGCTAAAAAGAAATGATACATTATTAGTCTAATGAATCGTCCTTTCATTGTAGCAAATATATTCAAAATAAATGCCCCACTTGTGAATTTTATTTCAAAAAGTCTGCAGACAGGCCATGATGGGATAAGATGTGATGGTTGTTCACATCAACCTTTGAAGCTATTATTCTTGAACTGCATTCCACCATCAAATGCATGACCTTGTAACACTGAAAATTTTGTGACCTTGACCTTCAAAACAGGTCTGGCACATTTTTTTAGTTACACTTGTGCAAACTGGGGCTTAATTAAAGAACGCAATAGTAAAAAGTGTGAAAAATTTATGGATGACAAGGCCTACATGACCTTGATCTCTGATACCCCAAAAATTCAAAGGGTGTGACAGAATGTTTACGCAACAAAATGAAGTCAGAAATGGAGTATTCTCTGTCCAACATATTGCACATATCTATGGTTTGGAAAACAGGAAACTTGTTTGCATTTGACATTGGAATTTACATTTTCTAACACTTGGGAAGAGTGTTGTGAAATGGGTAACAAAGTTTGGGTTGCACCACTTGATAGCAGTTGCTGAACTTAGTGAATACTCATTTTTATTATGAAAATAATATGAAAAACTAGAAAACGGATAGTCGACAAGCAACTAAGTGTATCTCCCAAAATCAGAGTAGGACGGGTGAAGTGAGGCATGGATTGAGTGGCAAGGGGAAATAGTGTTAGATGTGTTACATATTAACATGGATGTCTGCCACGTAAACATGATTGCAGATGGCGCAACCTGTTATTTGACTGAGTAACTATCCAAGATGTATACACATGCAAAATTTCAGGTGGAAAAAATGGCAAAAATGGTTGCAGGTGGCGCCACTAGTTTTGTGTATGATAAAGAGCTATGTGAGATCTATACACATGCAAAATTTTGGCCCAATCAATCAAATGGTTCCCGAGATATAAGCTTGGATGTCTGTAGTATAAACGTGAATGTAGGTGGCGCCACCTGTCATAAAATCAAGAAAGCTGTCCAGGATGTATACACATGTAAAATTTCAGGTCAATAAATCAAACCATTGCTGAGATATGAGTGATTTTATCCCACAGCAGACAAACAGATGGACTGTGCAAAAATGGTTGCAGGTTGCGCCACCAGTTTCTTGTATTATAAAGAGCTATACATCACTTCAGGTAGGTACATCAAACCAGTCCAAAGATATTAGCATGGATATCTGCAGCATGAACGTGAATGTAGGTGGCGCTATCTGTCACAAAACAAGAAAGCTATCCAGGATGTATAAGCATGCCAAATTTCAGGTGAATGAGTCGAACCACTGCTGAGATATGAGTGATTTTAACCCAAGTCCAACGAACTGATGGGAGCTGTGCAAAAATGGTTGCAGGTGGCGCCACCAGTTTCTTGTATGATAAAGAGCTATGTGAGATCTAAACACACGCAAATTTTCAGGAAGATACGTCAAACCAGTCTGGAGATATTAGCATGGATGTCTGCAGTGTGAACAGGAATGTAGGTGGCGCCACCTGTCATAAAATCAAGAAAGCTATCCAGGAAGTATACACATGCCGAATCTTTTTTGGGGGATACAAAATATCTTACAAAATAATGTACACAAGGTTTGATGAATTTTTTATGACCCATATTTTGCAGTTGTGTATCAAGGTATAATGACTTCAGTTACAAGCCTGATCAGGTGATAAGTTTGGATATCATGACACTACAGTGTAAGCACACCTTAATTAAAATGGCCAGGAATGGATTTACAGTCCCAATTACTAGCTATTAGACAGTGTAAATCTACAATTATGTACCATTCAGAAAGTTCAGAAAAGAATTTCAAATTTGTGTTTCATTTTATAGCTGCCGTGATACAAAAGGGAAATGTGCTTCATGTACTGTGATAAATTGGCAATGAACTAATGGTGTTCTTAATTTAGACTCAAGTAAAGGTTAAAAACCCTTTTGCATATATGGGTATTTGCATGCCGGAAAAATTGCTTCAAAATCCATGTGCCAGAACTGGAAAAGGTTTACAGTGCTGATGTGAGCATGTGGATCCCGCAGGCTTACTCCAATAAGCAGGGTGACTGATGTCGTTTTGCCAGGAATCATTAAGTCAATCAAACCATATACATGAAATCTGAAATCACTCCTGAAGTTATTTTTTCACATCACATACATGAATATATATATATATATTTATATATATACATATATATATATAAAATGACAAACACATGGGTTTCCACCATAACAAATTCATACAAGTGATTTTTTTAGGTGAATATGCCTGTACACACGCATTGGTTTTAAGCTAAACAGTTAATAATCACTCCAGCTACTGCATGTCCACTTGAAAGGAAGACTCGTTATGTGAGAATAACATCATCTAAAACTGTGTATCATAAGTTGCTGAATGTAATATACATAAAAATAACAAATACCTTATTGTTTACAAATTTTGTACAATTGAGAATCATATTTTTTGTAACTCTTATTACGTTATAGGTTGAATTTTGCTCCTTGTGTGTTCCAACTTCATCAACGTATTATGACATTATTATATAATGACAAACTCTGTTTTGGCATAAATGAGTAAATCGGTGTATGGTCAGATAATCCATACATCAACTAACATGATTCATTCAAACACATGTAAACTTTACCCTATCGTTTTCAATCAGTAACACAATACATCTACACCCAGTTTATCGACAGCATGCGCTGCCATTCAACAGGGCTGACTACACACAGACAGTAATTCCAGTTACTTCATGAAGTTAATGTGCTCCACCTGTTGTTAAATTCAAGTGTGATTCTTTTTGTAAATAAATTAATACTGGCACTACTGTGGAAGAACAGTGGACAATACTTGAAGGCTGGGGAACCTCAGCTTTGGTGAGTGACATATAGACTTGTGAATTATGAGGGGCCTTGAGTTGATTAATTGAATCTTTACCTTATATTTGCTTCTCGATTCAATTATTACTTTAGTAGTACATTTCAGCTTTCTTTTAAGTAAAATTTTATATTTTACCACAATGGATGTTAGCTAATATTTTCAAGTAAGGACAAAATGTACCCTGCCCTGTTTATCGGTGGGATTTTTGTTTCTATGCAGTTGAAATTATATCTTGAGCACATACAAAACAAATAGTCCCAACGTTGCTGTGTGCTCCATCAAAGGTGACAGCTCATGGAGGGTTTTAGGGCGGTTAGCACATCAAAGAATATATAACTTTGGAGGTTATGAATTGATAACAAGTTCCCCCTCAATTCAATGCATCCATTATTTGATACATTGTTACATCCCTGTGACATACATATTCTGTATCAAGTATCATCACTGGCCAGAAAATGCTAAATCTGTCCCAGTTTGAAGTATTAATAATGTTAACTCCATGTAAAAACTAAGCTATGGCATAGTCTATGTTTGTGTGTGCGTAAAAGCTCTTTCATAGTGACTTAGCCATACATATTTATATCATAAATCAAAGAACATGGCAAAGGTGTCTTGTGACTTTTGATCAATGACCTTTTCGGTATGCACATGTTTTTCTAACAAATGACATTCCTCAGGACATTCCATAGTCCTCACTAGTATCACTAAATGAAAGAACCTTAGGAATGAAACAGAGATGGCTTCAGGGGATATAAAGATAATATTCATTCAACATTATTTAATGTTAAAGAAAAAAGCAGAATATTTGTTCTGGAGATGTTTAAGCAAGACATTTCTTCAGCATAATTTCAAGGGAAACAGATTAATTACAGAACTACAAGAAAAAAGCTAAAGGTTTCTTTCAGGCACACCATTTATACAAATGGCAGTTCAATGTGGCACCAGAAAAATAAAAAATATGCAATTATTTATATATACAGGTATTTTAAACCAAATAACATTCATTGAACATATTTTCACAGTCCCTTCAACAATGTAAATGCCAAACAATTGGTGACGCTAGGAACACTGAGCACAACAAGTGTATAAAATTATAAATAGTTGAGAATATTGACGCAAAAAAAATAAAAAGTATGGTTCTCAGGCACTTTTTTTAAGAAATTGCTGCGGGCAGGCGGTGTTTTATTTTTTACTTTTTTTTTTGTAAGTTTCGATAAAAATGTCATATGATCAGGGAAAAGCATGAAAATAACAGTTTTTTTGCTAAACAGTTAAAAGCACTACATAACAAAAGGAAACATATCAAAATTGTATTATTCTATCTTCTCGAAAGATGAAAATCAAAATCAAAATGTTTGATGCGGGGGGTTAAAATTGATGCGGGCGGTGCCTGAGAACCATACCTTTTATTTTTTTTTGGCCTTAACCTTATTATGATATAACTGTGTGTCATATGTCTTATCTTACATCTTAAAACAATCACACTTGCTGTTTTCATTTGAATTCACACATGATTATGCACTTTCTGTGCGCTCCAAACATAAATGCTTCAACTGATGATTATAAAATGTATAAACAAATTTTGAGATCTATGACAACCTGCAACCCATTAGCAGGCCAAAGAACATGTTGGATCAGCAGTGTTTTTCAATTATTACCAAAATAACAGCTTTTAAACCTAATTTCCACCCCATCCCCCAACAGTTTTAACTCATTGTAGGGATATCTATCTGCAGGAACTATAATTTAATAAACAACTAAAATTCTTGCTCACCTCTGGGTCAGCTATAATATCATATTTTGTCCAAATTAGCGTGATGGTACACAATGTCACCCTCTTTTTCACCCTCACTTTTCACAGCCTACTGGCCAGTGCTGCCACCTAGTGGTCTCCAAAGCACAATTCTTTATTCCTGATTAAATTTGTCTACATTGCATATTAATGATAGTAAAAGTAAGATAATTTTGTTAATCCTAGACAATTCATTGCATACCAAGTTATCCAAATAAAAAAAAATATTCAGTGGGTATTTCTGAACCTTTCACACTGATATACAGTGATATGTGGTATTACCAAAATCTCTTTATTAGTTCATGGGTGTTTATACATTTATATATTATTTTTCTACTTAAATCTAGGAGCCTTATTCACTTCCAAATAATGCACAACTGATGTCTCCAACCTGTCTAGATTCAACAGACTATTCTGGTGAAGTCTTCTTTATAAGTACATGTATAACTAATACCCAGAAACATGGCCTGTTCGCAGGGTAAAATCACCATCAGACAGGACTGGCAGGAGAACTCATTAATGGGACACTTTAATTGGTGCCGTAAGTATTTAATGTAATACATGAATTGCTTAGCAGCGCTATCTGGTATTCATAATCTTAAACAATGTAACCTCAAAGGATATGTTCAGACAAAGAATAACCTGTGTTTATCCTCAGTAACTCAGCAGAATTAGATAAAAAAATTCTATACAACTATTAAGTACAATCTTTTTTAACAGACTGAGTTTGACAAGGAAATTTTAAATACATTGTTGTTTCACAGATGAAAACTAGATGGCAACTGATTGGCAATTTAGGTAGTACTGTCCTTAACAATTAGTTATCTAGAAATACATTCTTAACATATATCACAGTATTAACATTCTGCATACATTCTGCATATGACTATGCATCAGATACAATATCTGACAGATCCACAGGTCCGTACTTTTCTTGGACAAAGGCACGGGTTACCTCTAAATCATCTGGGAACTCTGCCAACGTCATATGGTTTGGAAGGTAATATCCCCCTTGAAACTCCTGGAAGTATTTGCCGACAGTGGGGTGTGGGATAACACATGGGCTGGGAGCCATAGTTAAATTCTCTGAAATACCAGAAAACACATTACATATTTTATTTAACAGTAAATCATGTACATTATTTAACATTATTTATCACGGTTAATATGGTCATTTGATAAATGTATTATAAAATGCACTATAATATGATAAATTCATGATATTACCATAACAAATAATGTTTACCTGTTTAAAACTGAGAAGATATAAAAAAATTAATTAACATACTGAAAATGATAATTATTTATGACATAAGTGTCATCATTTAATGAAACATTGAATGTCTGTCAATCTGGCTGGCAATCCGAGTTCTTCTTTACATTAGACCTTCTGATAACTTAAATATGTTTATCTTTCTTTAAAGGAAAAATATCTGACTTACAGCAGATGAAATACTTAAAACATGCACATAAAATTTTGTGTTAAAAGTTCATTTAAACAACAGGGTTATGACACAATTTTAAGAAAAATTAAGCATTATTAATTTGCATCACATTAGTTTGTGTCATATGACTTAGTCATATGATGGGGTCACATGACCTACCCTGTGCTGCATATCTCATTGAGCCATCCTCCACAAAGACACTGTAGAATGGCTGATGCTGTTTCTTTGGTAGGAGATGGACCCCCATGTGTTGTATCCATTCTTCTGTGGCCTCACACTTGTTGTCCCAGCCGTAAATCACACACAGGTAGTCATACCTGGTAAAATAATGAGAAATACCTAACCCTTCATTTTCCATTTTTAATTTTTAAAATGTTATAAAAGTATATGGAATGCTGAAATGGAACCCCATCCTGCAATTACTCAACAATTGTGCCCAACCCATATGTAAGAGAAATATATTATCTTTCACAAAGGCTCAATTTATATTAGAATAAACTAGAAATATATACATACTTTGATCAGCAATGATGAGAGATCCTCTGCAAGTGATCAGCTGAACATCTCTCATTAAAAATATCTCATTTCTCACAAGTAAACATGTAAAATTGTTGTACATTACACTTTTTAATCACTTATAATGAAATGACTTGAGCATGAAATTGCAACAATTCTCCAGAATTCAACTGTATTATCACTGCCTATTCAGTAAATGCTTTGTTTTTTTGTACACATGACACCAAATTTTTATTTATATACAGATGCACAAACACATTTAAAGCAAATGTCATAATTAATTTCCATTCTATGTGAACATTAAAGCATTGTAACATTCATACATTTAACCAAATTTGTAAATATGCATTCTCTCATGGAACCATCTGAGATCATCTTTTAGAAAAAATAAACAGACTACAAATCTGCATTCTTAGGAATGCAAGCCTCTGCCATATGGGGGGTTCCTATTGTGTGATGCCCCCTAAACCATGTCTGTTTTCACTTATTCAGCCCATATTCCTAGGTTTAACCATTCATAAGTGACTGTACAAAATCTTATTGATTCTTCATTGTCCCTTTCTCGTAATGCTTTTCAAAATGAGATTCCATTCATGATTGCACTGGCTGAGTTGCGAACAAACACACAAACACACACAAAAAGGGATGAACACATACACTCCTGGCTGAGGTAAAAATACCTTTTATGCTGCATGATCATCCCGACTGAGAACTCCACATCAGGGTTTTCTGATCTCTTCTTTGGTGTTATCTATGATCGATTCACATAAATCATCAGCTGACTTTAAATAATACAAAAGATACATGCACTGGATTTGGAACTAGGTTTTCAAATAATAATTTTAGTTCAATTTAAAATCATTAGTTTTAAAATCATTGTAATAAGAATACTTTTGTTTTTAATTATCATAAATGTGACTTAATTTTTTTTACTGTAGACAAAGGATATAATTTCAGCACATGAATATAAACTAAAATATTGAAATCTTTTTGTCAAAGAGTCTTCCAATTAATACATCAATGTAATCTGAATAAAATATGTAATTGTATATAACACACATACTGGTAATAACACTGGTGAGGGATGACTGAACACTGAATACCAATTTACTATTTACAGTATTTCCTGATGAAACACTATGAAAAGTATCAGAGTTGTTCACGTGGTTCAAGAAATAAAAAAGACTCTGCCTAATGAAACACATCAAATAATTTTCAAGTTAACTTTTCTGTGTTATCTGAGGCTTCTGTTGATCAGTTGGCGACTGCATGTACATTTACATGTAGTTATTTACACTCTTTGAGGAGAGGACAGCCTGTCACCCCGACCTTGGGTAAGTCTTTATCCATGTCTGTAAGCCTCTTCCTTAACTCTGCCATGGCCTTGGCCATGTCTCTGGGGTTCTGTGTAAGTCCATTCACCATGGCCTCCACAATCTGTAAAATAAAACACACACTGTCATTCATACTAATGTCATCATCATCATCATCACCATCAACACAGTCATCCTCATTATCATCACCCTCATAGACTTGGATCATTAGTACCTCAGTTTTATTATCATTATTATCTCCACCTATCCAAAGTGGAGATATTTGATTTTGACATTCTTCTTCTCATTATCATTATTATTATTATTTTTCCACTTTTTCCATCTGATTTCATTCATATTTACCTAGGATGTACTTTACCATGGTACAATTAATTTGACTATGTTTTTTTCAGTGACCTTGACCTATTTTTAAGGTCACAGGGGTCAAAAAGTGTGATTTCTTTCTAAACTATAAGGGGTACAGACAATTGGTGGAGATTGTCACTGTCACTGTCCTTTGACAGTTACAAGAAGTCTAGTTATTACTGTCATCATCATTATACCTATCAACACCACCAGCATCATTTCTTTTACTATTATTATTATTATTATTAATATCAACATCATCATTATCATCATCACCACAACAACTATTTTTCTCATAAGCATAGCTGCCACCACCATCAATAACGTCATAGCATCATCTTGATGACAGAATATAACTTATTTATCATTTTATTACAGAGGAGCCCCTTTAAGATACCTTTGAAAAATTGAAATATCTGAATATTGTCAATCTATGGTCTTCTGGAAAATTTGATGATGGCAGAATATGCAAAATGACCTGGATATCATATAGTCATAAAAAATCTAAACTCTGGTGAAACCTGTAACTACTAATGGAAGGCCTGCTCTACAATTACACTACCATTGTACATTAACTAGCTGGGCACAATGCCCTGCTTCACAGCCCCATGGATGGGATGTAAATACCACACAAGATGAGTGAATCTACAGTATTTGATGTCATTTAAATTTCAAAGGTTAAGCCATTTTGAACATGCATGAAAAAACTTCTAATAAAGGGTGAGCCACATCTGCAGGCCCAACACACATTTTCTACACTAATGAAGATAAATGCAGCTGAAGTTCAGAAAGGTATACTGGTAATTTACTTATGTTTACTGATTTGTTTGTTATTTGGGAAGGTGTAACCAGATTTTACAAACCTGGTTTGTTTTATTTGGGAAAGTGTAACCAGATTTTACAAACCTGATTTGTTGTACCTTTGGAAGGTGTAACCAGATTTTACAAACCTGATTTGTTTGTTACTTGAGAAGGTGTAACCAGATTTTACAAACCTGATTTGTTTGTTATTTGGGATGGTGTAACCAGATTTTACAAACCTGATTTGTTTGTTACTTTGGAAGGTGTAACCAGATTTTACAAACCTGATTTGTTTGTTACTTGGGATGGTGTAACCAGATTTTACAAACCTGATTTGTTTGTTACTTTGGAAGGTGAAACCAGATTTTACAAATCTGATTTGTTTGTTACTTTGGAAGGTGTAACCAGATTTTAAAAATCTGATTTGTTTGTTACTTGGGAAGGTGTAACCAGATTTTACAAACCTGATTTGTTTTTACTTGGGAAGGTGTAACCAGATTTTACAAACCTGTTTTGTTCGTTACTTGGGAAGGTGTAACCAGATTTTACAAACATGATTTGTTTGTTACTTGGGAAGGTGTAACCAGATTTTACATACATGATTTATTTGTTACTTGGGAAGGTGTAACCAGATTTTACAAACCTGATTTGTTTGTTACTTGGGAAGGTGTAACCAGATTTTACAAACCTGATTTATTTGTTACTTGGGATGGTGTAACCAGATTTTACAAACCTGATTTGTTTGTTACTTGGGAAGGTGTAAGCAGATTTTACAAACCTGATTTGTTCGTTACTTGGGAAGGTGCAAGCAGATTTTACAAACCCTGAGAGGTTACTTTGACAAACATAAAGGAAAACACAGGTGCATTTTGGTATGCTTAGGTAGCATGACAGTCAGCCAAGCTAAGAACAACTGTTACTTTGTAATTTGTTAAGTATAATGGGACAACAAGGCTCTGAGAAAAGCAGAAACAATAAAACAGAGCGACATGCCAATTGATTGATTCCATTCAGAAACAGAGCATTATATAACGTCACACAAACTGACATGTCCTTGTTAGAGCAGGATTTAAGAGTAACTATAGTATTTTCAAAGAGGAGCAAGTGTCTTTTGATATAAATGTCTTTTAGGTAACACTATTATGTGCCTGATTTTTATTACACATGAACCTGAATTTAATTACTAAGTTGTTGATTAAGACAGACACTAGAGAAACTGGCAAATATATGTGGATATTTGGACAACACTTTTTCTAACCTGCAACTTTACACTGTTCCAGTACACATTGTGACATCAGGATTGAGTACTGGTAATCAGAAACAGATATTTATCATCAATGAAATTCTATGCAACATGCCACCCATGGCTTATTTTAGGAACTCTACAGGAGACCAAAGGTGACAACAACAATTTATACTCCTTGAATTGCAATTTGAGGCATAATAAGAACTTCTTATGAACGTATTATGATCTTTGCTGTTTTTCAATAGCCTCTAAGTGTTGACATCTTGGTGATGAAATCTAGTGAACAAATTTTGTACAGTTCCTTAATATATTAAGACTGAATCTGTCATTTTCTGAGGAATGTTGCATAATTTATACTTGAATTTTTTATGTTAAGCAAGATAATTTGTACCCCTTCCTTAAATGCCTAATTTGGCCTGACTTGTCCAACAATCAGAAGATGAATCACTTTTGACTACCTTCATATCAAGGATGCCCAGAGCTCTGTAGACTTTGGAGAGGAATATCGCTTTGTCCTGATCACTCGGGCAGAAGATGTGGAGAAGTTCAAGGGCATTACACAGACACATCAGGCTCAGGTGACCTTGCTGACGACCGATGTGAACCAAGTTCCTCGCCATCCTCTCCAGAACCTAACAAAGTATGGGAATACAAAGCTGACTTCACGTAACTGAAATGCTATGTACAGTTAACAGAAGCACATGCATGTACACATCAATATACCATCTTTCATCAAAGATAATCTGCTACTGTAGATAATCTGCACCCCTATTGAGAGCCCCAATTTTGGTGGAAAACTCAATAACCTGTGTATAATTCACACCCCATTTCTTGCCTAAATCATGGATGAAGTATAATGTATTTCCAATAGTCACTGGAAAATTTACTGGTTCCATGGTGGTGAATTTTTTAGAATGACAATCAATACTTACTAAAGTTTCTTAGGTCTTGTACACCTATCAGATCGTTACAATTGAAATTGTAGCAAATACTGGTAGTCTATTCTTCTTTAGTTGTCAAGTGTTAAGAAAGGTGCTTAACCAGGCCTGAATGGAATTATTTTATGTGAGATATAACTTAAGTGGCATGGTGTACTGAGAACACCTGAGAGCTGTGCTGCCTGTGGGTGTTACCTCCACCTATGTTAAGGCCGGGCTTAACTGCATTTGTGCCGCATACAAATCCAGGACCTTGTAGGGAGAGAGAATGGGAGCTTGAGCTAGGCATGGCTATGATCACATAACTGATCAATCTGATTCATTACTGTTCATTAACATAAATTCCTTTATTATCGCTCACCACCAGCTTCCAAATGATGTTTAATGCAGCAGGAAAATAGTTGGGAAATTATGCCTCCATGAATTATATGCACCAAGGTTTATAGTTTCCATTTTATGATGAAAAGATGTGGATTATCTTTGGGGGAAGATGGTAGTAACATTTTGAAAAAAAGAAAAGACACGCATTCAAATTTCAAATAGCAAAATAAAATTTTGCCATAAAGTTACTGCAATGAGCAGACCCATTAAACTCCATGACAAAATACAAGGAGTTATCAGGTATATGAATGATCTAACTAACATGTTTTGTGTTTCACTGAATCAACACCAGATGTTGATTAGATGCAGAAGCAGTATTACTCTAAATAATAATCAAGACATTTTGAGGAATTCCAAAAGGTACTCCCCTGCTGAGTGAACCTGAGGCTGGCAGAGGTCTTCCCATGCCTAATGTTATGTGCATCCAAACTCATATAAATCATGCAAATGTCTGCATACCTCTGTATTAGTTTTATGCAAAATAATTCCTTAGAAAAAATGCACTAGAAACAAGAAGAAATTGTGTTAACTAAGGAGAACAAAGGATTTGGTGATTGTACCTTACCTGTTTTGTGCTGATGGCTATAAAACAATCAAAGTCCATGAAGTGAGTGGGGACACCAAATGCTGGGCCGCACTCATGCTGTGCCAGGAACCTCCCCTCGTTAAACACATCAATGTAAGTCCACTGCTGATCACCGTACAGACTGAAATCAATAATGCTTATATAAAATGATGACCAAATACCAACATATTGTACTAGCAGGGTAAACAGATATAAACATAAGTATTAGCAATTGATCAAGTATGCTATCAGGAATTACCATGGCATTAAAGAAGTAACATTAATGGTTATCAGAAAGAGTGATATTCAAATAAAAACTAGATGTGTCGGAACGACACAAATGCCCCCGCCTGGGGCAAATTAGAAACATTTGTTAAATTTTGAAAAATTTTTTAAGTTCAGGAGGTGTCATATGGTCAAAAGTAGGTCAACAAGGGCAAAATGCAAACTCGATCTGTTACGGGTCATTATCAAGCAACACCCCAAAAATCAGGCCAGTATCTGCAGGCACTGTGAAAAAAAGTCCATACATGTGCATTTTCCATAAAAATTTCTGTCTTTCATGAAATTTTCTATGTTTAGGAGCCGTAAAACAATCAAAAGTAGGTCAACCCGGATGAAACGCTAACTCGATCTTAAACTGTCATTATCTGCCCACACATAAAAAATCAGGGTGGTATCTGCAGGCATTGAGGAAAAAAAGTCGGTACATATGCATTTGTTATGAAAATTTCTATTTTTCATGAAACTTTCTATGTTCAGGAGCAGTCAAATGGTCAAAAGTAGGTCAACTGAGACAAAACAAGAACTTGATCTGTAACTGGTCATTACCTGCCTACACACCAAAAATCAGGCCTGTATCTGAAGGCATTGCGAAAAAAAAGTCCGTACATGTGCACTTTTTTATTAAATTTTCTATGTTAGAGCACCATCAAATGGTCAAAAGTAGGTCAACTGGAACAAAACATGAACTCGATCTGTAACTGGTCATTATCTGCCCACACACCAAAAATCAGGCCAATATCTGCAAGTATTGCAAAAAAAAGTCAGTACATGTGTATTTCTCATGAAAATTTATATTTTTCATGAAATTTTCTATGTTCAGGAGCCGTAAAACGGTCAAAGGTAGGTCAACTAAGACGAAACACAAACTCGATCTATAACTTGTCAATATCTGCCCACACACCAAAAATCAGGGCCGTATCTGCAGGCATTGCGAAAAAAAGTCCGTACATGTGCACTTTTTTATTAAATTTTCTATGTTAGAGCACTGTCAAACAGTCAAAAGTAGGTCAACTGGAACAAAACATGAACTCGATCTGTAACTGGTCATTATCTGCCCACACACCAAAAATCAGGCCAATATGTGCAGGTATTGCAAAACAAAGTCAGTACATGTGTATGTGTCATGAAAATTTATATTTTTCATGAAATTTTCTATGTTCAGGAGCCGTAAAACGGTCAAAAGTAGGTCAACTAAGACGAAACGCGAACTCGATCGGTAACTGGTCAATATCTGCCCACACACCAAAAATCAGGCCAATATCTGCAGGCACTGCGAAAAAAAAGTCCGTACATGTGTATTTGTCATGAAAATTTATATTTTTCATGAAATTTTCTAGGTTAAGAAGCCATAAAACGGTCAAAAGTAGGTCAACTGGGACGAAACGCGAACTTGATCTGTAATTGGTCAATATCTGCCCACACACCAAAAATCAGGCCCGTATCTGCAGGCATTGCGAAAAAAAGTCTGTACATGTGCACTTTTTTATTAAATTTTCTATGTTAGAGCACTGTCAAACAGTCAAAAGTAGGTCAACTGGAACAAAACATGAACACGATCTGTAACTGGTCATTATCTGCCCACACACCAAAAATCAGGCCAATATCTGCAGGCACTGCGAAAAAAAGTCTGTACATGTGTATTTGTCATGAAAATTTATATTTTTCATGAAATTTTCTAAGTTAAGAAGCCATAAAACGGTCAAAAGTAGGTCAACTGGGACCAAACGCGAACTCGATCTGTAATTGGTCAATATCTGCCCACACACCAAAAATCAGGCCAATATCTGCAGGTATTGCAAAAAAAAGTCAGGACGTGTATTTGTCATGAAAATTTATATTTTTCATGAAATTTTCTATGTTAAGGAGCCGTAAAAACGGTCTAAAGTAGGTCAACTGGGACGTAACGCAAACTCTATCTGTAACTGGTCCATATCTGCCCACACACCAAAAATCAGGCCAATATCTGCAGGCATTGCGTAAAAAAAGTTTGTACATGTGTATTTGTCATGAAAATTTATATTTTTCATGAAATTTTCTAAGTTAAGGAGCTGTAAAACGGTCAAAAGTAGGTCAACTGGGATGAAACGCGAACTTGATCTGTAACTGGTCATTATCTGCCCACACACCAAAAATCAGTTCAATATCTGCAGGCATTGAGAAAAAAAATCTGTACAACTATGTTATTTCGGAATGACGGAAGGACGAAATGACGGAAGGAAGGACATGGGTAAAACTATATGCCCCGGCCACTTTCTGGCGGGGGCATAAAATGTCAGAGTTTTGTAATTTCTTTCTAAATTTTGCATGATGTACTACACGAAATATGATCAGTGATTAACTCAGATTAAATTTTACCAGTGCTCATACTCAAGAGACTTTGGCTGTTTGAACTGAGAGCACCCAGTCTGGAAGTCAAGTGCTTTAAGGCTTTAAACTCCAATACTGCCCTGGCGGGCGTGCGGTTTGTCACGGGCCTAGAATTCAAGGGCGCCTGCCCGGGCGCGCTAAAGCCCATTTTACATACCCGTAATTGGGGCAAGTTTAGGGGGTGAAATATCTATTGTCATCTTTCATATTTGTACTTAAATGAAAGAGCAGAACGTCAAGAGTTGTTCTGACATGTGACCAAGATCCAAACTGGCGCGGACGCTGACTTATTGGAAAAAAATAAAAACGGATTGACTTCCACTCACGTGGCCTTGTAACGTGGGCCCTGGTAACATGTCGCCTGCGAGAGTAAAATCAGACACTTGCGCTAAATTCATCAGAAATCGGTAAATCACTAAATGTTGGCTATCAATTCCAGTGACAAAACCAAGTGCAATGTGTTTACAGATTTAACTTCCATTAAATATTTCCAAGATCATATATTATCCCTTTTTTTATTGGTTTAACTTGTGACCAATGATCGCCGTCCGACTGGCTGACGCGTTTGACAGACACCACGCACGTGATCGGAGTGACCTCCTAATTGTGTCATGTAATGGCACTGGAAAACCATGTTTTACCGATATCATATAATAAGATGAGTATTTATTTTAATATTAACATATTTTCATAAATAAAAATCAAAGATACTGTCATATATCATGTCATATATATATATTTTCCTCTAAGATACCAGAATGTACTGCTATGAAATCATAGTAACTAGTCATTATTTTGATAGGCATTGTTGGACTTACGTAGGCCTATATATTTGAATAACATAACATACATTAAAATGTACTGTGAAAAACATGTTTCTTTGGTGTTACTTCACAGTTTAGTATCGTTTTCCAACGTTTTTAAACTTTGGTATTATGTGCATTATCCCAATAGCACATTTTAAAAACACCTTTCCAACAATAAAAAAATATTGATTTTCCGTTATTTTATATTCTTGTTAATAACGATTTGTTTACATTAATGTGCATATATATTATATATGTAATAAATTATTGTTCTACTATCTAAGTACTATCAGTGTTCTCATTGTTTCTGATCCCTGTGGATCCATTCTAATGCATATATATTGCATGACGTGAGAGGATGTTTCCAGGTAACTCCCCCCCCCCCCCCCCCCCCCCAAAAAAAAGAATAATTCGACCACCAGTCGGCACTGCATCTCATGATGATTCTTATAATAAACACGCAAGACTCAGTCACATGAACCTTGTCCATTTAAAAGACTTTACAAAATAAACACGCCAGACCTAGTCACGTGAACCTTGCCGATGTAAAAGTAGATCCGATTGGGTGAGAGAAGTTTGCAGCGTCAGTGCGTCACCGCTGGCTGAGGGATGACGCGGTAGAATTGGACCGTTCAGGAAAGAAACCCAAACAGACGTGTCGTCTTGCATCTTAATTGCCCAGTAAAAGTTTAATTTATTTTTATTTTACCGTTATATTGACCAGATAGGTTAATCCTGCGACTAAAGTCTGCAAAACCACGTCATTAATGTACCTTGTGTGCTACATATTGCTAAATTCACTCATTATCGCTCAATCACCTTCAGCTGCGGAGAGGCGGGTACTTCAAAAGAAATTGCATGGATACCCTCAATTAGGAAAATAACAGTTTTCACAAGTGTAAGACATATTTGTTTTGATTTTTACTTCAAATTTTAGTACATTTGCACTGTTTCGAAGGGGAAAGATTTGGATTATCAACGTTTATTTAGGCTAATCGTTGATCGAACCAAGTGCACACCTGTTTACCTGTCACACCTGGATTTTTACCTGTGCAGATAAACGCGACAGACCAACTAAACAGCAATTTTATTTTTGCATGAAATGTAAACAAACAGAGTAGACACAATTTTCCAGATTTTATTTTATAATCCGTCGGCGATTTGTTTTTGCCTGCATATGTTAAAATATATTAATTTGACATTAAAAGGTATATTACAGGTAACCAGATAATTAGTGCATTTTACACCCATAAATTATATAGTTTGCACATTGGACAAAAGTAAATAGTTTTTATTTCGATGTCCCTTATAACAAGTATAATATATAATTTAAATTAAACAAAATGAGAATTTACCTTTATTTACCTGATCTTAACCTGTGCAGGTGAGTAAACTTTTACAGGTAGCAATTAGCAAAATTGAAAGCAAGAGTCTCGTGGCTGTGCAGTTAATTAAAAGATGTCTTCTGCATATTGTTTTGACTCCTTCAAAAATTTCCTTTCCACTTTTAAAATGAAAAGTTGTGTTTATATTCTGTACTTACAAAGGTAATTAAATCTGTTTAAGATCAAAGGTATCATTTCAGGTAACCCAATAAATAGTGCAGTTAGTACCAGTAATTCATAAATTCTACACATGGCACTCAAAATTAAGTTGTTTGTTTTTTAGTTCTCCCTAAATACATGTATAAAATATATACTTCATTAAAAATAATTTACCTGTATTTACCTGAACTCACCTGTACAGGTGAGTATGTTTTTATGTGAAACTGTAACCAAAATTATCAATTGATGTTTTACATGTCTGAAAAATCAAAATATAATGGTTTTACACAGTTGACACTTGTTTATCCATATTCTTCTCAGCCACTTTTCAGCATGATTTTGTCACTGCCACAGGTAATTAGATCAGTTGAAGAACAAAGGTACTATTCACATAGGTAACTTAATTACTTTATTAAAAGCACCTGTTCTTATATCAAAATTAATTATACAGTCCATAAATAGAGAAGGTATTAATTTATAGTAACTATAATGATGAACAAGGTGTTTGCGTACATATTCAGAAAAAAAAATAATTTACCTTTACTTACCTGTACAGGTAAACATATGTGTTATATGTTAATAGTCACAGAATGTGCTCTTTTGGTCAGCAAGCTTTTCAGGTGAAAAATATTTGATTTCCACAGAAAAATCCAATTTTACTTGCACATTCTGATTCGTTGGTGGTTCCCTTTCCAGTATTAAACCAAATCATTTACCTTTTTCTTACCTTTAGTTTATAATTATCTTAGAGTGAATAAAATTCCTTACATTTCCCTTTTTTTATCAAATGGTTAATGGGTTACCTGAACGGGATGAAAGCGGTCATTTTGGTGATATACCAGTGAGTGGAAATACAGGTAGTTCAGGTTTACCTGTTTTTACCTGTATATACCTTAGTTACATACATATCGAACCAGGTATGTCTAAAATAAATAAAATAACATGAAGGACATATACCTGACAAAAAAATACCTGTAAAAGCTGAAAATTTCACAAAGATACCTTTAACGGTTACTGAGTTAATGTCTCTTAAATAGATTCATGTCAAAATGTGGAAAAAATGCAAAATAAATCTGAACAGTAGGAGTGTGACAATCCACAGGCTAATCTGAACAGTAAAGGGTTAAACAAGTTGATTTTCTAAAGCCAGATTGCAAAGGAAGAAGGCTTACTCTGTGTGTTCCCTCCACTTCAGTAGAAAATGTCCCGGAAATCCAACAGGTACACACAGTACACCCAGTCTCTTGGCAATGCAGGAATACAGAACACACAGACTTATAGGTATCCCTGTTCTTGTCTCCAACACCTGAAATCATATTTATACTATCATTATACTGAAACTGGTAGTGACCGAACTATTGCCTTACTCTCAGCACATTACCAATGATATAAAGCTTTCTACTATTAACAGTCTTTTACCTGGCAAGTAGGTGGTGGTCTCTTTGGCATTAGTTTGTCAGTTTTACTGTTAGCAAGTTTACTCCAAATCTGTTCTATGCATTTTCTCAAAACAAATAGTCCAAAGACTGGTATGAATATCAATAAAGAAAAATTAAATTTTTTTGCTGATTTGGGGTCATAAGCCTTCACAACTTTCAGTGTATGAGGGTAAATGTTTTATGCACCAGAAGAATATGCAAACTACTACACCCATCAATTGACCTTTCCACCACAGCCCAAATGCTCCGCCCTTTTAACTTATTATTATAATGAGCCCCCAAAACGCTCCTACACATATGGACTTCCATGCCCATGGTAGGGAGAGCTGATTATAACATAATAATGACGTCACAAAGGGCAATGGCACATGACATCATATTTACTGACGTCATCAACTGATATCACCTGACCATTGTTTATTATATCGCAGTCATATATGAACTGTGTTGCAATATATATTGGATTATTTGTCCCATACAAATTATGTGCCAGGTAAGACATTATTATTCACTCGGTAGTCGGAGGAATGGCTCCCGCAACCTATAGCCTAGAAACTTTTTATACTGTCTCCTTCGTATAATAAAATATCCCTGAAAACATGACGACATGGGTACTGGTAGTATTTACAGACTACACGTGTTCTGTTTGACAGAGCTCTGTCAAATTATGCAAAATTTTGTTTTTGTCAGATGATTGACGCTTTACAATGATTAAGGTCACCCGATTGGTTGCTCCTTAGTCCCATGCTTATGTTTATTCATTGAATGAATATGCGATTAAAGTCTTATATAGTTAGTGAATAGGTCAATTGTGTGGCTCCTGACATACAGTATGCTCATGGGTTTATTCATTGCTGTACATGTTTCATCCACACATGTAACAATCACAATGTCTCGAGTCACTTACTGTGCAGGAAATTTTTTTCTCATTTTAATGATAGGCTGAGTCTCCCCGAGGTATTTTATACCTGATTAAGTTCCTTCTGGAAACCCAGGTATTACTTGTCTGAATATAAGGCAGCATCATATTTCACAAGGTGCCTCTTTTGACCTTTCATTTCGTGCACCACATTCCTATCACCAGGCTATGTCTCCCTGACTTATTACTTGTTTGACCACCAGGGTCAGATGATCATGTTGATGTATGCTGCATACAAACCTAATGATACTTACCTTGTTTATATAAGAGTTTTCCCTGTCGTAGTAGTTTTCTGTATTTCCAGAGAACTGCAACTGTTTGAAAAGGACGTCGTTCAGGGCAACCAAGATCTGTCTGCAATGAAGACCTGACCAGAGGCTCTCTTTTAGATCTAAAAACAAAGTTACCTGGGATAAACAGATTTAAATTAATTAAATAGGTGGTGGAGGTGGCTCTTCAGCAGGTGTCAAGATATGATAAAACAGGCCCATTTAACTATACAAAATGTTAAACATAACTTCCTGTAGGGTCTATTGACAGTAAATTTTTCTGACTTAATAACTAGATGCTGCACATTACTGTGGGGTTGACAGTGGAAGGCTCTGAAATAAAAAGTTATTGGTAATTCATAAATATTATGGCAATAAAAGCAGAAAGCATGGACTTCAAATTGGAGTTTAACTTGCAGTGCTCAGACATGTCCAAGTGATGGTCAGTGAAAATCAGCTAAACATGTCAACATTTTGTTTTCATATATGAATTTATTTCAATCATAGAATGTGCATGTAGTCAATAAATTATGTGGATTTTATATATGTTTATATTTTTTGGGTGTAAAATGATGTATACACTAGACAATTTATATTTAGACTGGGTGTTGGGTTGGGGGGGGGGGGGGGTTGTCTGGTTATCTACCCTGATTTAAGAGGTTTTTTTTACAGAAGGAGATCTTAATATAAAATACATTTTAATTTAGTATTAAAACCAGTGTTAAACATGGTGAAAAGCAGCTGACAGCAGAGAAGATAAATATAAAGCAAGAAATTTCTTGGCATAACAGATGCCATAGTATCCCCCGACAATTAATCCCCCCCCCCCTTCAAAATAGGCCCCCATCTTTGGAAGCATATACTGATACACTGTAACCTCTTTCACTCGCCCCTTGTTTATCAGCCAACCTCGCCTACCGCATACAAATGACAAAGTCCCGATTTCCTTACTACTTATTTACCTCGTTCATTTGCCAGCCTTGCTATCTGCCATCCACCAGGTGTTTTTTTACCCCAATGTGGCACAGTCCGTCATTCCCTTGATCATTCGCCAACTGTATGATTCCAACTTAAGACAAATTGGGAATATATCATGAAGCCGGTGTGTTATCACTCGGGCTCAGCTGACCTGGCCGCGCCTCTGATTACAACATTTCACGCCTTACTGCTTTTGGATCAAGTACCCGGTGCCACTAATTAAATAATGACTTAATCCCCTTGAGTTGTTTGGTGACAGCAGTCATCAGCCGAGTGACCGGTGTTGATTTCACACCCTGTGAGTTGTTTGAGTAAGTGTCATTTAATGAGGTAAACCACATGAGTAGTTTGAAGCAATTAACAGGAACACAGGGGTTCAAAGACTGTTAATTCAATGTGTGTTTACACTTTGCAACAATAAAGGGGATTGTTTAAGTTTTTTTATCAATTAAAGGTTTTTGTCAATTTGTTTGTTCTAATCTCCTGCCTGTATAAACATCGGCAATTGTTGGAAACACAGGCGTATTACCAAGGGGTGATCAGCCAAAGGAAACAGATCACAGGACGGTCCAGAAGCAAACAGTATCCTCCCGCTTCTACAAAGAGTTACGGATAGCCTGAAGATTGATGCATATGTCTCCTCAGGAATTCGTCAATGCTTATCAGAACATCGGACCGGCACAACCTTTGAGCGATCAAGATATCATGAAAACAGTGAGAGGCAGTGATGATACAGCCAGTCCAACATGTGATTCTGAGGAAATAGTTCCCAAACCTCAACCATCATCCGCTGAAGTCCGCCAGGCAATAAAGACTGTCTTGTGATATTTCGAGAGCTCAAACTACAGCGAACAGTCCCATATTGATGCATTTTACAGGATGGACCAAAGAATATCAGCTCTTCAGTCACAAGCTGGTAAACAATGCTCCATTACGGAATTCTGTGGGGGCAGACTCGGATGAAAGAGAAATGGCACAAGGAAAATTTTTTTATATTTTTACCAAATATGTTATACATGTGTATCTTAGTAAATAATTTTTAAACACTATTTTTCTGTAGTTATTTGTAAATTTGTAAAGTGAATAAAGTTATAACATTTGTACACAGTTTTAGAAAGTTGTTTTTAATATGACTAGCTAAAGAAGAGCGTAATAAATGCCCGATTTTAACTACCCTGCTCATCCCATTTGGACCCCCCCTTGATCAACCGCCACCCTCGCTTGCCGCCAGAAAATTCCCCAATCCCAAGGCTGGCGATAAAAAGAGGTTAGACTGTACTTGGCAAGCCACCCTGGTTTCTTCAGGTGTTACCTTCTAAATCAAGGTCACTACTCACTAGTCATGAAAAAAAGTCAGAGATATTTGTGGAAATATTTTTGTGTGTCAACTCTGAAGGAAACAGAAGCAGAAATATTGATGGTCAAGGCCACTCTCATAGGACAGGTCATGAACCCAATTTAAATATTCCTCATCCCATAACCCATATCTGTGTATATGTATACTATGAAAGCAATCTGTTGATTAGTTTTTGTCTTATATTGCTCACAGTACTGCCATGATGGGGGTATTAAAAGGCACGAAAACAAGAAAAGGATAATAGATGGCCTAACCAGTTTTTATACATGACAATGCTATCCAATGTCTTCAATTAACTTGATTTTTTTTATCAATCTATGCACAATTTCTTGGGATATTTAAGAATTTGTGTGATTTTCCCTAAAAATTGACTTATTCAAGATCAAGGTTCACTCTCCTAGTAAAGTTCATGACCCATTTTCAATAGGTTTTTTGTCCTCTCACCTATATCTATGCACATGTCATGTTTCGTAAAGATCCGTGAAATATCTTTTGAGTTATTGTGCGAAGGTTTATCTGCGGGGGCGGTTTAAACCATAATACCCAACAAGCATGACCTGTGACATCATGGACTGAGATTCACAACTTCCAGTCAAATTTTGAAGAACCAATTTGCCAATTTGTTGAATATTTTCTATGACAGCAGAAATATATATCACCTATGTCTGGTTAAAACACAGTGAATTGATGGTCTGAGGAAAATGCATGATTGTTAAGCTATCAGGAACTATTCCAAAAGCTTGCTTGAAACCTGTCAGTCTCAAAGGAACACCACAAAGGGCAAATATAAGATCAAAATATATAGCAAAAATCAAGGAAATACATGCAAGAATTATTTAGAAACAGGTGCTTCTGTATGAATTTTTATTCAATACAAGCCAACTGTACTGCACTTTTATAAATGATGGTAATATTTATTCAGAAATATTTGACCCAATCCTTTACAAGATTACATAAATATACATCCAACTGCATTCACTTTAACTGTTCTTGAGATAATATGATCAAAAGGAATTAAAAGATGGTTGCCTGGTAGCCATATTGGACTTCTGACAAGTCTGAAATCAGACAACAAACATTCTCTAAATCGGACCAAACATTAAAGAAAAATTACTGAAACTGCACTAAAGAAAGAATTTCTAAGGTGGCTAACTGGCAGACATAATGGAGTTCTGACAAGTATGACATTTGATATCCCACATTCTCCAATAAGAGACCAAACTTGGGGCTAATTATCCAGTAATGAATGCCCAAAATAATTCAAAAGGCATGTCCAGGCCCTCATATCAGATTTATAGATATGCAATTGTAAAAAGTGTAAGTCCAATATTTTTTATTATCACTCTGCTTTTCAATGGGGTCAGCAGGGTAGGTAAACTGCCAAACCTGAAAGAAAAGAAATGCAGAAAGCATGACTAAGAGTCTTGAAATGAAACAAAAAGCCATCCTAAATCAAGGTACACATCCACATATTATGAGAACAAACACTTGCTCTTATATGTGGTGATATATATTAAAATATTCAGAATTCTCGGAAACTAAGTTTATTGCTAGGATTCCATAAAATAAACTGCAAAATGTTCCCATCATCTTATAAATCAGTAGCTAAACCTTAATACTATACTCTCATAGTCTTAATGCCTGGCTGAAGCATTCTGACAACAGTGTTTTTGTTATGAAGTAACGAGGTACTTATCACTGAGCCTTATCACTTAATAGGCTGATACAAAAGGGAGTCATATGTCACCAGTGTCACTCACAATTACAGCCACACAGGGAGATGTACCAGCTGGAGTGGGATGGTTATATATACAAGAAAAATAGAGATGGTCTATAAAATAAGTAATTGTGAACATCCCTGACCTATGACCTTGGTCTTTTGCCCATATATCAACTGGATTCTTTCTAAATGATGGGTAACTACTAACCACTTAAATCTGGTGTAATTACTTGGCAACCAATGGGTGAATAACTTTGACCTGCAACCTTTAACCTGCTGATCAGCTGACCCCAAAATCAATAAGTTATTTATTCAAGCAAAAAGACCCATAAATATGAAGTTTGAGTCAAACTGAGTGATGCATAGATGTGGCATATGTGAAAGACTGAAGGTTTGGGTTGAACAGTTACACTTGAAATATGCTCACAAGCATTTAGAACAATTAAATATTGTGACCTTGACCTTTGACTTTTTGACCTCAACATCAATAGGCTTCTTCCCTTATTGGTACGTAAGCCATATATGACAGATGGAAGGTACAGATTGAAAAGTTTGCCTGAAAATGACTCCACGCAAGAAGTGGGTGCTGTGAACTTGACCTTTGACCTCAAAATCAACAGGTCTTTTCCCCTGTTGGCAGAGAAGCGATATCAGTGCTGGAAGGTTTGGAATGAAAAGTCTAGCTTGAAATGTGTCCAAATCCTTTTCAAAGAAGTGGATCCTGTGACCCTGACCTTTGACCTTGTGACCTCAAAATCTATAGGATTCTTCTCCAACTTAGTAGGTGAGCTATATGTGAAAAATCAAAGAACTGGGATGAAAGGGTTGGCTTAAAGTGCATCCACAGGCTTTTCAAAGAAGAGGCTCCTGTGACATTGACCTTTGACCTTTTGACCTCAAAAAAATTATGGTTCTTCCCCTGTTGGTAGGTGAGCTGTATGTGAAAGATGGAAGGTTTGGAATGAAAATTTTGTCTCAAAGAGTTATTTCTGGGGGGTGCAAACACACCCCATAACTTCGAGAATATAGGTTGCAGTGACCTAATTTCAGGTTTGCAAGGAGATCTTTTTATAACCTCTAAGCCTGCATTGGGTTCATGGCCCTAGCCCCTACGGTTACAATTTGTGCCCTGCTAACGGCCAGACGGACAGACGGAAGGACGACGGACAAAGACCCATCGCTATAGCCCAGCATGACTGAAAGTCAGCTGAGCTAAAAACTTTGTCTTGGGATTCAATAATGAGTACCTTCATCTGATGTCCGTAGAGGAGCAGTGCATGCTGGGTGATTTCGGTGTCTTTGTCCCAGTTCTTCCAGTGTTTGCTGTCCTATCTCATCTAACTTTGATCGTATTTTCTCAGTATGGATAACCTCAGTAGGCTGACACCACTGAGCAACAAGCAGGGCTCCTGATGATATAAAGAAGAAACAGTAAAACAAAGGTTAAAAGTTTAAAATTCCACAGATAAAGGTAATTGAAACATGTAAATATGTGTTAACTTCTGTCTGCAGAAGGCCCAAAAGGATAGCATTTCTATTGCTGGATAGAATATATTTTTGTATGGTTGAGCTATAACTATCCAAAACACCATTTATCTCAAACTGTTTATCCAATAACTGAAAGCTGGTGATTGGAGGTATAATTTTTCTAATAAAATAAAATGGCAGTTCATGGATTATTCACCAGAATATAAGTGTCCATTTTTAAGCAAAAGTTAATTGAGATGGTGGTGAGTGGTGGGCAATGTTTATAGGTAGTATCTGGGTAGAATCCAATAGTACAGGGGAGTTTCTTATAATTTATGAACAATAAGTACTGAACAATGTGTATGAGTACTGCATGGTGTCTTTAAGTACTGGTTTATATCAATGACAGCTGCAACATATGTGCATGTATTCATCAGTATTCTGTGGGTACTGGGCAGTGTAAATAACAACCGAGGAGTGTCGTTAAATAAAACACTTTTCATGGAGTGTTGGTAGTACTGGGTACACAACAGTGTCTGTGAGTTATACAGACAGCTGTCTCTAGTACTGCACATTCGGTATGAGTGCTGATCAGTGTCTCTCCTCCTGATCTATGAATGCTGAGCAGTGTGAGGTCTCTGCACCCTGTCTGTTGTTCAATCACCTGTTTCCAGGCTCTGCTTCTCGGCGGGCTGATGCAGGAAGTCCCAGAGTTTCCTCTGAAGTACACGATGGCTCAGGCACCTCAGCATCTTCTGAGCATAGTATTTATCAGTCAGTCTTTTGAACCTGAAACAAAACAAGGGACCTGTGGGTCACGCTGCTCAGCTGAAATTGATTCTTGGAGTATTTGTATAAAATTCTGATGGTTGTGTTGACTATGCACTTTTATGCACTACATGAAAGATGCAGGAACTTCTCAGGATAACATACATGTATTAAAAATGTAAAAGTTTTAGTATTTCAACTGAGTGTCTGTAATATACATGTAAATATATCAAATGGGAACATACTAAACCCTGCACATTATAGAATAATGAACATGAGCATAATAATACACAATTAATTTAACTAACTGAAATAAAATGCTGTAAAAAATGAAATTTTCCATTTTCAAATGTGCAATAACTAAATTTGATACACAATTTAAAATAAGCCAATAAGGTATACATTGCATCTGCACTATGTAATATATGAAACTTGTAGCGTGAAACCATTTAATGATTTAATAAGGGGGAAAATGTATTTTTTTAGCATATCAATTTTTTGCATGAATAGTTTTTACCATATTCAAATTTTTTTTTAAATGTACAATTTCTATAATTTTGCAGGAGAAGAAGAGGGGGAGGGAAGACTTAAAGGGGAAGCCTATCTAAGCAGAGACAAGGGAGATGCCTGGAGTTAAGCAGTTACATTATATAGGAATGGTTTGCATCTTTCACTGCAGACCACTGGACTTGGTTGGCTTGATGTAAACCACACTTGATGGTGTTTGAAAACATGAATAAAAGCTACCCTTTTTCATCAATTCCTTTCAAATATCAGATTTTATTAGCTTAAAACCTTATCTGTCCATCATGTGAAAAAAACAAGCAAATATATACAGGAAAAAATGTGCCATAGTCAATGTTGGGCAAGTTTAATATAATGATTTTACATTTATCCTATTAACTTAAAAATTTACAAAATATAATCTAATTTCTGGTATAAATTTTAAACTAAGCTGAATGTAATTATATGCTTGAAATAAGCTCCATACCTACAATAAACAAAATATCATGAATTGTAAGTATATTTTCTGATATTTGACAAAGGGAATTATGTTTGGACCCAAAACATCAGATATTAACGCAATATCAATCTAATTTCTGGCGTGTACATAGGAAATATATGCAGGATTGGTTATATAAAATATAACTAGAATGCAGGTAGTTGACAAGTGACTATGTGTTTCCACCAAATCAGAGAGGAATGGGTAAAGTAAGGCACTGAATGTTACTGACATGACATAACTCCAAATTTGTGGCATCAGTCATGCCAATTAAACACCGCCTATAAATGCACTTGTCACCAAAAGCAGATCAACAGATGGATACACCAATCCACTACTGAGAAAAAGTGCATCAATGTATTCTATAAAACTGGAACAGCAGGTGGCACCAACTGTCTGATCTACAACAAAGCTACCCAAGATGAATAAACATGCAAAATTTCAGGCTGATACATCCATCCACTCTCGAGATATGAGTGATTTTTACCCAAAGCAAATGGACAGCAATGGACACCATGTAAAACAATTGCAGATGGCGGCACAAGTGTTTAACATGAGATGGAGGTATCTAAGATCTGTGAACATGCACAATTTCAGGCTAATACAGCAAAACACTTTTGAGGAAAAGGCATCAATGTATTCTATAAAATCTGGAAGGTAGGTGGAGCCACCTGTCTGGTCTATAATAAAACTCTCCGCAATGTATGGAAATGCCAAATTTCAGACCTGAATAAATTTAACCACTCTGGAGATATGAGCAATTTTCACCCAAAGCAAACATACGGATGAACGCTATGCAAAAACGATTGCATATGGCGCCCCAAGTCTAGAGATACGAGACGGAGATATCAAAGATGTCCTCCTACGAAAACAGGGAGGTAGGAGGCGCCACCTGTCTGGTCTATGAGATTACTCTCCAAGATGGATAGACATGCAAAATTTCAGCCCAATACATTGAACCAATAACTAAGACAAATAGATGGCAAATGCATGGATGGACAACATGCAAGAATGATTGTAGGTGGCAAAACCAGTCTTAAATATGGGATGGAGAGATCCATTAACATGCAAAATTTCAGCTCAATACACTGAAACACCCCTGAGAAATGGACTGTTATCACAAAGACACCCAGATTCATACTGCACATAAAGGAATGGAGGTGCTACCACCTGTGTTTGATAGGCACAACTACATAGGTAAGTGAATAACTGTGCCAGGTTTCAAAAAGATCAGTCCAAGCCAAGGGTCTCAGAGGAGTTCTCAGGAAATGAACGTCGCGGCGGGACCCGGTCACAAAACACAGTATCCGAAAAACATTATTTTGGTGGATACAAAAAATATAAACAACAGCTGTTTTCATAATTGGCAGTTTTGAAGTGTAACAATAGGTTTTTATTGGAAAGCAGAGGTTTTTTTCCTTAATTTCTCAAATGAATGGGGTTGCAGTGACCCAGTTTTAGGTTTGGTAAGAGAACTCAGGGACATTTAACTCTATGTTAAAATTTGGATTTGTAGGTCTAACAGTTTCAAATGGTGCCCTGTTAATGGATGTCAGCTGAGCTAAAAAGGTTACATTTATAAATGGGAAATCACATAACTTTATACTAAACTACTTATTTAAATTTCATTTAAACTCCAAGGTGTGACCAAAAACGGATTCAATTTTCAGGATGGGTTCAAGTCTAAGCTAACTTTATCTTTATTATTTTAAATACATGTCATCAAGTTCGAATCTGATACGGTTGACTATCTGTATGAATTTAGCACTGGCTGGAAACAGTAATCCTGGACACATGTAATGTACCTGCAATTTAGGAAAATGATTACATTTAGCTCACATTTGAGACAAGTCTAATGAAGAAATGATTAAATATAACACCTGATGACACAGCAGCAGTGGATTTTACAGTGGATATATTTGGATTTATAAATAATTTTATATAAATAGTTTTGAAAAAGAAAACTTTGCTCACATGAACAGAGCCACATTGATTTAGTTTTAAGCATTTTAAACCATTTTTTTCTCTTGGCCTGTCTCACTAATGGACTAAAGAGCAGGATGACTAGACCATGGTGCATGACTCACTGCGGTAGGTTAGATGAGACCGAGACCAAATTTTTACTTGCTCTACAAAAATCAATGATTGTATTTAAGAACACAAACATCCTTTTTCAGGCCTTTGGATAAAGGTGTATGTTGGACCCACTTGCCCAGTGGGCCAATAGGAGGTTACTTTTAGTTGTCCTCCCACTATTTTCTGGAACTTTCACTTGCCCTGGGAAAGTGGCTAGTCATTTATGTCAAGCCCTGAGACCCATTAAGCTAATATTAAAGACAAAAGTAAGATTAGGTATTTTATAAACATCATAAAATTCAGACACGCAGTATATGTTATGGCTTGATGACACACTTTGAAGAATTTAGCAATCTTATCATCTTATCTTTATGTGTGCTATATCACAGGAAGATGCTATAAACTGTAAATATATAAAACAATAAAATCTCACATACTTACAAAGAGATATCTACACTTATGTGATGGAGAATGTATACTGATCAAAGTTTTGTTACCTTGGGTCTTTCTTGTTTCACTTGTTGCTAAGATTAAAATCAGGTAAAGTAAATCCCAAAATAATAAGAAAGATATGATTATATGATTAAAATCAGATATTTTTTTTGTGAAATCCACACATCAATCAGCTTATGACATTCATAGAGTGACAAACAATCTAAAAACAAAAACAACTAGAATACTGGTATTTGACAAGCAACTATGTGTATCTGCTGAAATCAGAGTGGTATGGGTGAAGTGAGGCATGGATTGAGTGGTAAGGGGAAATAGAGTGAGATGTGTTGCATATTAGCATTGATGTCTGCCTTGTTCACATGACTGAAGGTGGCGCCACCTGTCATTTGAACAAAAAAGCTATCTAAGATGTATACACTAAATTTCAGGTGGATCAGTCAAACCACTGCTGAGTTATGAGTGCTTTTAACCCCCAGACAGACAAACAGATGGACACCATGCTAAAAAATAGTTGCAGGTGGTGCCACCAGTTTTGTGTATGATGAACAGCTATGTAAGATCTATATTCATGCAAAATTTCATGCAGATAAGTCAAACCAGTCCTGAGACATTAGCATGTATGTCTGCAGCATAAACATGAGTGTAAGTTGCACCACCTGCATATAAACAAGTAATCTATCCAAGATGTATACACATACAAAATTTCAGGTAGAAAAATCTAACAACTGCAGAGATACGAGTGATTTTAACCCAAGGCAAATGAACAGATGGACGCTGAGCAAAAATGGTTGTATATGGCGCTACCAGTTTTGTGTATAATATAAAGCTATCTAAGAACTACACCAATGCACTATTTCAGCCTGATTGGTCAAATGAGTCTCAAGATATGCGAGTTTATGTGTGAAAACAGACGCACAGATGGATGCTGTGCAGAGAGGAAAGGTCAGAGGTCAACCCAAAATAAGGGCCCAGCAGTTCACATATAACCTGATCATATTTCTGAGTTTCATAAAATTCCGTCCGGTGGTTACAGAGGAGTTCACCAGAAACCTATGAGGTGGCAGTGGTGGCCTGAAAAAATAGTATCCGCAAAACTCTGTTGGTGGATACATTTAAAAAAAGTGACGCAAATGGTGCATAATAGGCCCGTTGCATATTTTGTGACCACTGACCTCATAAAATATGTGTGAATTTGCTGGGAATGTAATTCAGGTGAAAACTGTGTTGGTTAATACCCAGTAATTCAAACACTGTAACCAATGGAGAGTATACCATAATATGTCCTGTTATAGGCAGGAGTATAAAAAGTTATAATGAAATAAACATAAACAGGGTATAGACACTAACAAAGGGTTTTTTACACATAAATTGGCAGAAGGTTTTAGCCAATTTACCTGAGGAAAGCTCTAAGCTTACATGC
The DNA here is from genome assembly GCA_026874595.1 of Sipunculus nudus. NCBI lineage: Eukaryota > Metazoa > Annelida > Sipuncula > Golfingiida > Sipunculidae > Sipunculus > Sipunculus nudus. Next base: position 13,346,961 of record CM049312.1, on the reverse strand, counting down.
AAAAAATATTAGTTACTTTACCAGTTCCTCTTGTTTCCATCATACAGCACTCTCTGGACTTCATCCATTATGAAAGTTTCTGTATTTTCACAGAATTCCGCAGGAAAGAGGTCCAAGAATTCCACATCTGGCACCTCCTGGTGGACATAATACTTGCAGGCTAAGTGTGTCAGTTTGACCTTGACCTTGTGGCAGATTACTTGACGTTTCTGGTACATGTCCCTCCAGCAGTGTCCGTCTTGGAGGCTCCATGGTGTGGCAGAATCTGGCCATCTGAATGGAGAATATTATCTAGTTCATTGACCACATCTTAACCCCATATTATATCATTTATATGTAAAACATTGCTGCTTACTTAGTCTATCTTATGATATGTATCACAAAATCAGTGTCACACAGGACTCACACCAAACCTTACCTAACTCTGTTATACCTAAGTTTGAATATTCTGCTGGGCAGAAACACTTCAAATAATAGATGTTTGGCAACAAGCCTCAGGCTTGATAAAGCTCAGTTCAGTATACCTCCGGTGACTACAGCACAGCAAAGATCAGCCAAAACTTTCATAACTGTACCAGACAATATGGCAACTCAGTTTTACCAGGCCACATGAAAAGGCAACACATGTGTGACCTTATGGACAGTGCACCTCTTTTAGTGTACCAGCCAAAACTAACTGCACAATCTTCTGGTCGACCAAGCTGAATCTCTGTAATTGCTCTGACAGCTGTGCCCACTTTCCTTTTTTGGAGTGCTTCATGCAAATGACATGCAAATGATATGGGGGTGTGAATTCTAGTGTAGCATAGTTAACCGCATGCTGAAAAATATCCTGTGATCAAATCCTACAAATGTTTGAGTTGCTTAAGGTAGCATCTGTGGTAATACTGTAATACTCATCATGATCCAAATGGTCATTTAAAATTAATATTCCATCATTTTAAATCTGGTATAATGTTCTTTATGATGGTATACTATTTATCTTTATAGCTGAAGGTCCACACAAGAAATGTTATATTCAAGGGACATAATCAGGGGCAATATTATGCCTGTTCTTTCACACTGTCAATTCAGTTTTGCTCTCTACAAAAGTTTCCCAGTAAAACCATCCCAGCACGCAGTCTCAGTACCTCTCATATGACTGTTTAACTCCTTGTTTTGGCTCTGCATATTGGTAAACACAATCCACATGTTAACTATAACATGGCTGCGTGACCGCAGGTCTGATTGTGAGCTGCAAGAAGCGGTGTTTTAGCCAGGGGGAACATGGTATTTTATTTTTTGGACCAAGTCAGTCAGGGCATCTCCTGATTGATTGGTTTTGTCTTTTGTGGCTCCGCCATCTACACGGCCCTCACACTGTTTATACATTGACCCAATAATCGCACCGGTCCACTGTTTTTAACACTCATTTACAGGAGTAAGCAAACGGTTTCAAGGCAAAATTTCTGCATGTACAGATTTATTTGAAAGGGAAGAAGCTATTTTTAGTGTTAATTCAACATGCTTTATAGGTGATTGAGCCCCTTTAATATTTTTCCATGTATGTAATGTTGCTTGTACATGTGTAAGACTTTTGCCAAATACATTAAATAATTATGATATTTTCATTCATTAACATATAATGATTTGAAATAATTAAAATCATCAAATATTTTAAAAGTACACTATTCTGAACAACCATTAACTGCAAGGTAAAAGCCAATTTTAGCAGGTTAATATGAATAGATCTAGGTCACAATATGTCACTTTTTTTTTTAAATATTTTTTCTTTTAAGTTTCTACTATTATGTTCCTTTCTTGTTCAAATAGAAATTTTTAAATCTTAAAAATAAAAAACTACGAAAGTGTAATTTTTATTAATTTAGAAATTAAGAGTTCAAATATTAAATTCCAATTTTAGGTTTGAAAGAAACATGCAAAAATTATATATAATAAATATATAAATATATATATATATATATATATATATATATATATATAAGATATTACATTACTCACCTCTGTTTAAATTTTGCGAGCCAGACTTCATTCCTTCTTGAAATCTCGGAAAATCTGTGGCACACTAAAGCGAGGGCACAGACATCTCGGCCAGTCAAGACAGTCTGCTCCCAGATATAAATCAGAAGCTCAGGGGGCAGTGACATGAAATTCGTCACTGAGTGGTCACTGTCAGCCATGCCATCGTCCATCTTCGTCACTGATTATGTCTGTCTATGTTGCATAACAAACAGTTTTCGTCCCTCCCTCTTTCTCTCTGCCCTTCTCCGTATTTACTGTCTCCGGTATCCACAACCCTGGTTTCGGCTACCCGGCTGTTTTTCATTTCCTGATCGATCACTAGGTGTCGTTAGCTATAATTTAATGCGTCACGCGTGATCTCAACCTCAGGAGTAGGCCTTGTATTGTTGCGGATCCACAACTGTGATACGATCACGTTGTTGACGGAGCAGAGTGGATCGGAATCACACGTCTTGGGACGATATAAGGCCTTATACGGACCTTAATTTCTGCAGTCAGGGTGTTCTGTCTTTGTGCATGTTAAGCCTTCAAACAGTCAATGGTTACATTTATTTCCACCCACTTAGGCACTTTCAAAAAGTTTGGTTTAAAGGCTTTGTTGAATGCATTCCCAATTCCCTCGATCATATGTCTTGATAAATCTCATGAGTGACACTGTAAGGCAAAACGAAAAACTCCATATCCTTTGACCTAACACTAATAGTTTATTGTATAATAATATAACACTTTTAACTCCTTTTTATTTCAATCTATGAGCCAATCATCTTTTGAGTTTAAATAAGTCGACTTTTTATAAAATTGATCTTTATGGAACTTTTTCGACTACAAAATTTGCCAATTTGTCGTGTTTGTATGCCTACATTCGTGATTTTAATGCCTATAAATAAAAAATAACCCTAGTACGGTTGCAGCCATCAGCGCCAAAGATTACAGGAATATCGATCCCGCAAGTCTCGGACTGCTGAGGTCGGATTGCGCCTGGTGTTGACCTACTTTCAATGAGCTGAAATAACACCTTCGCGTTTCCGTTAACAAGGGAGAAAAATGAACAGTTAAATTTATCTTTAATTCATATCATATTCTACAATCCTGCAGAGGAAGAGAAATTAAATTACTGTGTATTGAGTCAAATTATTTTCAAAATTGTGGTCGATCGCAAAATGTAACAATTTGACATGTATGATGTTATGATGTCGGTTAAAAAATGTCGTTGGATTGGCAGGAGTTATCAGCTTCAAATTTGAAAATAATATTGAGCCGTTGATTGCTGTCCAGTTTTTACCTGCAGGTGGGGCCTATGAAATGAGTCAAATTATTTTTTATATGGCGTCTTCATGGAACTTCAGGTTTCAAGGGCGTGCGCAAGATTTACCATAGGGGGACCCAAGACCGCAAAAATGTGGGACCCCCCCCCCGCCTTAACCGAGACAGTGGACAGTCGCGGTACATAGTCTATACGCCTATACACGCTCCCCTTCCCCAATTGGATTCTTGATCGACCACAAATAACATTATTTATATTGAGAAATTGTGTGTGTGTGAGAGAGAGAGAGAGAGAGAGAGAGAGAGAGAGAGAAAGTGAGAAAGAGAGAGTGATTTTTTGAGAAATGGAAGCCCCCCCCCCATTGCAACAGTAGATTGCGCCCCTGCTACTATGTATCCATTTTGCCTATAAATCAGGTAAAAAAACTTGCATTCTCTGATATTGTGTGAAGAAGTCTGCAATTTTGTTTTCGGTCATTCTATTTTTCTCAATAAATACATATATACAGGCTGTACACACGCACAAAAACTAGGTAAGCTATTTGTGACCATTTGTTTGCCCAGGCTGTTCTTATGCTGTTCTACATTGTGTTGTGCATGAGAAATGGCTTAAACTTTTGATCAAACTTCTCTGCTGTCCTACTTCGCGTCAGGGGTGACAGTCACTGGTGATTGGTAATATGTCTATTCGATCAAATTATTTAGATTAATTAAAAATCAATGATATTTGAGTAGAACGGATATATTTTATTAAGTTTATGGAGATGATACGTTGACTCTTTGAATGAGACTTTAAGCAGGGTCCCCAAGAGAAAATTTTCGAGGCGGTACAAAAGGTTTCCGGCCCCCTCCTTTTTCTTCGTTATAATAACCATTCAGTTTTACGGATGTAATAAACTCTTTATTCGGTTTAAATTCAAGGCTATATACGTATTGAAGCGGTATAATAAAGAATTGACTGTAACTGACACTATATCCACACTACAGTCTGTACAACCTATATGTACTATCAACCACAAAACTCTAACAACGACAAAATCAATCGAAACTTGGAAGAATAAAAAAAAATATTCACAGGAGCACAATAAGGGGTTAAAATAGTTAAAATAATGCCGTCGCAGCCAAAGTGAATGCAGATGAGTCAGATTGTTACATACTTCGACAGGTGATAGATCAGCATGTATCGATGACTACTGTGATTCTGTGAAAACCTTTCTCTTTTTAATATAAAATAGCTCAAGGTTTACATATATCAGCTTGCATCATGTTCCACCAGACAGATCGAAGGTACTACCAAACAGATCTAAGGAACTACCAAACAGATCTAAGGAACTACCAAACAGATCTAAGGAACTACCAAACAGATCTAAGGAACTACCAAAGTTTTGTTTACATTCTGGGGACATTCGCCATGTATAATAAAAACGTTCAATATAAATAAAACCAGATCTATATTTGCTCGTATGAATTCGAATATTTGATACACGCATCCATACCTGGCTTATCACAGTAATAGGAATCTATATGGGAACATTATAAGTTGATAATCGACAATATATATATATATATAGCATGTATGTTTTAGGAACACGGGATTTTTAAACAAAATGAAAGCGATTCCCCACCCACGCACAAACAAAGCTTCCAGATAATTAAAATAAAAATGAAAGTGGCCTCTCAAATTATTTTTTTTATATTCATCTTGAATCAAAATATAAATTTGGTTTCTTGTATAATTCTATTCAACAACACTTAACAAAAACAACTATCCTTCATTTTATGCCTGATTTATATACTTTAACAGAGTAAAAGAATAAATTGAAAACAAACAGCATGTTCTCCCGGACCATGTAAAATGAATGCAAATAAATATTAATTTTGGTTGTTTTTTTTCATACACAGGTCCGTTGTACTTAATATAAGATTTACCATTCTGCATGTTATACATTAAACATTGTGTACCATCACTCAGGATTTCTACATTTCCATGCATTCTAATTGGCCTTAAGAACTCCTGGCCCATCCAGGCCCTTTGGACCCGACGAGTTAAAACCTATATATAAACTAGCTAATGTTATTTAAAACAAATGAGAGATTTTAATTTGAGACCTCATCGACAAGCCTGTTCTTGTGCCCTTAATTGGAAATTCCCTTCCGATCACTTCTGATTTAAGCTATAAGCTAACGCCAAAGAGAAAAACTAAGTTCCGCATTAACAAGCATTTAAATTGGCCCTATAGGAGACAAAGCCCCGGACGGGCCCCTTTGAGTCGTCCTGATGACCGCTATATAGTTGCAAGTTAACATAAAAGCCAAAGAGGTGTTATCATTTTAAAGTAATTTCTGGTGTTCTTCATATAGGAAACTCCTGACGGGCCCGGGCCCCTTTGGATCACTCACTATTAAAAAATCTACATTTACATTCCGAATGACACGTGACTTAATCATTTTCGAGCTTTTTGTTGTGCATTATTGGAAATTCCTAGGCTAAAATAAAATCAAGTGAGACTTCTACATTTTCAAACATTTCATTAGGCCTTATAGGAAATTCCTGGCCGGTACATAACACGACATGACCTATGCATGAGCAGCAGCTTCCAATGAGGATTTTTTCGGTCCATCACAGCTACTACTTTGTGAGATTATTTTGAAAAAGGCTCAGGCATGCACGCCCTGACAATAAACGAAATGGGGTGCCCCCTAAAAAATTCGTTGAACAGATTTTAGGGGCGCGCGCCTGTTGCGTCCCCCTCTTAACACGCCCCTGGGTTTGACAGTTAATTTGGTGTTTTCGGTTTACCTAATGTACAATATCTGTTACCCAATAACTCATTGCTATATCTCCTAGCAGCAAATTTTATAGGAAGAGTGATCACTGCCTGTTATAAGCCGTAAGTGTAGTCACTACTGCGAGCCAAAATAACCCTTTCTACTTTATTTGTACTATAAGCTGGACAAGGTAAACGCCATGGTCTTATGTCTTGATTATCAGTTCTGTTGAGCTAGTGATAACTGTCACTTTAGAAAAGGCTGCAGCTATTTATTATGTGACTGGTAAGTTAACGTAAGCCACAGAAGACGCCACGTATGTAGGACTAAGTACTGCTGAAATGATATTGTCAATTTCATCGGATTATTTCACGATTACCTACTTTGAGGCAGAAAATCGAGCTGCATGAACATAAATCCCTTTATATCTTGTTAATATTTACAAAAGATTCAATAAGCTTGTGGTATTACAGTCATTCAAGCCAAAATCTATTTAGCTCCCGAATATCTTTTCTTTTAAACTTAACATAACTTGCACACATCTGTTCTTCTGTACACAAAATCTTAACTGCTTTGACTGCATTTATTTGCATCTATTTCTGTTGACAGCTTAATGAAACCTTGTAAGTGAAGCAAGGATATCGAATGGAAATAAAGAGTGAGGGGGTAGTAGTTACAATATTCTGTTACATAATTCAATATAGAGACGTGGGTTACATCTCACAAGGATGTTAATTAATCCCAGCATCACCCGCGTCAATTTTAACCCCCCCCGTCATTTTTTAGAATTTTTTTCATCTTTCAAGAAGATAAAAACATACAATTTTGATAAAATTTATTTGTTATGTATTTCTTTTACCTGTTTAACGAAATATTATGTTATTATCATGATCATATAACATTTAAGTCGAAACATACAAAAAAACTCCACTAGCACTGATTTCTAAAAAACACTGCCTAAGAACCATACCGTTTTTTTTTGCCATAATGGTCGGCTTTAAAGCGATGGTGACTGAAATCGCTTGTTCCAGCTTTCAGTGTGTTAGTTATTATTATTTAATGGGCCCACTGTCAGTGCCACCTTCATATATCATGGCATCTCTTAATACCAACGTCCTCTCGGACCAGTGTTTAAATAATTATTGTTGGCTATTTGTGTCCGAAAATTAGAGGGCCTGTGATATATCATGATGAAACTGAACCAATCGGGAAGGCTAAGTATTGTTTCGGTTGCACTTAATAATTACAGAGCGAATTCGGCCTAAGGGTCAAAACTGACAATAATAGATTGAATAATTTGAAATAATTATTCCTAAAAGTATGTTATGACATCCTAGACGCTTTTCTAAAATAAACAATCATAGGATGTTATACAAAGAAACACAACACCAGGGGTTCTTCCAAGACCCTTTCAAGGTTCCCCACTCAGTCCACAGTGAATAACTCGAAGGACTCCTCTGCACGGAACTTGTGCCATTAAACAACCATCGGGAGGTTCCTTAAAGCGCCCCGCGTTTAACGTTCCAGTTAGAACATTAATAGGTTCACCACTCTGTTAACTGTGAATTATCCTTTCTGGTTCCTCCTGGAGCCTTTTTCCCTAGAGTGTATATGAACCCTGCCGTAGCTCAAATACTTTGTTCCTTGTTAAATTGTAGTTCCACGCTGATATAGGAGAAGTTTACATTCCTCTGTGCAAACTTGGCATCATTGTATATCACCATTAATAAAAGAGTATAAAAGAAACTGCACCAGTGCTATGGGGGAGCTACGTTCTTAGTAGTCTGAGGGAAGCTTCGTCCGTGGAACTTTTGAAGATACATTTAAATAATAATAATAATAATAATAATAATAATATCAAAATTGTAAGATTTTGTTATAAACATTAGGATTTAACAGAAACATTATATTTTTAACTTATCTAATGTATAGTACACAAAAGAAAAAAATATTATTTCACCTAAATCAAATTAAAAACAAACTTTGCATCCTTGTATCAGGATCTTGATAAAAGTTTACACTTATAGTTAAATGTGTTTGGAGAATGTGTTTTTTTGTAATAGCATATTAGCCTTGATTTGCCGTGTCTGGTCACGTAGCTCTGCTGGTTTCCGGTGCAGGCAGGTGTACCCGGCCTCACAACCACCTGTTATATACTTGCCGGTAATTGTTCTACAGGTGAGAATATAAACACAAAACCCTGCAGGTATTTGGATCTAATAATATAAAATTATTTATAGAACATTCAGACATTGTTGGGGGAAAGTAATATCGGTTCTTGGTTGGGAGGTATACTATTAATACCAATGATATAATTTTAGTTACGGAATATATATTACACAATACATTTAGTACTGCTATGGGACCTTTGCACGCTCGATTATTTATATTAATGCCTGCCTGACCTTTTCCTGAGTAATCAGTTAAAGGACGATCTTTAAGGCGACGAGCGAGGGGTTATAAATGAAAGGTCAAGTTAATGCCGAGATAGTGACTTTCAATATTCGGTTATTTTCTTTTAGACAGAATTTAAAAAGGACTATTCTATAAACTACTTACGGTTACGGTTGTTAATATATTTGACATAATGTAATAAACAAATACAATTAGATGACTATAGAACGAAAGACATGGATATTTTGCAACATACATACAAAATCATCAATGATAAAAGTAAATTGGATATAACTAAAATACTTTATGAATCCGGCCAATGGATACAGTTGCCTCATGGCGTTGATGGCATCATGGCACCGGTCCACGATCGGTTTCCCCATAAACAAGTGACCCATGGGTCATGACGCTCAGCTGACTGGGAAGAGATTCACAAAAAGAAATTTTATCATCAGAATTGTAGATACCCATTCATCTGAAGCATCAAACAGATTAACCAACAGGCCAAGATTTAGTCTGTATTTATATATCTGAAAAATAGAGAAAAAATGTGTAAACTTTAAAAACTAGAATACGGGTAGCCGACAAGTGACTACGTGTATCTGCCAAAATCAGAGTGAAGTGAGGCATGGATTGAGTGGCAAGGGGAAACAGAGTGAGGTATGTTGCATATTAGCATGGATGTCTGCAGCCTAAATGTGTATGTAGGTTGTGCAACCTACCACAAATACAGAAAGCTGTCCAAGTTGTATACATATGCAAAATTTTAGGCAGAAAAGTCAAACCACTACATGGATATGAGTGATTTTAGCCCACGGCAGACAAACAGACAGACGCTGTGCAAAAATGGTTGCAGTTTTGTGTATGATAAAGACCTATGTGAGATCTAAACACAAGCACAATTTTGGCCCAATCGGTCAAATGGGCCCTGAGATATTAGCTTGGATGTGTGCAGCGTTAACTAGAATGTAGGTGGCGCCACCTGTCATAAAATCAAGAAAGCTATCCACGATGTATAAACATGCAAAATTTTAGGCAGTTATGTCAAACCACTACAGAGAAATGAGTGATTTTAGGCCACGGCAGACCAACAGACAGACGCTGTGCAAAATGTGCAAAAATGGTTGCAGGTGGCCCCTCCAGTTTTGTGTATGATAAAGACCTATGTGAGATCTATACACATGCAAAATTTTGGCCCAATCATTAAAACGGTTCCCGAGATATGAGCTTGGATGTCTGCAGCATAAACTAGAATAAAGGTGGCGCCACCTGTCATAAAATCAAGAAAGCTATCCAGGATGTATAAAACTGCAAAATTTTAGGCAGATATGTCAAACCACTGCCGAGATATGAGTGACATTATTGCACGGCAGACAAACAGACAGACGCTGTGCAAAAATGGTTGCAGGTGGCGCCACCAGTTTAGCGTATGATAAAGAGCTATGTTAGATCTATATACATGCAAAATTTTGGCCCGATCGGTCAAACGGTTCCCGAAATATGAGCTTGGATGTCATCAGCGTGAATGAGAATGTAGATGGCGCCACCTGTCATAAAATCAAGAAAGCTATCCAGGATGTATACGCATGCCGAATTTCAGGTGAATTAGTCAATTCACTGCAGAGATATGAGTGATTTTAACCAAAGGCAGATGAACAGATGGACACTGTGCAAACATGGTTACAGGTGGCGCCACCATTTTTTGTGTATGTTATAGAGCTATCCAAGGGCTACATTAGTATAAATTTTATTTCCTGATCAGTCAAACGGTTCCCGAGATATGAGCTTGGAAAGCTGATAAAATCAAGTCCCAGAGGAGCTCTCTGGAAACAAACGCGGCAACGGCGGAGGAACCCGGTCAAAAACATAGTATCCACAAAACTTCGTTTTGGCGGGTACAAAAATACAGGTGGCTCCACCAGTCTGCAGAAACTAATAAAAACACTTACAAACTTCAATATCCATGCAAAGAATCATGGTGATCTCTGCATTAGTTGTTCAGATACTTCAGCTTTTGTATCAAATTTTCCATTATTCTGAGCTGTACTTTGGAGTGCCATAGCTCAAAGGATATGGGTAACAGAGACCTAATTTCAGGTGTCCATGGAGACTTATCATGGGTCTCCCTGTGTGTCAACAATGAAGATTCTAGGTCCAGTCCTTACGATTTGTACCCTGTTGACAGATTACATCCTGAAAGGTCTCGAAAATAGAGAAAAAAAATTGTGAAAATTTGAAAAAATACAGGTGGCACCACCAGTCTGCAGGTACTGATGAAACACCTCTTGATCAATATGTATGCCAAAAATCACGACCATCAGTGTTGTAGTTATTGAGATGTTGCAGTTTGTTTTTATCAAATTTTCCTTTATTCTGGGGGGTTATTGGGGGCCCCCCATAGCTCAAAGGATGTGGGTAACAGAGACCTTATTTCAGGTTTTCATGCAGACTTTTTATGGACCTCTCAGTGTGTCAAGAATGAAGATTCTAGGTCCAGTCTTTATGATTTGTGCCCTGTTAACAGCTGTTCACATTTTTAAATTCGTAAAAAATCGAAAAATTCAGGTGGCGCCACCAGTCTGCAGGAAGTGATGGAACATCTCATGATCAATACGTATGCCAAAAATCATGACCATCAGTCAAGTAGTTAATGAGATATTGAAGTTTTTTTATGAAATTTTTGACTTTTCTGGGGGGTACTTTGGGGCCCCATAGCTCGAAGGATATGGGTAACAGAGATCTAATTTATGGTTTCCATGGAGACTTTTAATAGGTTTCTCAGTATGTCGAGAATGAAGATTCTAGGTCCAGCGGTTACGATTTGTGCCACGTTAACAGATGACAGCATCTTTAAACGTCTCAAAAATGGAGAAAAAAATTTGTAAAAAAGCGAAAAATACAGGTGGCGCCACCAGTCTGCAGGAAGTGATGGAACATCTCATGATTAATATGTATGCCAAAAATCATGACCATCAGTGTTGTAGTTATTGAGATATTGAAGTTTTTGTATGAAATTTTTGACTTTTCTGGGGGGGGGGGGTACTTTTGGGCCCCATAGCTCTAAGGATATGGGTAAGAGAGACCTAATTTCTGGTTTCCAAGGAGATTTTTCATGGACCTCTCAGAATCCCAAGTTACAAGGTTCTAGGTTCAGCGGTTACGATTTGTGCCTGGTTAACGGACGGACGGACAGACGGACAGACGGACGACGGACAAAGAGTGATCGCTATAGCTCAGATGACTTTCAGTCAGCTGAGCTAAAAAAAACCAGAAAAGAGGAGAAAAAACTGGTTTAAGAAAAAAGTTGTCAAACAAAGTTTTTTTTTGTGGTACATTTCTTACCAGATATCAGAGTTTATCGAAATTCTTGTCGAGTAAATCTGACCTTCTCAAATCTGTCTCATTATTTTTACCAACGAAGCATAGGAATTTAGCCAACCATCACATTTTTTGTAAGTAATTTTTCGATTCCCAGTCTGGAATTGGTCCTACTCAGCGACCATTATCGTTCAGAATGAAAGGAACCACAGACCATTATGCTGACGATATATTATATTGCCATTAACACCAGTTACCATGACCTTTTGTCTCACATGTCACACTTCAAGTATAGATATATTTATTGCTTAGCTTTCAAGGTTTGAGTTTTTTTGTGTATCTCATATAACCAGGCAGCGTTTCAGTTAACCGTCAATACATGCTATTAATTAAAATCAAGTATAATTTATCCTCTCCCACAAAAAAAAATAAATAAACACCGTTTAATTTCGCATACTGCGTGCCCTCCATGCATGACGATTGACGAGGCTTCAAATATAACGTGCAGGAAAAATCTATGAAATAACGAATACGCCGAATATGAGGTCTTTATAAGTATTATTCCGGAGAAACTAAAATCGGAATACCTAATTAAAGGCAAATGTCAAATGGACACATCTGTTATTCTGCAAGATATGATTCGATTTGCTCAAGAAAATATATGGCTTTTATAGTGATCCCCAACGTATAATAAGGTCGTTAATGGGAATTTGACAAGACTGCGCCAGGTTCTTGACTCTACCATATCCATTATACAATGGCCAGGTAAATAAAGGACAAAACTCTCAGATACACGTTCCGCTGACTCAGCAGTTTATGTAATCGGCATGAAACAAGCACATGGTACTTGCATGGAAAAACACAATGGGTGACAACAAAAGAAGTACATTCAACAATATATATGAACTTCAAGCATATGATAATAAGTCCATGCGAACATATCTGTTAAAAACATTTGCTTCACTTTGCAGAGCATGAGGTATTGAAGTGACTGCATGATTATTCAGACTAGAAACAGGAGCACCGAACTGCAACGTAACATGGCTCTTAGCTCTATTGAATCATTCTACGGCCACAGACAGGTCGATGGTGGCTAAATCAGGCGAGACTGAGACTACCAGTTGTCCTTCACGAAAGCAAACCAAATCCTTTTTTTTTAATTTAGCAAGCTAATGATACGTGTTTCATAAAATAATAATCTGAATTATTTATTTTACATAAATTAAGATAATATTGACCGTCGTTCGAAAAAAAATATCTGTTTCGGTTTCATAGAAGTGTTCTACACAGAAATCAATGTGGGCCTACCAATTTCCATATTTGAATACATAAAAAAATATAAAAAAAGCCAAAGAGCACGGATGCAGAGAATTTGTATCCTTTCTTATGTATTCACATTGTGAAATAAAATGTGCAAATACAAATTTGCTACTGGGAATATTTGATCCTATTTATTATAATGGGTTTTACTAAAAAGTGAAGAATTGATACCAGGAGGCATGTATTCTCAAGAGAATGTTGGGCACGAACCTGGCTCCGAGAATAAAACCTGTTTAACGAGTCTGAGAACGTACTAAGAATAACACCTGAAGAACCTGAGCCAGACTAGCTTTCTTTAAAAGACCGCAATCTGACACATAAGTTTGAGTAAAAAGGCGAATTTTTCAGATATTTCTAAAACTGGCATTTCTAAAAGTTCAGTATTCCCAGTGTTGGGTTCTTTAAGTTTTTACTGGTTAACATGTCTTTCTGCCTCATTCCATTAAAAACAAATTTAACCTTTGCTAAAACCTTTACACATAGTCAACACTGTTGGAGCTTTTAAATTAAGCTGTTTAGATTACTTTTCCTTTTTACGGCCTGGGCTTTTTTTATGATATACCATTAATGAAAGCCAACTCCCTCAAGTCTAAAGAACTAATCACGGAAATCAAACATGACTATGTCTAGACATTGGGGTTTCATAGAGAGATATTAATATCAACCCATATTAGCAAGGGTTTGGATTACATATTTGATATTAAATATGCAGCTTTTAAAATGATTGTGAACAAAAGAATTGAAGATTTTAACTTATTCTTATAAGGAACAGTGTAGCCATGTACCATTTTTAAAAAGCAAATTAGGATCTGAATTAAGAAAAAAAAAATTCATAGTTTTTCATAGGTTTTCATCTTTTGAAATATATCTTCTTTTTTAAAATCGTGGTGTATATACCTACAGCTCGCATGATGAAATATCGCATCATTCTAAATATCAGATTTAAAAGATTCCGTGCATAGTTCAACCTGATGTAAAACAAATTTTACTTTGAATGATAAACCTTTAGTTATTCATAAAACAGAACCATTAGTTTTCTTAATCTGTCATTGCCACCTCAATTTCATGAAAGGTCACGGATTCTATCTGTCCTGCTCCTCTTTGGTAATCTGTTAGAGCATAAAATATATTTAACAATTTATAGATCGCTCTTGTTATACTACAGTCATATATTTTCTATATGGAAAAGGGCTTTGTAGATATATAGATCATTAATGATATCAAGATAAAGACAGCTTAAAATTACCGTCATTTAGTCATATGACATGCACACGTGACATGCAGTAATTTAAAAACACACCGGCAGTGAGGGTATACTATATTATTGGCTATTAAATAGTGATTTTTTTCTAGACAATACAACAACAGTGCACAAGTAAACTTATTTTGCATTTAAACAGTCCACAACTCGGAGGATAGGCCTTGTCCTACAGTATATTGTACAACTTTCTTTTTATGGTTCATGTAAAAAAGCAGGACAAAAAAAAACCTACTTGAGTTGTTCCCAATTATATCGTGATTTTTATCAACATGCGTCAAAGCATTAAACTGGCTACCCTCAATAAAAGCCTTGTAGAATAGCTAAAGCAGAACAGCTAAAGATTTAATGACGGCTAATTTTCAAAAGTCCTGGCGGTTTTCTTTCATTTGCATATTAAACACGACGAGAAGAATCATCATAGTTTTAGCATACATTGTGAACATAATTTAGGACATAATAATAAAGGTCAAAGTTAACACAGGGAGGTTATATGAGAAAATTTCACTCACTCACTCTGTCTGTCTCTCTCCAAAACGGGCTTAATTTTAGTTAAAAAATAACGAATACATAGAAGTTTTGGATACTTTCTAAATGCTTTATGTATGTTTCTGCCTCGTCTTATCATAAATTTATACCAGAATATAGTTGAAATCATCAAATGTGTAAATGAGAGGATTAGCAGAGTTCTACAGAATCACTGATGAAGCCCTTCAATAATCAGGATTTACAGAAAAATCATCTAAAGCTGAGGCATCTGTTCCGCTTTCCAGGTTATTTTCTTTTTGGTATTTTATGGAAGGATTATTGGTATTACGCGGCCTGGAAAAGGATAACATATAAAGATATAAAATATTCACAGCACTTTCTCTGAAAATAAAAAAATTGCAAATAGAAAAAAGGTGCATCTTATGTAAAAGTTCTTGCATTGCAAGGTGTATAACAATGAGGAAATTAATTTTAAAATATTTAAATTTCAGAAACTTTTGAGTTTCAAATTTCTCCAGGTTTGACAGATATTCCAAGTCCAAAATTTACAGACAGGTTTAACAAAAGTAGACGAGAAATGGGTTAACATTCACAGATGACCCAATTCCTTATATGCTTTTACTTTTTGTCCTGTTTGTGAACATTATACTTTGTAACATACCGGAAATATAAACACTTCGATTTCCTTGGCATGTTTAAAAGTAAACTTCATTTCCTACATACTCCAAGTTAGTGGAAGGTCAGCAACTATATCACATCTCATTTCCTTGTGGCGCGGGCGAACTACAATTCATTACAAATTCAACTGGAGGTAATCCAATGCATCAGGCATTAAGACAAATGAATGCAGTATGGACCCTGGGTTATTGGTATCTGTTCCTCATTTTTAAATAACCTGATGATTTGTTGTTTTTAGACTTTTTTATATACTTTCTTTTCATTACTATGCTTATTTGTATAATATAAAATTGAATTTTTTGATTTGGTCTTATAAAATTCTTTACGTTTGAATCTGAGAACCAAGAATATGAAATTATTTTGGTCTAATTATCATGGTTTAAAACTGAGATATAAAAGAAAAGAGGCTTTCTGTGAATCCTATGCGGGCACTGAATCAGTGAAACATGTGTTCAGTATGTTTGTTGACTTAGCCTTTATTAACTAATTATATATATATATATATATATATATAATTCCTTTCTTCCTGAATTCTTTCTTTCCTTGTTTACAGATAAACAAAAATTATATGCTGAAAAGCGTACATTTTTATAACACATCTCTGAAAAAAAGTAGCCATAACATAAATAGGTTCATTTTTGATAATCTGATAAGAGCCTTACCTCTTAATAAATATAGCTATATAATTTGACGAAAGCAAGGAAAACTGCCGCAAAACTAATTGTGAACTAAAAAATTCGTCATTTGTTGATAGCTGTTGCTAGTATGGTAGGTAAGAAATCTATTCTGGTCAGGTAACCTTTTCTTGCTTTATAATGTTATGAACAAAAAAGGCTTGCCAGCAACGTGCAGTGGATTAATTATAATACACAAAGAGTTACGGGAGAAGAGTCAAGAGTGTTCTTAACACATACCTTTTTCATAAAAGGATATTTGAAAAGCTGTTTACCTGGTGAATAACATTGGTAAATCGAGCTCATCCAATCGCTGAAAATGTCAATCAGCTAAAAATCACTGCTTCTATTTACATATTCACTGTTTCCATATATGCAGGACATCGTAAAGGAGACCACCTTAGCGGGAATGCAGTTAATTATATAGTATAGAGACGTTTGAAATAACTTTAACTGCATGTGTAGTCATAAATGCTTTAGTGACATGTTGACTGAATAAGGATATTTAATTGATTCTTTTATAAAAATCAAATTTCCTTGGTGCAGAGAAAGATATATGGATCAGAATTCTGAGAAGAATTAAATTTACATGCTAAGACGTATCGCAATGGGTTGTAGCTTATCAATTAGTAAAAAAAGCTGGATAAGATATTTAGAGGTAAATTCTAGGTTTGTTAGCCCTATGACATTTCTGTGATATTTTTTTTTCCAGTTCGAATGTAATATGAGTATGGTCAAGTGGTAATTATATCTCATGATTTGCATTTTAGCATCAAACCTTTTTTCTAATGTGCCTTTGTCCCTCTGTCCCCCATCAGTGAATACAGTGGTAGGCCTACTTGTGACACTAAGGACTGAGTTACAATACAATTCTATCTCCTTGATCACACGTGTCATACGGGAAACTGCATTGCAACGACCAACCATCATGTTGCATCGATTTCGTTGTAATCAGCCAGTAATCTTAACATTGGGCAACTAGTGCTGATTTCATACAAAATGTAAACTCGCACACTAAAATGAAAATCCATCTCTATGGTATGGTAATAAGTGATTTTCTGTTCTTGGTACCAGTAAGCTGTCATCAAATTGTATGTATGTGCCCTTAGTTAAATTCACAAATTTTACATACTCTCATATATCAGGTATCTGAGCATACTTTAGTTAACTTATATTTGTGGATTAATGACTGTTTCAAATGATACCCGCCGAGGTCTCCACGGTTTTAAACTCAGATTCTCTCCTTGATATCGCTGATACATCGAGATCATACTCCTCGTCAAGTCTGCAGAGCAGACGACGCGTCACGTGACGCACCCAGTGCTTAAAATGGGCCCGAAACATCCCTGATGTTGTCGTGTACAGGAGGAAATTAATAGAAAAGTAAACAAACAGTGTGACGTCAGCAATTGAGTCAATGACGACATAGAGGATGGTTCCGTTATACCAGTTCTTTATGCCAACCAAAGTCCGAAACGCGTGACGCACCGCCTGTGGGAACACTAACACCATGAAAACCATGAGGATAGTCGTAAACGTATTTGTTAATTGAATCTCCACGGATTTTGCAGAACTGGATAGTTTGGTCGAATTCACACACTGGCTGAGTGTGTCCCTGGCAGATTTGACAGCACGTTGTGTCAGAATCATAAACAACATGCATAAGAACCAAGGAATAATGATTGCCAGCATTAAGCTTGCAATGTCACTGGCTACAGTTGCCGTTTTGTACAACTGGGCCGCTTGCGTTGTTTCGTTGCTTTTTGCTGGGCTGTTAAGGACGGTGTAAAAGCGCGGGAGATTTGTTAACCCGCTGAGTATGATGATTATGATGATAGCGATTCTTGACCGCTTCTTAGAGCACAGCCGTTTAGAGTGAAACGGAAATCTAGTAGCGATGTATCTATAAATGGCTACAGTCAGAACGAGCCAACTTGATGACGCAATCAACATGGCCGTAAGGATGTAGTAAATATACAGAAGATACCCGCGACCTATCGGATCTTGATCGTCTAAATTTCGACCCTTTATCGCAAATAAGACATGAGCAGGTACACACACCAGTAAAGTAAGGAGGTCCGTCATCACCATGGCCTGTAAGATGGGAGTGAGTGTATTTCTCATCCCCCGGCGTGACAGCACTAATAAGGTCACAGCGTCTCCGAGAACACCCAGGACTTTGACGACGGTCAGGAACACACCATGAATGGCTACGTAAACAATTCTGATTTGTGCTGATGTCATCTTTGAAATAATCATGTTATTGTCCGAGAGGTCAAAGCCAGTCGTTTCATGAATTATTACATACCATGACGGATTAGAAAGCTCGCATAATGGCCAGGTGATATTTATGATGGATCACTTCAAACTCCGTCCCTCCTTTTTTTTAGATAAGTGATCCCGTAGGATGTGATATACATGCAATTATCAGGTTTTAATGAAAGTAATCCACAGTGTCCGGCGGGTATATATATAATCAATTAGGAGTTTATTTCCGTGGATTATCACTGTAGGTATGCTTTGTTAATTCCATGATGCTGTGGCGACCTCAGCTCATTCTGAACCAAGGTCTGTCGCTCTGAATGTAAGCTGTTAATTTTGGTGCTTTATCCTACTATGTGGAGTCTGATGGACGATTGACTTGTCCTGTTCAGTCCGCACAGGGCTTGAACTCCTAGCCAAGACTCTTCACCGCCCTCAAAGCCCAGTAGTCCACGGATACTGGTCGTTGAACGGCAGGTAGATGTACAGCGATTAACCGCCCGTCCACATACATTATGTATGCTTGTGTTGGTGTGATGGACAGGTGATCTAGAAAAGCCATAAAAGTATATATGCCGGGAACGGAAAGAAAACAGAGTGTACAGTTTGAGAGATTGAACACCTCACTGATATTGAGGTATAAACCCGACCTTTTACCTTTCTGCTATATACATTCCCATAGCAATGTCGATATTGAGAATCTTCCAAGTTCGAACTTCAGCACAACGTGTAAATCCTTTGTAACTATACAATAAACTAACACGCTAATATCACACAGTCACCAGGTGGCTGGAATTATGCCAACATATGCCGCCCTCCCTGGAAATGCGTCGACCTATCACGATGTCCCAAGGGAGAACTTCAGTTTAGAGAGCGTCAGCGATTAGCACAGTATTCACTCAAACTGAATGCTGGGAAGACGCTGCCTACCAACAAAACTTATTGAGTGATATTAATATCGCAAATGACAAGAACAAAAAAATAAATCTAAAGGGCAAAGTTTTCATATTGATCTTCAGTATCGCTCAGGATCTGTTACAGTGTAGTTTCTACCTGTTGATATAAGGAAAAAAAAACAGGTTATGTCTGTGAACTGTAGATACTGTGAAGGCATCCCGTATATGCATGTTTTGGATCAATAGGATTTTAGCACCATATTACAGCCTAAGCGACACCTGGTGAGGGAAAAAGAATGCAATTATATTTTAAAATATGTTTTACAATTTCAAATATTACAGCTCATGTTCACATATGTCCCCTGTAAAACATATATAGTTGGATACACATGATACAAATAACAACGTTGGTGATATATATTTGTACAATGGTGAAATATTTGTATTGCATACTATGCACCATTGCCTTGTTACGCGTACACGTAAGTTTACTTAACATAGTCTTAAATCAATGAGGCAGCTACCTTCTACTTTAAGATCCGAAGCAGCTGTTGTTTTAAAACAATAAACAGAATAAAGAAAAATAAACGTTTATATACATGCAAAAACGTATATTAAGCCATATTCAATTGAAAAAAAAAAATCTTTTTAAGTTCTACATATTCATAATAGCAGTAAAAAGGTCCAACAGATGTCAGCACTGGTCACTGTTTTACCTATAAATTTCAAGGTAGATGTACATTATTCTAATATTGTTGTTTCATTCTGAACAAGCAACTTCAGATCAATTTCAAACTAACCAGCTCT
Source organism: Sipunculus nudus (assembly GCA_026874595.1). Lineage (NCBI taxonomy): Eukaryota > Metazoa > Annelida > Sipuncula > Golfingiida > Sipunculidae > Sipunculus > Sipunculus nudus. Next base: position 13,326,811 of record CM049312.1, on the reverse strand, counting down.
CTCGTTAGACTTTAGATTAAAACGATGGCCGGCTTTTGCACCTGGTAGCCGGGTCAAGATGTCGGGTCCCCGTAAAAATTAATTTAATGAATATTATCTGAAATTATCGATTCCGCTGAATAACGTATAATAGTCAGTTTGCCGAAAATGAAGAAAGGAGGAGTACAGGCTGCGATTTACAAATATACATATATATATATATTAAAGATATAGATATATGTGCGTATATATATATATATATATATATATATATATATATATATATATATATATATATATATATATATATAATAACCAGTACTCTGAAATGCAGTAGGAACTGATTTTCTTTGAAGAATGATATTGGAACAAAAAAAAGATTTCGTTTAAGAAAAATAATGATTCTTAGTAAATTTATTACGTCATAGTTGACAAATGACAAAAGAATTTCACAGTATCCCATGCTGCACTTAATGATTGAATAATCATGTACCCTTCAGAAAGTATCTTAGAGCATATTTCTAGGAATATTTCCCAAGTTAACTAACTTAAAAGGAGCTGTCTTATTACCCAGGGGCTCTCAGTTGCTCCAATTAGTGCAGAAACATATGACGTGAAACACTATATTTCTGCATGATACGATGTGTATCGATTCGGCTCGGTTAACCTATAGTGTTTAAAAAAAACATAAACTAACCATCCCTTTATTTTACACCCTAGGTGTGTTATTTAAAAGCGACACTTAGTGGACTCACTCTAACAGTTTGGGGATTACCAACTCGTAATTATTTATCAGTTGAGAGGATATATAAATGAAAAATTGATAGAAAACTGCCGTGGGGGTGATATACTAATGCTCTATAAACAGAAGTAGTGTTTGAACAACGGGATATGGATGACACATATTTATTTATAACTCTTTGGACTTGTTTAAGTCACGTGATGTATTGATATAAGTTATCAACAAGGCCTGCTCTAGAACTCAGCTCAGCTTAAGCTCCTTTCCTAAGGCCATTAGTTTTCATTGTAAATATTTCTAATTGGTACAAGATATATCATGTTACAGCTATTGACTAGTTTCACGCCAGCTCTTCTGGCTTGAATTTAGGTATTCAAGTTAAGAAAAGAAATAATAATTGATGTCATACATCTTTCACAATATACATGGTTTTAAATGATGAGTATGAAACATGACATTTTTGGCTTCTCGAATACGCTGATTCATTGAAAGGAATTCTTTTGCAAATTATTATTTTAACCCTAAAACACCTGTTCTATTTCACACTGTCAACCAATGCGATGGCGCAACGCCCGCTAGGTTTGACGTACCCTTAAGTTATCATCTCTGATAAGAGGCATATTGATCTTGAAATGAATATGAAAAAATGCATACTGATCTTGTAATGAATATGAAAAATGAGTTTTTGGTGGTGCACATACATTGACGTATTTTCTGGGTAAGAGCTCTGTTCCTATTTTTCAATGATATGTCATAAAATATTGGCAGTGGCGTCAATTTTTCTTCGGGGGGGGGGGGGGTGACTCGCAACTTTTTTCACACACCAACACACGTGTATGTATATATATAAATATATATATATATATATATATATATATATATATATATCTTTCATTGTCATTATGACAATTTCAAATATAACACAACTGGCTAGACTCAGTGAACTTTTGACCCTGAATCCACTTATTCCATTAACAGTTTTTATCAGATTCATTTTTTTATTTAAAAATTTTTTAAATTTGTAATAAAAAAATCTGAAAAAAAATTGAATCGTATAAGGTTTTAAATATAAGGTACGTTTCCAGTATATGTTAATTCTTAATCAGGGGAAGATATATAATATTTCATATTAAACTCACAAATGTAACCAAAGTCTATAAATCTAGTTATAAATATAATTCATTTCCAATATACAAATATTATTCTCTGAATATAAGATGGGAGATGATAACATTGACCATCCCCCTTTGCTAAAAAGTGGGGGGGGGGGGGTATATATACCCCATCCCCCCTGTATTGACGCCCCTGAATATTGGTACCCCTAATTGTTAATAATTACCTCTAAATGTATTAATGGAAAATAAGGATACGATCATGAATTAATTCAAGCTGTTTTCAAAATTGCACCTTTGATGAACCGCAGACTTGGTCGACCAATATGTTTACATTTATTTGATGTGTCTGATGCCTGACTGCAAATATGACTGTCTTGACTGTTAACATATGTCTGATAAAATTGCTGATACTGTTGGATATATATATATATATATATATATATATATATATATATCGTATATTCAGGGGCGGATCCAGAATTTAGGAAAAGGGGGTGTCCAACCCAGGAGGACTAATGAAAACCCTGAAAAAGGTCCCTAGGTCTGGAAAAGGGGGGGGGGGGGTCCAAGCCGCAAAAATTCTGTCTGAAGCCCTTAAAAAAATGTTGTTTCTGATGAAAAGGGGGGGGGGGGGGGAGGGGGGCTGGATCCGCTTCTGATATTGATTTAACACTCATATAATTGTATACGATATATAGTATATCGTATACAGTTAGTTTTACTTCATGTACTACAGAACTGTTTCGTGAGTACAGCTGACTCCCCATGGTTGAGCACTTTTACTATGATGTATTGCATTTCTATGTGTATTACTTAGATTATATATGTGTGTGTGTGTGTGACCGGTAAGCAGGTGTAAGGAACAAATTAAGAAGCATAACTTAGTTTGAACCAAATAATGGAAATAGGGTAAAAGAGACCTGCAAATGTAAAAATGATTTTCCTTACACTTACATAAAATAATCGTTTTCCTTGTATATAGAAATAGTCCCTATCTACCACAAACTTGAAAGCTTAACAACACAAATGAATGTACACCGTTACATGTAACCAAGACACCAACTCAAATAACAAATATAAAATATTTAAAGCCGAATTGATTTATATATTCTAACAATATACGCAGTCAATATTCTGTGTTTCAGTGAACTACGTATCAATTTGGGTGTCGGGGAATTTTTTTTGTACAATTTTGATGTTTTGAAATATCTGAGAATGATATTCCCTCTTGAAAGGTAGAATTCCAAATATGCCACTTACAAAACAGGCCATGCAGCCTTAATATACACCAGTAACACGCCTCTTAAAAGCGTTCTGACTTCAGCAGGAGGTTAATTAATTAATTATCCCACGAGTGGCGGTAACTATTACACAGACCACCTTTCCCGGGGCCTCATAAACGCCATCACGGATGATAAGCTACAGGACGAGCCCATATTTTGCACGAAGACTTTTTAACCGTCAAAAAATATAATAGGGCCGTTTCAAGATTCGAACCCATGTCGGTGGCACACATGTCTAGTGTTCAAACCGCTTAGAAACTTATATTAAGCAAGCTCCAATTGTTACTATGGTTACATAGTTATCGTAAAATCTTTCATGAAAGTCCCCTGTTTGATCATCACAGGACAAATTAAGAAATCCAAATAAATCCCTCAAAGATTCGGTCCAATACATCAACTTTACTTATGCTTGCTCAGAAATTCTGAAAATTATGGCATTTCATCCATAAGTATAAGCAATGAGCACTGCTACTGAATATTCCATTGATCTGTAAATATTTAGTTTACACTTGCCAAAGCAAAAATAGCAATGTGTGAATGGATATATTCAATTAACCATGTGTGCACGTTGCATGGTTTTCAAACCTGTTTTTTGGTACACACGGGAAAATACAAAACAGATACTCACTTCGGTGTTAGCCGAGTTATACGATGTGAACTAATATTAAACTTCCCCAGAGTTAAACATATAAAAGCCAGCGAGAATGTTAGATACACCGTTGCGATCAATTACCCGCTTTATTTTGATACGGGCCATGTATGTCGTGTACCTTTGGTTTCAGGAGCTGAACAGTTTACAAAGGGTGCCAACAGTCAGAGCGTGTGGATTTATTTATTCGCCTTGGGACATTTCTTACTGAACTGTTTTATCTCTCTTTAATGCAGTATTGGTTTAATATTATTATTATTCATTTCTTTACAACTGTAAATAGGGCTGGGTATCGGTTCGCCTCTTCCGGTACAATACGTATTGCGATACAGTTAATTCGATACCAATACGTATTGACGATACCTTTCATTTTTCTTTGTATATCATTTCTTTATAAAAGCTCTGTTTCTTGTTTTTTTTTATTTTAACATACAACATATTTAGTATGATATGCACTTAAGCAGCTTAAGCTTGATATTAAATAAATAAACAAACCAGTTGCTTTTAATTATAAAAATCTATCTAATCAAGACTAGCAAAATTTCGATCTTCTTTTAGCCCTTAGCATCCCCCCCCCCCACAAACATGTTTTATTGCATTTGGTGGGGAAGATCATAGGCTGTTTTTTGATGGCATGTAATAACACATTTTGTACAATCCTGTGAATATGAATCCCATTAGTCACTCTCCTGTTTGTACAGGATTTATCCCCAGGCTTTAACCATTTATTTGACATCTGATGTCGAACGCGGGAGTTCCGAGTAACCTATGACCAGCTGCGTAAATAAAAAAAAGAGATTAAATGGCATATATATATATATAAAGGATATATACGTGAATGTACCTTGTTCCTAGTAGCAATATGTGATGTGAATATCGATTTCATTAATAAAGATAAACGTTTTTACCATTCTCCTATTATCGCTCACTGACATGCGCCTGCTTGTCATGGAAGTACTGACGTGCATGCGTATATAAATTTATTAACAAGTCTTAAAAGCCAAAGCAACAAATATATAGGCTGCAGTGCATTTAGATTTATATATCGTCATGGTTATATGTAAAGTTAGAGTTAGAATGCTATTCATTAGCAAGCAATCGATACGACCAAACAGCATGCAACGCATTTCGGTTATCGTATCAACGTCGTGTATCGATTCGTATCGATATATCGATATATTGATACAGCCCTAACTATAATGCAGTATGGACTAAATTGACAGAAACCTTGTCATAAAGACAGTCTAACAATGAACGATATAAAATTCATTAAAACTCTGAAGCCATAAAGAATGCATGGAGAAGAACAAAAGATGTCTTATATCTTTATCAGCGTCAAATTTTCATCCTCCATGTCAATACAGTTAAAGCCCATGTTATTGACATTATATCCACAGGAATGTGAGTAGATAGTAGAATCGTTTAATTGTCGTCGCAGCTCTTAGGAATAGAATATCTTTGATGATTCTCTGATTGTCAGTTTTGCTGCATGCTGCGTACCATTATAAATGTTTGAAAAAACATATTTTGGTCATTTCAGGAAATTCAAATTCCTGGCAAAGAATATAGATTTGCCTTACAACCCAAACACACACGCACGTATATGGTATTTTGATTTCTAAAGTCTCTATGTGTTAGCGAGAAAGAGAGACAGTCAGAAAGACAGAGCACTAGGCGCCCGCCTCTGTTAATTTCCGCTCACCTTTATCGACATCAAGGTTTATACATAACAATGTCGCTTGGAGTCTGACATTTTCAAGGTGTAAATGTTGTAACTGTTGGTAAAACGCAGCCTGCCATGAAGTGAAATAAAACCCCGGTGGACAAGATATCGCGACAGGATCAGTTCAAGCATTCACCATCCAGCCTGGGACATTACCGGTTTTTCAACGGAGTAATCTACTAAAAGTTCCCTGCAGGAAAAATACCATTTAATATATCTATGGTGACAGGAAGAATTAGGCGTCGTAGCGCACGTGCGCCAGGGAACGTCCTGCTTTTAAATCTCTGGGCACACGCTGCAAGGCTGCATATACCTATACATGGTCCGTTCAACGTATATATGGTCGATCCCACGTGGAGAGATGACGCTACCCACATACTGATAACACACAACGGTATATACATCTTTATCAGTGTGTCTTTCGACAAATTTGGTACAGCGGAATTTCGGGGGGTGCAGCAACAGCAAGTTTGATGGGATGTTGTGGGATAACCATCGTTCATCTGTCTATATAGAGAAACTATCACTCAAGCAGGCGTGGGGTCGACTCGGTGTATGCGGATTACTGTGATATAAACAGCACTTTATTGATTTATGATCCGACTTTGTGTGTGATCATTCAAGCAAGAACGAGATGTCGCCTTTTTTCATATTTACCGTGTACCAATTACCAGAAACATTATAGATTACACGGTGTATTGCGGACGATTAGACCAAGATGGTACATTGAAAATGTGTCAATAGACTGTTCGGAACACCCGCGCCTTTATGGATGATATAAAAACACGTCTCATGCCTAGACCGGGCGAGTGCTGATTTTAATTCTTGAGAATCATCATAATCATTTACATGTATATACAACGATATTTGTTTCTAAACTGTAGCCTCGACACCTTCAGATGCAAAAAAGTCAGACATTGAACAGCAAAGCACTGATTGGACACTAGTGTTTTGTGCATGCGCGTGTAAGAAATTGTGTTAATGAAATGAAGGCAATGCAAGCTCCATTCGCTCTACATGGGGTTTTATCTCATAATTATTAGTGTCTTTTATGGACACACTCTTTAAGAGCTGAGAGAAACTTTCGGCGTGGATAAAGTTAGGAGTTCGATTCCTGGTCTCACGTCATGACCCAGTGTTGTGATCTCCTCATGTTAGAGCCAAAAAGCACTGAACATGGATGATTTAAATTGAGTGAATTTATATGGTTAATGATTTTGGGACCTGTACCAGAAGCTCGGGTTTTCAGCCTTCGAAGAAACAGAAGAAAACAAAAAGAGAAAATCTAAAGGATCATTGATATACAGAGATGTAAATCATACTTGGTGTGGCGGACGCTTTCGCTGACAGCTGTTTATTCACCTAATTCCTTCACTTTTGGATTTAGCCACAGTTTGTTCCGTTTCCATTACACAGACATTTGAAGGTCTACACGTCTCCCGGTACGTTATGGAAGAATTTCCGACTCAACTGACTTACATCGTGGTTCACGGAGTCCTGCTCACTATCGTAAAGACGTTCGGGATAATCGGTGACATGCTCACTTTGTTCGTGATATCAAGAAAAGCCATGCTGAACATGCTCACTCCTATCCTCCAAGCAATGGTGGCAACTGATCTGATCTTCTTGCTTGTCTCATACCCTGCGCACTTACTTTTTGCAATGCGTGGAAGGCAACTCGAGCGCCATGACCCAATCGTTCAAATCTATCTTGCCTACTTTTACTTCATTTTGACGGCTATTTTGATTGCATCATCCAGCTGGCTTGTTCTAACAGTAGCTATCTACAGATATATAGCAATACGTTTCCCATTCAAAGCCAAACGTCTGTTGTCTTTGCCGAGATCACGCGTTGCTATTATAATAATAATGGTCCTCAGCGTTGTTTTAAACATCCCCCGGTTCTACGTTGTGATGGAAACTTTGGACAATTCCAGTGTTTCTAATATGACGTCATCAGACGGTGACGGCGTGGGTATGACAATATCTGACGTCATCAGTATGGTTTTAGCAAGCGCAGTACCCTGGGCGTTCTGTGCACTTTTTATGTTTCTCAGCAGAAAAGGCGTCAGGACCGTACAGAGGCAGCTGCAGCAAAGTACACATTCGAGGGTGAATACGCCCAAAAAACCCGTCGAGGCACAACTGACAAATACTTTCACTGTGATCCTTATTGTATTTTTAGTCCTCATGTTCCCCCAGGCAGTGCGCCATATTTGCCGAACCATTGTTGGATTCCGTAACTGGTATAGCGGCCGTCCTGCTTATGTCATTATTGACCTTATTGGAGACATCGCGGTTTTCTCGTATTTTTCGGTGAACTTTCTCCTGTACACGGCTACGTCAAGCTTGTTCAGATCCCAGTTTGTTCTGTGGACCAAAGATGTTGGAGGGAAGTGTCGGAGAGCACAAGATCCACCAACCGACCCAGTACCCTCAATGGAATCAGTCGGGAGTGTGGAAACGATTACAACTTACCTGTAAACATTACACTTAATGGACCTTTTCCACGGGTATGAGCACTGTGCTTAATGGTTGTCTGCTGTGTTAGTGTCCTATATGTCAGAACTGCGAGTTTATCAAATGAAAATTATATATGAGCCAGAGTTCAGACAGGTTAATCTTTGTATTAGAGAAGGTAGGTGGGATGGACTTTTCCCCAAGAATTCACGCATTCCTCTCACCAGCAGTTCCGACGTGACAGGAAGAAGAGGGCAATAATCATCATAAGTAATGTGTCTGAGGAAACAACATAGGCAAGGACGGGTGATGTCTGGTGGGTTGGGCCCCACATGTTTCAAAAGAGGTTTTCTATCCCTTCATTTTATTAATGCAGTTTATTTTTATGGTAATTCTAATCATTCATTATTGTAAACAAAATGTTATTCATTAATTCACAGTGTGAACAGTTTATAAGGAAACAAATACAGCGGTGGATAAACGTTACGAAAGGCTGGAGTTAATTGAATACTGGTGGTTGCGCGGCACATAATATATATATATATATATATATATATATATATATATAATATATATTTATAAATATATATATATATGCAGGCTGTGTGGTGAAAAAATGTATTTAGGTTTACTCCTATTGTGGAATTCCGGAATATTTTTTAAACAATATCAGTCCTGATGTTTGACATCCGGTTCTGTGGGTGTACCGAGCAGAATCCCCGGATGAACAAGCTCCCCTTGGTGAGTATGATTCTGAGTGGAAGCAAGATGGAATATAAGGCTCTAACGTCACATCCGGAACTTTAAAACACCATTTGAAAATGGATTCTGATTATTGATACATATATTCTAAAGACATTTGTACACTGTTTGTAACGTCTGTTCACCTTTGTCACGTTGAGTGACTAAAAGATCTAGTATTAAACAAAATGTTTTAGACTGTTTACTGTTTACATGCTTTCAGTATACAAAAAGATAAAATACAAATGAAAACCGGATTGGCAAGCTATGGTATGTGAAAATGGATATAACCAATGATACTTGATGTTGTGTTTATGTATGTTTAGTTAATCATGTTTTTATCCGATTCTTTAGCGAGTCTGTGAATCCACAACTAAGAATCTTAACCTGCAGCTATGCAAATCTTTCCCTGAAATTAACTCCACAGCACATCATGTGAATCTCTTCAGTTGTTGGTTTGTTACATTTTGTTATGACAAGGGTCTTATAAACGGTTACATCGCAGAACGGTTTGTCATTCAGAAAATCTTTTTTATTGTATCATACTTCATATATTATGCACATATTGGATTTTATCTAGATGGAAGAGCAAATTGTTTTAAAATTCTATTCTTTGAGTAAAACAGTAAAATAGTCAACCATTGATTTTTAAACACAAATATATTATTGTTAGATAATTCCGTCATTCAGAGACTTAATTTTTTCTTCATATTTTCCAAAATAATCTTTTAATTATATTGAGAAAATGCAGGGTGAAGTGTATTGAAATTGTCTCATTAAATAATTATAAATCCTAGCACACGTTATGGTATGTTCATAAGTGTTTGTAAATTAAGGTGATTTATTGGATGGGGTTACAGACAGGCCTCTTCAATTTGACCTAAAGCGGCAAAAATGTAATACAACCGGGATAATGGCATCCCGAATTTTTCCACACCATCCGCCAACATGTATGCATATTTGTTTATGGCAGCGGCTAAGCGGGAAACTTCAAGTCCGTCCCTTGTACTTTATATGAAATTTAAATCCTTACTCTGACATGTCCTCACCACACAACACTTATATGATTATGCGAAAGTAATTAGAACTGTACATCTGTAAAATGTAAGTTTACGTGGGCGTTTAATCAAGGATAAATGGGCCAGAATTTCAATTTGTGTACAAATATAGAAATTTCATGTCTCTGATGTATATACCTTTCACCATTTTAAGAGCTATTTGATAAATTAAAAGCTTGAAAAAAAACCAAATTATACATTTTCATATATAATATTACATATAACTCTTGATCGATAGGCACACCAGGACGTTTTAAATATTAGATCTTAATAAAAAAAAGGAGAGTCTAATCTCAGTCTAATGCAGATAATCTTTCCTGTTTCAAAATGATGATATCTTATCAGCTTCATGGACAAAGATATTTGTCTAACAAAATAACCTGCTTAACCTCATGTGAAGTATTCAATTGCTAATGAAGTAAATAAAATGAACATGGCCCAAGATTCTCTGTCCAGTGAATCCTTGTTCTTACGATACAGGGGTTAGATGAAATCCTAGATAAAGATAACCATGCTAATAGGGTTCAAAGCTGCTGAAAATAAACAAGACATTACATGGTTTTAATATGTGGACATTCTTTTTTTTTTAAATAAATATTTTAATTTGACAGGAGAAAATTGATTATTGAAAAATTTTCGATTCCGATCAGAGCAGTTAATTACGTTATAGTCACTATCTACCCATATCAGCGAACAAAATACCCTACAGCCTGTTCCCACATTAATAAAATATACCAAAGTCTACCAACTGTTCATGGTTTTTTTCAAATTCTAACGCCAATTGTGACCGTCCGTTAATTACACCACGTCTTAATTACGTTATGCTTTTGAAATCATACATGAGTTCTTTATTGGTTAAACCGGACATATAATTTACCTTTATACGAGATGTCATCCGGTAACGGTCTAGGATACTCTGAGTTTTATCGGACAAAAGAAATTAACGTTGCGGAATTAAAAACAAGTAATATTTGATAGGCTTTTAAAGCTATATTTATATTTTTACATTAAGATGTACTTAACAAATATTATATCAACATATCATTTTAACTTCTTTCAGCTATTTTAACTTGCATCAGGGTTAACTGAGTTTATATGGAATACATTTGTTACTCGTCCCTAGGCCCGTTTCGAACTTTCCGACGGGGACATAAAACTAGCTAAACCATTGGGCTCAATACGATCCCTTTGATAAGATTACAGAGTATGCGATTCCTCGATTTGAAATCATTCATTTATTACGGAGCATGATGGTCTTCGTTGTCTGCTTCCTCTACAATATCTAAATCTGCTCTACATAACTCCGAATATGCACAGAAATGACTATGGATAGATTTCCGGTGGTGCACATTACGAACTGACAAGAATGAACGAACGACTAAAGTATAGAGTTTTAACGGGGCACGCGAACGATTCGCGAAGTATGCGAATTAATGTCCAAAATACGGAGATTTTTTTTTCTGAATGTGTCAAGACAATGGAGCCGTGAACCATTTTCGCGCAGTCTGTACGTATTTCTCATAATATATGTGCGAATACAGGAAAAAAACAAGCGACTAAAATAAGAACAACACCAATGTCGCACAAATCACGGGCTATACACGGGCAGACATTTCGCGACACATGCGAACATTTTGCGCATATTTCGCGAATAACTAATCTCGTTCGACAATCATGCGATATTCGTACATATGAGGCGCGATTGTATTGCTCCGGCAGGAAAGGCTCGCGTTTGCTTCTTTGGTGAAGTCATCTGTTCTCAAGGTGTACACAAACAGTTCGTGAATAGGTTGAGAAATGATCGGACAAACTTCGCTGCTTTCGCGAGAGACATTCTCAAAACTGTCAGAATCTGTTTTCACGAAAATTTTGTCATGAGTAAGTCGTTTGCATATATGACGAAGTTTGTTAGGCATTTTCGTGAGCAAATCATGACCTTGGACGCTGGAAACGATCGCAAGAAATTTCAAAGTTATTTTATTAATTTCCGCCGAACTAAAAGCGAATCTAGCGAACAATTGACGACGCTTCCGAACTCAGGCGCATGTTTTGCGAACCTTTGGAGCCTAAAATACTAACGTTGGACTTTAACATTTTTTCTAAATTCGCATCCTTTGCGTATAATGTGATATGCAGTTGACCCCTATTTGTGCAGTGGAAATGAAAAATGTATCGTTGTAATTCTGGATTTACGCGGTTCTAAAATACTATGCATTGTCCTATTACCAGACTGATAAGGCACTTTTAAACCAATAACTGTTATATTTCTGTAATAATTATATCTGATATGTTATATTTTGACCTTTGTGTAAAGATAAGATTACGTAACGCATGGAAATCAATAGCTGAGGAATCAAGCAAAGGCAAAGGTAAATCGTCACCAGTGCATTATGTAATATGTTAGAAATATGTTAAAAACATTTCGTAGTAGCATTGCAAGCACAAATAATAATTTGTAAGAACGTTGTTAATTCGTTATCATTTAATTTTCAACTCCCAAGAAGTTCGCTACAAAATGCCCTTACTTGTAGTGGACGAATGGGGCCGTTCAGGTGATTAATCATTAAGCCCGCGTCAGCCCGAATAACGAACCAAAAACCTTATTTCATGAAACAATGGACATGGAAAGCGAAAGTTTAGAAATTTTAAGCATCTATTACACCTGGAAAGTGAATGAAAGGTTAATCAATAACTTGAATCCGTTTTCCTGTCGCTTTCCATGCACCTATGTCAGAATTGATTCGCTGACTTCGGTTTAAAATCAGCCTAAGACGGAAACGAACCAACACCGACACGGGCGAATGAAAAGCGACACAGCAAAGACATGACCGAATGATTACCGAAACCACACTGCAGTGAGCGAACTAAAAATGAAACTTTTATTTCTGAAAGTTGGGCGAATCAAAAGTGACATTTTCCCCTCGTCTGAATAATTTCTCTTTTGTTTTGGGTAATTTGGCGAATGAAACCCGGAGTCAGCGAACCAATTCCAACATGGGCGCATGGAAAGCGACAGAAAAACGGATTTTAGCTATTGATCCGCTATTCATTCGCTTTCCCACTGTGAAAGGTGCTTCAACTGAGGATGGACAAATAAAACGTTTGCATTGCGATTACCGAACTCATATGCACTCTGGATACGACCTGTTTGTTGACATACGTTGTATACGAACAACAAAGGACGGCAACAATGCCAAAACGAACTTTAGCGTGTGCAAGCAAATGGCAAAATATTCTTGTCTGCTTGCATACACTGGACCAATTTGGCAGTGTGATGGCCGCTTCAATAGTTTTCTAATATTTCTGGTAACCAAATGTTTGAATTTAAATATTAAGCTTAACACATTTATTACTTGTTTTGTGTTTTCATTTCGGATCCTTCTCTTGTGAGTAAAAGGTCTAATCAACAATATATTCAGTTGACATGATACCAGTGCATTATCGCATGTAGCTATAGTTAGCAAGATCCCGGCCGCCAGGACAGTCACGAGGTCGATCATGGAAAGAAAATGAACGCTCGGTGCACCTGGTTTGTTTTTATATCTGCTAATGCAAACCATTACCAGAGCTGAAATGTCTAAAATCATTTCCAATTCATTCTCTGTATGTGTAGATGGAGGATCAGAGAATGTTGACTGATAAGGTCTGCCTTTCATGTTAATTACTTCATCACATTTTCATACAAACCATACCAAACCAGCAGGAGTTTTTTTATTAATATCTGTGTAAATTTATTTTGGGAAATCTCCATTTTGACATACATTAACGTTCTCTTTTTTTAGCAATATTACATTTTTAACAGGCGTCTTAAAACCCTCAACCTTTGAGAAACAGTCAACGCTGGTCGGTGAACCGTCCATTCTATATCATCAAAGCATATGCATAATTCTCTTAAATGTGGGAATGTCTATTGACCTCTATCACATACATGTGAGAATATCTGTTGATAAAACTGAATTTTATGGTTGTCAAAGACTGCCAGCTGCGTTCCTGCCAGGGCCGAGGAGAACAATATGGTAAAACATGGAACAATAGGCATGTGTTAATTACGTTACGATTTCCTAAAGCCAATGTGCCATATAAAAGAAGAGATCTGACGCAGAGAAATCCGTATCATCCACGTATGGTTCTGGGGCATACCTGGAGATAGGCCGTACATTATACGTTTTCCCCAAGTGAATTGATTTGGTAGAGTAAAACGTGTTATGATTATGCTTAGTTGACGGTATGTCAAGTGGACTTACCGGCCCGCATTATAGAGCTATAGTATACCGAACAACTTTGGGTACATTTGAAAAGATTAGTTACCGTTCAGACATTTTTTTTTCAATTACAGTTATTCCACAGAGCACGTTCATGTGTTCCGCAGACACCTAGTCAATTCTTCAACGGGGCATTAAGACCGGATTCATATCCGGTCTGTATCAGTGGCGTGACCATGGCCATGAGGGGTCTAATCTTACACGTACGTAGTCCAAACGAGCTCCAAACACCAGGTAATTTTTCTCGTAGCAACAAGATGGCTTTCCCAAATTATCAGCTTGCATTACAAACATTCATCATAGAATGAATGTATAGAATTAATAAGATTTATATAACAAGTGACCCATGGGTCATGACGCTCAGCTGTCTGGGAAGAGATTCGCAAAAGGAAATTTTATCATCTGAATGGTAGTATATACCCATTTAACTGAAGCATCAAACAGATGAACCAACAGGCCAAGATTGTGTCTGTATTTATATATATAATTTATATTTATATTTATATAATAGAGAAAAAATGCGTAAACTTTAAAAAAAATACAGGTGGCTCCACTAGTCTGCAGAAACTAATAAAAACAGTTAATGGTCAATATTCATGCAAAGAATCATGGTGATCTCTGCATTAGTTGTTCAGATACTTCAGCTTTTGTATCAAATTTTCCATTATTCTGAGGGATACTTCGGAGTCCTATAACTTGAAGGATATGGGTAACAGAGACCTAATTTCAGGTATCCACAGACACTTTTCATGGGCCTCCTTGCATGACAAGAATGAAGATTCTAGGTCGAGTTGTTACAATTTGTGCCACGTTAACAAATGACAGCATCCTTTAAGGTCTCAAAAATAGAGAAAAAAATTCGAAAAATTGAATAAAATATAGGTGGCACCACCAGACTGCAGAAACTGATGAAACACTCCATAATCAATATCCATGCAAAGAATCATGATGATCTCTGCATTAGTTGTTCAGATACTTCAGCTTTTGGATCAAATTGTCCATTATTCTGAGGGATACTTCGGAGTCCTATAGCTTGAAGGATATGGGAAACAGAGACCTAATTTCAGGTTTCCACAGACACTTTTCATGGGCCTCCTTGCATGACAAGAATGAAGATTCAAGGTCCAATGGTTACGATTTGTACCCTGTTGACAGATAACCACATCTTTAAAGGTCTCAAAAACACAGAAAAAAATTCGTACAAATTTGAAAAAAAAATAGAGGTGGGGCACCCAGTCTGCAGAAACTGATGGAACATCTCTTGATCAATATGTATCCCGAAAATCATAACCATCAGTGTTGTAGTTATTGAGATGTTTCAGTTTGTTTTTATCAAATTTTTCATTATGCTGGGGGGGGGGGGTAATTTGGAGCCCCACAGCTCAAAGGATATGGTTAAAGGAAGAGAAAACAATTCGTAAAGAATCGAAAAATACAGGTGGCGCCACCAGTCTGCAGAAACTGATGAAACATCTCATGATCAATAGGTATGCCAAAAATCATGACCTGCAGTGATGTAGTTAATGAGATATTGAAGTTTTTTTTATATGAAATTTTTTACTATTCTAGGGGGTACTTTGGGGCCCCATAGCTCGAAGGATATGGGTAACAGAGACCTAATTTCTTGTTTTCATGGAGACTTTTCATAGGTCTCTCAATGTGTCAAGAATGAAGATTCTTGGTCCAGTCTTTACAATTTGTGCCCTGTTAACAGATGCTAAATTTTTAAAGGTCTCAAAAATAGAGAAAAACATTTCGTAAAAAAAATTGAAGAAATACAGGTGGCGCCACCAGTCTGCAGAAACTGATGAAACATCTCATGATCAATAGGTATGCCAAAAATCATGACCTGCAGTGATGTAGTTAATGAGATATTGAAGTTTTTTTATATGAAATTTTTTACTATTCTAGGGGGTACTTTGGGGCCCCATAGCTCGAAGGATATGGGTAACAGAGACCTAATTTCTTGTTTTCATGGAGACTTTTTATAGGTCTCTCAATGTCTCAAGAATGAAGATTCTAGGTCCAGTCTTTACAATTTGTGCCCTGTTAACAGATGTTCAAATTTTTAAAGGTCTCAAAAATAGAGAAAAACAATTCGTAAAAAATCGAAAAATACAGGTGGCGCCACCAGTCTGCAGGAACTGATGGAACATCTCATGATCAATATGTATGCCAAAAATCATGACCATCAGTGATGTAGTTAATGATATATTGAAGTTTTTGTATGAAATTTTGGACTATTCTGAGGGGGGGGGGGTACTTTGGGGCCCCATAGCTCGAAGAATATGGGTAACAGAGACCTATTTTCTGGTTTCCAAGGAGATTTTTTATGGACCTCTATGGACAAGATTCTAGGTCCAGCGGTTACGATTTGTGCCTGGTAAACGGACAGACAGACAGACAGACGGACAGACGGACGGACAGACGGACAGACAGACGGACGACGGACAAAGAGTGATTGCTATAGCTCAGATGACTTACAGTCAGCTGAGCTAAAAAATTTATTTTGGTGAAATTGATTTTTTAAACTTTAATGTCTTATCGTATTAATTTTGGACAATGATGTTACATTAATAGCTTTAACATTACTGAATTATGTATTATATATATATATATTCATTTATAATTTTAGTGAAAGTGAAATATACTAAAAATAAACACACTGACAGAGAGTACACTAAATATATATATATAAATATAAATAAATAAATATATATATATATATATATATATATATATATATATATATATATATATATATATATATATATATATATATGTTTTATGGGTGATACGATCGATAGTTCCCTCTATGAATAATAAATGCACACTTACCAGTGACAGCTAAGGACAGCCCCCTTAATTAATTGACAGTGTGCCAAACCCTGACAGGAGGACTGGTCAGTGGGCATCGGAATCCTGGGTCAAAGTTTGTATATTCGTCATTGTAAAAATACAATGAGTGATTGGCCACATTTCCATCGTTTATAAATTATATTTAATGAAATAAATGCTGTTCAGTGATACTTTTTTTTAAATGTTACTGATACACCAATCTCAGTTTGGACCATGAGAGATTGATTGATTCAGATGTATGATGTGGTATAACAAATAAATTGTGGTTGTGAAATGATACATTTTACTGTAAATTTTAGAGATTCCTATAAACCGAATGCACATGCATAAAAGAATAATGGATAAAATTGCAAATCTAATATAACGGTTCACACTTTTAACAAATACACTAGTGTATAGTGTATCACACATACACGACTCAAAATCATTTGTGTGCACGGAATAGCTAACCTTATACATGTGGGGTCTATGATATTACATGAGTTTTTACTTTGTGATCACTTAAAGATCGCTCAAGTTGTAAATAGTGGTAGAGCGGGAAAAACCAACAAGGTTTACCGGCACGCTGGCCATATGGCACCCATAGGACAAGTGGCACTTGACTGCCATCTGCATGACGGCTTCTTTGGCTTACACACTTTACATGAAGCAGCACAGTAGTTCCGGAAACCGTGAGGTCTATCGTGGCATGGAACTGCGGTTTTATACGCCCGTCTCTGACGGCACGTATTTTTCAGGGTAAACCCACGGTCTGTCTTTTTGTGTCGCCAAGATATGGATTTTCAAGGAACTCTCCATAATAACGTAGCTTACCAATAGATGATCTCGCCCATGTTCGAGGGCAAAATCCACGCATATTTAATAAGGTCAGAGGTCACTAGGTTACTTTGCGGTATCGCCGAGATAACTTTATAGGAATATGATGGATTTTGATAAAACTCAATAGAAATATTAATTAATATAATACAATATGAAACTTTGGTAAAATCCATGCATATCTAATAAGATCAGAGGTCACCAGATTTTGGTGCCGCCTTGATGACTTACCAAAAAATCGGAGTTTCATGAAACTTATTTTGAATATTAACCAATACATGCAGTTTCTCACCTGAATAGCATTCTCACCAAAATCCAAGCAACTAATTTGATGATGTCAGAAGCCACAAAATACGCGACGGGCGTATTATGCTCCATTTGCGGTGCTCTTATTGTTTGCCGGAAATCGAAGATTTCTGCAAGCATGTTGGTCAGTTGCGTATGTCTGTTTGTCACGATGTGTGTTTGTGTGTTTGTCTCCATTCTACTGGCCACGATTTTGCAGCAACCGCTCTGAAACTTACACAGTTGATTGACAATATTACGGTGGCTCGTATAGGACATGCACAAAATTATTTTTTATCTCGTTCCCACGCGATAGTATCTCGTTCCCACGCGATAATTATCTCGTTCCAACGCGTTAGTATCGCGTAGCCACGCGATAATTATCTCGTTCCCACGAGATAGTATCTTGTTCCCACGCGATAATTATCTCGTTCCCACGCGATAATTATCTCGTTCCCACGCGTTAGTATCGCGTGGCCACGCGTTAGCATGCCATGCTGGCGCTAGCTTAAGCCCTCATTTGGACAAGAATGTCTGTGGTCTGTTTTATATCGAGCGTCTATGTAGCTTAAATTGTTTGTTTGTATTTCATTGCATGTGCGTTTGCGCGGAATGCTTTGAGGTAAATTTCAGCAGTTTTCATTGCGCTGATTCAACATTTCATTGCGTTGGTTCAAATAACCCATTTTTATTTGTTCAAGGAAAACTGTATTGAGTTTGTTTTACGGTAAGGGTGATATAAACCCTTCTGTACCAAACATATGAATTAAATTGAAACACTTGTTTGTATTTTACCTTCTAAGAAAATCAAATTCAATTATGTAATCATAGGCGGCGAAACCGGCGGGGGCCCGCGGGGGCCGAGCTGAGCCCCCCCCCCCCCCAACATAATGATGGGTATAGAAACATCCACTCTATTATAATTGGGTATTTGCACTCTCATATATATATATATATATATATATATATATATATATATATATATATATATAGAGAGAGAGAGAGAGAGAGAGAGAGAGAGAGAGATGGGGGGAAAGAGAGAGAGAGAGAGAGAGAGAGTAGAACGCCTGTATTACGGTCACCATCGGGACTGGATGAAAGTGGCCTTAATACAGGAGTGGCCGTTATACAGGACTTGACCAGGATAGGGGGGTTAAAATGTAACACAAACGGTTGTATATCAATAATATTAGTACAAATGTTGAGAAGCTCTTTGTATCCATCAAAGCATACTAATAGAACGGTAGTATCAGCAGAAATATGCGAGCATTAACAGAATATACTCTATACGTCTGATTAAAGATGGTTCATGGAGCAGTAAATTGTGCGATGTTTGCCGCACTGTTTTCGTTTGATGTACGTGTTCACAAGGACATTAAAGAAAATTTAAAGATCCACAGTTTGCCACCGGGACCTGCTAGTTGTCATTCGTTAATTAAATGACAAACACCCTGTCAGTTGTCCTCAGTTTCGCCTGCTTGCTGGTTCTTTCCTCTGATATACAGCATTGTACAGGCCACAGTTTAACAGGAATCACTTTATAACTTATTCACATCGTATATCGGAGAGATTTCTGGAAGTTGTATGTATATTTTTTAAATAGGGCAAAGTTTAAGTTCATCAAAACACTTCAAATATTATTTTCCTCATAACGTTGTCAATTTAGTCCTTACTTCACAAACTTTGGCTTATTTCCTTCCTCTTTGTCTTCTGCTTAAATTATAGTTTGTCAGTATGTCCGTCTGTTTGACAGTTGTCCTCAATTTTGCCTGCTTACTGTTTCTTTCGTTTTTCTATAGTATTCTACAGGCCATAGTTTTTCAGGAATCAGTTTGTTACATACACATATCGTATATTTGAACGAGTTCTGAAAGCTGTATGTGTACTTTTTAATAGATTAAAGTTCAAGGTTAAGTTCATCAAAGTATTTCAAAATGTTATTTTCCTAATAACTTTGTAAATATTTGTCCTATCTTCGTAAACCTTGCCTCAATTCCGTCCTCTTTGTCTTTTCCATGACCTGTTTTTGTCAACTGCCCTCCACTTAGTGTCACTTTGTCAGTATCAGGTTTTTATTATTCAGTGTTTAAATAATTAG
Source organism: Sipunculus nudus (assembly GCA_026874595.1). Lineage (NCBI taxonomy): Eukaryota > Metazoa > Annelida > Sipuncula > Golfingiida > Sipunculidae > Sipunculus > Sipunculus nudus. The sequence continues at coordinate 13,306,744 of CM049312.1, read as the reverse complement.
CGCCACGTCTAACAATCATATAAAAATATGGCCAATACTAAAAACTTGGCCTAGACGTTTCCCAGACGTTTTGAACCTAGACTTTAAAGCAAAATCCTGACCTGGGGGCGTGATCTGGTGTTCGACACCAAAGTCTGGCCGCACTTTGGTTGGAACTAAAGGGGAATGGGTGCGGGATTTACAGCTGTCGCTAAGCGGTCAGAGTAATCTGTGCGGGGGCCGGGGGTGATAGCACATGTGAAAGCCATCATAAAGATACTCCTACTCGGCACATACGTATTTTAATACGTGCCCTAGAACATGTAGATGTATCTCTGAATAAAATAAGTCAATTTAATTCTGCATCATGAGCTGTCAGAAATAAGCTGGGGCAGATACGGATTTTAACATGTGACATGAACAAAGGTGTTACTCTGTAGAAAGAAAAAAAAAAGGAAGAAATTCTTCAAGCTGACTCTCTGTTAGACAAATTCAAACAAACCTGAGAGGGACAGTCCCGCCTCGCCCTGTTCTTGATTGTAATACATTCTGAACTTGAGCTTAACAATTGACTGTGAACCAACATTTTTACCTCCGCCAAACGGCGGGAGTTATGTTTTTGGTTGCGTTGGTTTGTCGCTTAGTAACATTATTGAAAAATGTATCATCGGATTTTGATGTATTTTTCAGAAAAGCTCGGCAATGATAAAAGGAACAATTGGAAATGTTAAGTAAAATTTAAATTGTTATTTAAAAACTATATATTAGTATAATGAAGAATTAAAATGCAAAATAAATCAATTTAGCAAGAAATGTATAAACCTTTTTATATCTCTCTCAATCTCTCTCTATCTCTCTCACTATCTATCTATCTATCTATCCATCTATATATATATATACATATATATATATATATATATATATATATATATATATATATATATATATTTATAAGACCAGAATAAAAATGCAAAATAAATCCATTTACCCAGAAATGTATAAACTTTTTTTATCTCTGTATCTCTATCTAAACTAATCTACAAAATATATCTATCTATGCCTATAATGTACTTTGTCATGCACCTATAAGCCAGCGACACCCCGACACTCGGCATTAACCATCCAACACGAGCCCCGGCCGTCAGACATGATATATTTGGAACGTCAATAAATAATGCAAACATCACATTTTGAGGGTGAATTATCATGGTCACCTGACACGACATTCTGCTGTTACATTTTTCCATTGGAAGAAAGGTCGCCTCAGACACCAGAATAAATCAATCGTATGACCTTCGATGATTATACTCAAGAATATGCAAGCCTTATACACAGCAAGGGCCTTTGGAATTCCAGGTTATGTCTGACTCATTATGAATATGCCAGGATTTATGCTCGTTTGAACTGACCGTCACCAAGTGATGGTGTAGGGCTTTATATCAGACAGCACGCTGGACGTTTATCACTGGTCAACATAGCCAAAGGGCTACTTGACTTGCCGACGGTGGCATTTAGTGCGTTATAATCACGTGACTATATAATTAAACAATGCATTGTGGGAATATAACGTGGTGACATCGAGGACGAGGGTGTAAACTCATCGCATTATAAATCTTGTGTTTCATGCAGGCGACAAACTAAGCCGGAGCAGCTTTCTGCTTGTTCGTTAATAAGTTCGTGACTAAACCGATTCAGACCAAGAAGGAGCGAGTTCACTTGTCTGAGCGTTATAAGGTCCATTGTATACTGCAAGGCCGGACCTTACCTTCTTTTTAAAGGACGAGCTTCCAACTTGTTTGAAAGCTAAATATCACAGGACGCAACACCCCTGGGCTCATCAAAACACCAAATGATCGAAAATGTAGGTACCAAACAGACTGTAAATGGTCATCGTGCAGTTTATACTGATACGACTGTTCACAGTAACATGTACAGATAACAGAGGCTTACACCTCTTCCTACATGGATGTTGTTCAGGATTACGTTGCAGATTTACGTTTGAATTCACCGAGAATTACATATACAAAACGAGGAAAATCCCTCAGACAATTTGTGCCATATATACTCTTGTGATTTTGTGCATTGGACAACAGTTAAACACAGTGTTTGAATTTCGAAGGAAAGAAGGATGATATTTGGAAGGAAGGTGACAAGATTATTTATTGTCATTCTCGTCTCTGTAGACTAAGTAGAGGGTAATGATAGGCGAATGTTCGACGTGTTATCTCGAATCTCGATATTATTATGTTAAAACGGCGTCAAGGTTTTGAGCATGGATGACGAAAGGACGAATCAAGCATTCTTCAGTTATTATAAAAATCAATAGAAAGAATCGATCAAGCATGTTTAATTTTCAAAATACAACAAATAGATAAACACATCCGAACCTTTTTTCCCAATGACATGGGATGTATGTCTCGGAAGGTTATTATATCATTGTTAATAGTGCCCTCTATAGTGTACATGTCATTTAAATTATATCAAAGATATCTGTGCACGGAATATGTCAGCATGTACAGGTATAATTAAACGATAGTGACGTCTTTTTCATACGCTAACATCATTAGATTTAAAAGCTTTGGAAGCCCAAACTCTTGTTCGGCCGCTGGTAAGCCATGGGACACTTCGATCAAGAAATCATATTTATTTCAGTCCACGGCGTCTTTCTGACCATTGTTAAGACATTTGGCATTATTGGCGATGTACTCACTCTTGTTGTTATATCGAGGAGAGCCATGAAGAACACACTGACACCGATCCTCCAAGCCATGGTAGCCACAGATCTGATCTTCCTGGTTGTCGGATACCCAGCTCATATCTTCTTCGCCCTCCGAGGGAAAGAACTCAACCGCCATGATCCATTCAGTCGATACTATCTTATATACGCGTATTACATCGGTACGGCCATGCTGATTACGTCATCAAGTTGGCTAATCGTGACGGTGGCTTTTTACAGGTACATAGCAATATGGTTTCCGTTTAATGCAAAACATTTGTTATCACTTCAAAGGTCACGTGTCGCCATAGTGATTATAATGATACTGAGTATAATTATCAACATTCCACGGGTGTATACCGTACTCAGCACTTCTGAAATCCCTGGTGCTGGAAACGCCACCTACATACCCGATAATAACATTATCGCTATAAACTGTGATATAGCCAGTATGGTCCTTGCAATCATAGTACCATGGGTCGTGTGTTTGGTAGTTATGGTTTTAAGCAGAAGACGAGTGACGTCATCAAGGAAGCTTTTGCAGCAAATAGTCAATTCAAGGATAAATGTTGGTAAAATGTCAGTTGAGGCCCAGCTGACGCACACGTTTACAGTGATTTTGTTAGTTTATTTGATTCTGATGTTCCCTCAAGCAGTACGTCATATATGCCGAACGTCAGTCGGTTATAGTGAGTGGTACAGTGACACCACGTATGTCGTCATTGACGTTATTGGTGACGTCACATTATTTGTCTATTTTTCCTTGAACTTCCTTTTGTATACGGCGACTTGTAGCTTATTCCGTAAGCAATGGAAAGAATGGTTACAGAACGCGAAAGAAACGCTGCGGTGCAGAAAAATACAAAATAAACTAGGACTCTATACAATATCAAGGGATGAGTGTAATGTTGTTTCCCCTGTCACCTGTATCGAGAGAGTAACAATTCATCTGTGAAGTGCAAATCATAACAGTTTGCGGGTGCGGAAAAATACCGAATTGGTTTCTAGAATAACCTTACGTGTTTGATGCACTATACTCAATTCGACAAGTGGCGAATGTGTGGTTTTTTTTTTAGAAAATTTTCTTTCAAGTTTATATGTGGAAAACTACTGATGGAAGAAACAATCAAACACGGCAAATAAGAATTTAAAAATAGATCCCATGTTTATATTTTACTAATCTTTGGATTTTTTTGCAATTTTACGACAGATCACATGTGTCCTTGCAGGGGCGGATCAAGGATTCTGGAAATTGGAGGGTCTCGTACAAGAAGACTGAAAGATAACCCAAAAAAGGGTCCTCTGGTCCGGGAAGGAAGATGTCAGGGTCGCAAAATTGGTTTGAATCCCTAAAAAATGTTGTTTCGTCTTCAAAAAGGGGATCCTTTTGTATCCGTCACTGCCTTTCATGTGTTTCCATCTCTGTTTCAGCTGGCCATTATCAAAAGTATCTGCATGACATCATCCAATCAGCATCTGTCAACCTAAGCTGTTTTGTGCATGTTACCTTGCAGTGATAGTGACCGCAATAAATGGAGCTGAAATGGTGTGAGATGTAGATTTTTAATAATTTCTCTTTAAAATAACTCTTTTACATAAATGCTAAAATCTCGAATTGCTTTCTTGTAAATTATGTCTACTTCTCAGATTTCCCTACATCAAGAAGTTTTCCCAAAGAAAACAAACATTCTCCCCAAAACACATGTTGCACGGGCGTAGAATGGATTATAATGTTCCGAAATAATTTATAGTGATTTCATTTGATAGTGATAAAAAAATCCAATGTTTTATACTATGGATGCAAGAATTCTCAAAGTCAGAGAGACGGCACAAGTTATTTTTTAATGAATTGAATAAGATTCCTGAGCTTTGCGTCACGGCTGTTACTCGTCTGATCGTGCTGACAATTAATACTTAGTAAGGAACGTGGTCAGACCAGTTTCCATTGACATTCTTGATTATTGTTACTGGCCCCTTAGATCAATGCTGTCAGCCCTTTGGTCATTTATGTAGATCATATGTAGACTAAACATCCGATGTTCTGTTCTGTATTTATTCTTATCACGGTTATGTTCTCGCGTATGTGAGACATTTTCCTGCTTGTTAAATTGTTGCGGTCTATCAGCTGCTGTCTTGAACACTAGCATCAAGGATTCCACTGTGATTATACCTATTTTCCAGTATTCTGTTACAATAACATATATACAAATATATATCCCTGGCTTGTTAGAAATATGTTGAAGACTTAATTACGCGCACATGTTACTTCACTTTACCCTCGCACTTAATAGTTACTCTGCTGCAAAGAGATCGAAGGTTATCTAATTGAGAAAATTATGAGGATTCAAAATATGTTTATGTAATTGGGACTTTAAATTATATCAACATGTATGTTAATGCTAAAATGAACAAAGGTATATGATGAAAAGTTCTTAAAATGTACCCGTTGACGGTTTTTTTGTTCAAATTCTTGAATTTGACTTTAATATCTGTGTTTTAAGACCGAGGCGCAATCATGAAAATATTCGTAGGTCTTTACAATCCAAATATATAGCTCCTGTAGTCCTGCTATGTGATACTTCATTATTATTCGTCCCAGCTCCAGAATAGAGCAATATATAATAATTTTATTTATACCCTAAATTTACGGGTATATTGCGTGCTGCTGTATTATCTGACTTGCAATAAAATTTAATTTTTTAAGTCTGATTGGTTTTCAAATGGATCATCTAATTCCCCTTTAAAGAAATCTTTTGAGAAGACTCTGCATTAACTATATTTAAGTGTCATTTAGGTTGGTGCTTTTTTTTACACAAAAATAAAAACCATTTGAAATGTTCATTATAATCAAATACTAGTATGTCACAGCGAACAGAGGGTGGTTGCCAGAAGACGCTAAGCGATTTCCGTCATAATCAAAATGTCATTTCTCAAACGACATTATTTAAATGTTTTCATTCACAGCTTAAGTATGCGGTTGCTTTTATGGTAATAAGAAATATAAAAAAAAGTTTCTAAGACATTCCAGAAAAGAGATTTTCTGGTTTACGTTTGAGTTTGTGAAGAAGCGTCACCTGAAGCGAATGACTAACCCGTTCACACTACGAACATATTCCACAATTATATTTGCTCGTGCAGGGCCCCTGTTCGTAGTTGTATCGCCCAGAACTAGTATTTTACCCTTCCACCAGAAGTCGTATCTACTTGAAATGAATCTCGTCTGTGTGGGCAAGTGGGCAGCTGGGACTACCTGTCTCAACTGTCAAACTTTAAAATCAAAATTTGTTACATTTCAAATAAACACCTTCTGTTTACATTCCATATGTGCATGCTCACAAAATATTACTTATTCCGTAAAGGCCTTACCACTAAAACGCCTATTTTTTTGTTATTTGCCTTGAAACAATTCCTATCCAGCACACTTGAACGGACTACATTGCCTTCGTCACTACATGTATATATACCTACACCGCTACGGTGCTTTGCGGGGTTCAGATTCTTACTCCAACAAGCCCTAAACAGCAGAGTTGCACTATTTTGAGTTTGAATCTGCGCAGAGAGACGTGCTACCTGCCTTATGCCTTCTCAGACAGAAAAACCGTTATCGTTTCGTGTTGGTTCGACCACTAGTTCATTCAAAAACTGTGTAAAGTGGGGGGGGGGGGTATGGATATATATATACATTTGCATCTTTCATCAAATATTACACATGAAAATATGCTTTTATTATATATTTTAAATGTATTATATATTAAATTTTACGACATTAAAAACACGTATATTTGCGAACTGAATCGTTATGACAGGGCTAGATCTGCCCAGTCGATGCAATGGTTAAGACTTAATTCCTCCCACTAACAGAGAGATCATACTTGCTCTTGATGTGTCTCAACGCTCAGAAAAGGTACTGCCTCCTCGCGGCAAATTACAAAACTATTTTACGACTCATTGATAAGAGCTGGCACGGAGTTACGTGCATGTATTCACGTTTTATTTTACGGCTACGACAGTGCGAGTTCAATGTCAGACAAACCTCATGAATAATAGTTATGAAATACACCACTAAATAACTTCAGCGTTACAGTTACGAAAATTGATGGAACATTTGGCTCACGGCTGATCTGAATTATTTAACGCAAAGTGGATTGGGTAAAAATCATATTACTCGGATTTCCAACAGATAAACTTTCCCAGATCGCAGGATTCCCAACAGGCCGACATGTCACGTGTTGGTTTTAATGTAAACACTTCCCGCAGCAATAGATCTTGTATCACCACGTGTAAAGTTTCTTATCGGGAACGGTATATTCCCAGATGCTAAAAACAATCTCCGCTCATTTTGAAATCTCATCTTACACTTATGCCCATTCAAAATAATATTTTCACTTATACAGGCAATTGGCGATCAACTTTATACCGTGTATGCTTCTGCAATCATTTTTGTTATATTAGTTAAGTGGTCAATGTTTTTCTGTGATCAATACATTGCAGACATTTGGCGGTGAAGTTTTTTTTCTGTTACATAAGGTACATGCATGCAGGCCATTGGTGATCCATTAGTTCTGTTATGCATGGTACAGGAGTACATACATGGACAAGGAGTGAGACGCTCGGCTCTCTCCGTGCTCACCGCGTGGCTATGAGAGGTGTAAGTTGTGGTAGCCTGTAAAAGACCTTCCTCCACCCCTACACATTACCGAATGCCATCATCTGCATGAGTCATTTAGAGTTCCTGGATCATTTAGGCCAAAATAAAAAAAGGTATGGTTCTCAGGCACTTTTTTCAGAAATCAATGCGGCGGGCGCTTTTTTTATTTTTAATTTTTTGCTATGTTTCGATAAAAATGTCAAATGGTAAGGGAAAAGCATGAAAATAACAGTTTTATTTTGCTAAATAAGTAAAAACACTACAAAACAAAGGAAATTGTATGGTTTTTATCTTCTTGAAAGAAATGTCGGAGCGGCAGCAGCTCAAAATTGGAAAGTTTTTATTGAAATTCAAAATAAAAAGTTTTTATGCGGGGGTTTAAAATTGATGAGGGCGGTGCCTGAGAACCATACCTTTAATTTTTTTGGCCTTATAATAATCTTTTGTACAATCCGTGTAAAATAGTTAAAAGTCTCAAGAAAAAGCTAATGGTAGCTGCAATTTTACGTACACAGTAAAAGCCGTGTGCCACAGGTCGCATTTCCAACTTATGAGTCTTACACTATGCCCAAACACTTTTTCATTCTAAATCATTCAAACCACACGAAAAAGCGAACACTGAATCACTTATACATACAAGTGCCCGGAGCAGTACAAGAGACTTCTAGCTATAGACACGCTATAGACCCTATACCTCTGTCTTTCGTGTGGTAAAGTAATACTGTTTTACATTATTATTGCTATTGTTCAAACTAAAAAATTAAACAAAAACAAATCTTACCTGTGGTTTTTTTAAATGGATAATGCATTAATGATGTTTGATATCCCATTTTCTTTAAATTTTAACAATTATTTTTTAATAATAAAATAATAAAAATGAAGTTTCTATGACAGTTTCAATGGTATCATTAAACAAAAACTGCTTCCGGCTCCAGTGCAATAATGCTCACAAATATCATATATATATATATATATTCATATTTTAAAAGAGCATCATTGTTAGTGTTCTTTTAGAGCTAGACAAGTGTTAATACTTTCTTCTCTGTAACCCAAGAACTCTTTCTATAAAAAGCCAGAAAATGTGTCCTTATATACATATACTTTTCCCAACCACTGTCTACTTATATCCGATCATTCCTTACTTTCTTTTAGGGTTTCACACAAGTCATATTAAGTACCAATACCTTTTCTCAACTACGCCTGCATTACTCGGCATTAGAGAACCGGAAGTAGGATATATTCTAGGCCTTTATTCAGCTGGTTGGCCTTGCAGTTGTTGCAAGAAGTGAGCATACATGCTTATATTACCCTTAGTACGGCGTTTGTTCCTCTAACCACAGTGCTGGAAAAATATGGGAATGAGGGGTATTATTGCCTCAAGACAACGTTAAGGCTTTTCTCGGAATGACCTTGAGTTAATAATGATATAATGTAAACACATGAACATAGAAATGTGAAATGTCGGATGTACTCAAGCTTTATATAAAACATATATACCCTGTGGCTAAACATACATTAGAAAAAAAATATTTGGACAAAAGTTATCACGTTTATAATCAAGAAGGGTTGGTTGAATGAAAGACGGGTGTTTAAAATTAGAGGGGTATGTGTCTTTGCACTCACAAACATGTTGAGATCGTTTCTATACTTATGCTCATCCCAAGGGTCGCAGGTCCATGTTCAGAGCGGCCTTGGAATTTGTCTAGACTTAACTTTGATACGCTGAATGCAGTTCCGTGTCTGTGAATTGTGTCTGGGACAGACTCATTTGGTTTTACACAACAACAGAGTTTCTGTGTGACACTTTGGACCCATTCCTTCCACTGGGCACGGAACAAACTGGATGTTATCGTGTAAAGTAAAAAATTCATACTAAAATATGCAAAACTCATGGTATCCCCAATAATGTCGATAACCATATACGTGGTGTCACTGTACCACTCACTAAAACCGACTGTGGTTCGTAATATGTGACGTACTGCCTGAGGGAACATCAGAACCAAGTAAACCACCAGAATCACAGTAAACGTTTTCGTCAGTTGGGCTTCAACTGAATTTTTAATGGAGTTTATTCTTATATTTGTGTTTTGGAGTAGCTGCTTCCTTGATGACGTCATGGCTTTCCCGGCCAAAATCATTAATATTATACATAACAACCACGGGATAATGATCGCCAAAATCATACTGATGACGTCACAGATTGTGACAATGATGTTGTTCTCCCCGCCATTTTGAATCGTCGTCAAAACTGAGTAAATTCGTGGAATGTTAGTAACAACACTGAGGACCATAATTATCACTATGACAACGTAAGATCTCTGTAGCGACAACAAACGCTTGGCGTCAAACGGGAATCGTATCGCTATATATCTGTAGACGGCCACAGTCACGACTAGCCAGCTTGATGACGTAATCAACATGGCCGTCCCGATGTAATACGCATATGCAAGGTAGCTACGAGTGATCGGGTCATGGCGTCCGAGTTCTTTCCCTCGGAGAGCAAAGAAAATATGAGCTGGGTATCCTACAACCAAGAAAATGAGATCTGTGGCCACCATGGCTTGAAGGATCGGTGTCAGTGTATTCTTCATAGCTCTTCTCGATATAATCACCAGGGTCAAAGCGTCCCCAATTATCCCGAATGTCTTCATCAAGGTGAGACAGACGCCGTGAACCAATATGTACGTCAGATGATGAGGGATGTCTTCCATGATATGTGAATTAAGCAAGTCAGTAGAAGTTTCTTTGAATGATCACTGATTACCAGCTCTTACGACAAGTATATATGGCAGATATGCAGAGACCAGTTCATGTATCTAATAGTTACCATAAACTGTAATCAGCTGTGTATTGAATGCAAGTGTCCAAGCCAAGAATCCTATATCTGTTCATTATTCTTTTACGACGACGATGATGAATTATCACTCCGCGATGATAAAACAAACATTAATTTATAAATGTTAGTCTTACCATTGAAAACTCCTGGAAGATTCATCGTAAAAGTAATGGTACTCATTATTATATCCAGTCAGCGTCTTTTATGTTGTTTACATACATGTATTCCTACGTGCTCCATGCTCATGGCAATATGGCAAGTTCAGCTAACCAGTCGTGAACATATACGTGTATAAATACGCAAATATTTTCTCAAATACTCAAGTCATTTTCTTTTAAAATATTCATAGTCTCGTCCCTGTTGATTCATGTTACAGTGACTTATTTTTAATCTGCTGCATTCTCCATATATAAAAAAAAACATAAGGGCTGGCAACCTCGAACCAGTGAGGCTCAATACACTTGGTTTTAATGTGTATCCAAATGTCTTACGGAGATGACTTGTTCTCCTTGTAAACGCAGCAAAACGCTCTGGGTAGATATCTCACTTCTTCCAAATGAATGAGTCGGGCTAATCCTTAATTCACATGAAGCACTTGGTGATGAAACAAACTCCTGTATAATTCCAGGGAGCAAGTACGTTATATATCCGGCTTCAAAGTGTGTTGATTAAATTTCCTGCTGAAAATGAAAAGTTTTCGTCTTATCATCAGGTAGGATATGTACCATTACATTGATCCATTTCCTGAAAAGAGGTACTCTCTGACTGTAATGACGATGTAGAGATCTCATGTCAGTCAGAAATTACACAGCGCTGACATTGCAGTCTATCAATGTGCTTTTTTCCCTAGTATGAATTATTCATTATAAAAACCATGTGCTTCATCTGAATAGGTAGACATTGGTATCGCCAGGTATTTTATAAATCATGTTCTGCTTGACGGGGACAGATTAATTAAATCACTAAGGCAGTGAAGGAAAATTTCAACAGATAAACGAAAAACTTGTGCATTCATATGACCGACCGTGACGCTTAAAACTACTATAGTTTTCAGTATGGTTTATGTAAAAATAATAATTAGCGGCAAAATTGACATCTGTGGTGCGTGCTCTATTATATCGATACTGATTCTATGTGATTCTGTTCCCAGCATCTGTTTATCTAAAGGAGGTGAAAGGTTTGGCAAAAAAACCTGCCTCTTCGAGTCAGGAGGCCAATATTAAGTGGCGAGTTGATTTGATAAAATCTCATTAATTGTTTGGCCTTTGCGTCACGCTGATGCAAGATAAAAGGGACAGCTACAGGACCAATGTAGGATGTTGCTGATGTAGCATTGCCTGGGGTTGCTATAGAGACCCATTTATTAATTATTTTTATGTGCTACACTAGGAGCTTTGTCCTGCTTTTAGCAAAACTGGCCCTTAGCGTGTTAAGGCTATGTGTAGTGTAATTTCCCGTCTTCTGAATATACCGCTTTAATATGGACGACAGACCGTGGAGCTCGTTGGGTTCGGAGATAATCAGCTTTAAGTAATCGACTACGATGAACGCACTAAATATCAAACACGGTTATTAGTCCGGTAGCCAAAGGTCAACTTTTCTGCTAACCTTGTTTTACGGTTTTAAAACCGCGGTTAGCCGTGGGCAAATTGTGCTAATTAGCATAATACAAAATGCCCGCCATATTATTACTAAAATAACAGAAATACCATAATTACCTTGATATTTGACATACAGAGCCAACAAATACATGAATGTTAGTGTATTATGAACCAGAGAACTCATTTTTTATATTATCATATCCACAATGACCCCCATTTACAAAACGGCTGCCCCCGCCCCCCCCCCCCCCCCTCCCCCTCCCCGTCGGATTCGCGTGTCGCAGTGTAAGGACATTTATGCAGACAGGGTTACGGGACACGTGCTTTCATTGTCTTGCATGATAAGAGAATCTAATTTTTTGTTTGTTCATTACATTATAAAGGTTTGTGATATGAAAGGACAAGGCATGAAAAGGCAAGTGGCGGGTCTCAATACATTTCTCTATGAATGTTACTTTAAATACCCCATCTCCGTTACCTTTCACAGTGTTACAATTTTGTTCAAATTTACTTTGGATGTTGATTCCCAAATGTGAACTTAGGAAATAAAGTCATGTGTATTATTACAACCTGTGCCAGGTGGCGAGGTATTGTTTTACTTCCCTGGTTGGTTAGTTGGTTGCTCTGTCTCTCAGTATCTTCACTATGAATTTTGTAGGGGAATAGGTTGAAACACAATGAACTATTCTTCAAATTTTAAAGAAAGTCTGGGTCACCATTGTGAGGTATCTCTATCCCAGACGGGGGCCGTTTACTTGGGCGCCATTGTTCGGGAGAACATCTGGGGTCCAAGCAGGTAAACCATGACACACAATTTCTTTGAAGCAGACAGCAATGTTTGATGAGGATCCTGGCTCAACTTGTGGTATCTGACTATCTAATACTTTTTTCATAATGTTCTGCAAAAAAATAAAGCCGTCCGGCTTAGATCACGTATGTCTGACAACTTTTAGGATCCGGGGGGGGGGGGGGGGGGGGCTCTCAGGATCAACCACAACTCCGAACCCCAACTTGACTTCCACTCGCCTTCTCCATGATTTTGCTGAAGCATGTGTGATCTTCTGCGGACTTTCTGAAAGAAGGGTTTTATGCATGGAGAATTATTTCTTGACCAACTCCAGAATCAATTTCTAGACGAGGAGAGATAAATGGTTCCAGTTCCAAAACCTGTAATATTCAATCTCAAGATAAATCTCACGATGCAGACAATAGATTATCATAGTTGATAATTATAAAATTCAGGTTCTAAGGCTAAATCAGAACGGGAATAGAGGGAAGAAAACTAAACACGTTACATACAAGTTTGACTTCTTTATTCGATAAGTTAGAATGGTAACATTTAACATATATTAATTCCTTTTCATAAAGAAACATGACAAGAATATACATAGAGAAATTAAAAAAAAAAATACTGTATTCGACTACAGTCTCATTTCTACAACGTCAATGTACTTAGCCTTAATGAATCATAGTGGTGAAGCCATGCAGGTTATTCTTTATATCAACAGGCTTTGATCAACGTAGCCATCTGTATCTAACTAACCCATGTGATTATATAGCCCCTTCCCCTCTATGGGCTTGCACTGGTATCTTCTGCATTAAAAGGTCATCTTTTTTTTAATTTCAGGGAAATATTTTTTTCAGTCTTCATCATGCTTAAAATAAAAATTGTTTATTGATTTTAAGTAAATATTTAGTGATTTTTTCAGCTAAAGGCACTTCATAGCAGAGCAGTTTGCCGTTTACATTTACAATCCACCTATCGTTTATAAGGACAGTCATACCAGGGAGATTCGGTGTAAGTATATCCCTTAATTGGCGATATCGCTCACAGAACGAAAAAATAGACTGGTTATTAAACATGGTGTTTGTTCCGGGCTAACATGATACCGCTTTTTGTATTTACCTTTCCTTGGTGCTTTCTGTGTTCATGTATGTGCATTAATCTATACATTGCCGACAAATATGTCCATGTATTTTTCAGGTTCAAAATAAAAAAAAAATAATTTCTTTTTATATAATGGTCCACAACACCGATGCCACATTATTTTTTCGGGAGTGGGGAGGGAGAATTTTATAAAACTTTATTATATATCGCATAATGTTCGAATAAAAAAATATATTTGACACTGATGGCTGCAGGCAATCCTGGGATATCCGGTTAGTGATATAAAAGACATGACGTCTGATCGATGTGTCCAAAGACATAATATGTTATATTTCGCGATTGATCAAAATTGAATGTTTCTGTAAGGGTAATTATTTTTATTGCCATTTACTTTTTTCTAAAAATGATTTTTGTTTATAATATAAAACCTAAATTGGTTTATATATCGAAATGGAGGAGAATGATTTATGCTTGCACAAGGAAGTCAGATAGGTAGCGCTATACCTACAAATCAAAATCACTCCAGTCGAATTATCAATATGATGTTAATGGTAGCCTGCAGCAAAACCTGAAATTTTTTTAAAAGGCAATATATCATAGTCAGAATGATGAAACACTCCATGATGAATGTGCATGTAAAGAATCCTGGTGATGAATGCATTAGTTGTTCAGATACTGGAGCTTTTGTAACAATTTTTTAACTATTCGGGGGGAGGGGGTGTATTTACAAGCCCCACAGCTCAAAGGATATGAGTAATAGGGGCTAATTTCAGGTTTCCAAGGAGATTTTTCATGGACCTCCCTGGATGTCAAGCATGAAGATTCCAGGTCCAATGGTTACAATTTGCGCCCTGTCAATGGACGACCACATCTTTGACGGTCTCAAAAATAGAGGCAAAAATGCGTAAACATTCGAAAAAATCAAGGTGGTGCCACCAGTCTGCAGTAACTGATGAAACACTCCATGATAAAAATGCAAGCAAAGAATCATGGTGATGAATGCAATAGTTGTTCAGATACTGGAGCTTTTGTATCAAATGTTTGATTATTCGGGGGAGGGGGGTTATTTCTTAGCCCCGTAGCACAAAGGATATGGGTAAGAGAGACCTAATTTCAGGTTTCCATGGGGATTTTTCATAGACCTCCCTGGATGTCAAGCATGAAGATTCCAGGTCCAATGCTTACGGCTTGTGCCCTGTTAACGAACGACCGCATCTTTGAAGGTCTCGAAAATAGCGCAAAAATTGGAGAAAATCCTATTGGCGCCACCAGTCTGCAGGAACCGATGAAACACTCAATGATGAATATGCATACACAAAAAATCACGGTGATCAATGCATTAGTTGTTCAGATACTGGAGCTTTTGCATAACATTTTTAATTATTCTGATAGGTACTTCTGAGCCCCATAACTCGGAGGATATGGCTAACAGAGACCTAATTTCAGGTTTCCAAGAGGATTTTTATGGATCTCCCTAGATGTCAAGTTAGAAGATTCCAAATCCAGCGGTTACGGATCGTGCCTGGTTAACGGGCGAACGGGCAAATGGACGAACGCCGGACAAAGAGTGATCGCTATAACTCAGATGGCTTTCTGTCAGCTGGGCTAAAAACTGTTGTTTAGGACATTTGGTCATCTACATCAATACCCAAGCGTTTAATTTATCATTTTATTCCAAATTTAAAAAAAATAAAATAGAGCACTGAGTAATCCACGTGTTAAACATATCATTAGGTCACTATAGTACAGTTGGGGCTGTCTATAAGACCACCTGTCTAATCAGGCCATCTTTTAGCATTCATATTGGTTATAACTGACCTTTTTAATAAGAAATCTGTGAATTAAGACCATTTTTGGCTCCCAGGTGGTCTATTACACAGGTTTCGCTGTATATTCATGATTTACACGTTTTTTTTTAAACAGCGGTTCAGCCATTTTGAAAATGGTGGTTCATTAGTATGTCGAAAGTTGAGGTACTTGTGGTATTTGTTTTAGTATTTTTTGGCGGCCATTTTTGTTTTATGCTAAATATTGCTGAAATTGATAGCGGGCCAACCTTAGTATTTTCATACCTAACATATTGGCTAATAAAATCCACAAAGAAAAAGAAAGAGAATAAAACAAGGTTGAGTCAATTGGCGGCTGGACTATATGTTTATTACTGTTTCATAATCAAGCACGGCATTGGCGTAAAAAAAAATACCGAGGCTTCATTGAGTAACAGGTAATTCCAGTCTCGAGGCGTGTATTTAGTAACAGATTAGTCCAGTCCCGAGGTTTCCTTGTATAACAGGTAAAATCCACTATCCAGGCCATAATGGAGTGACAAGTAGGTCCAGTCCTGAGGCCTTCATGGACTGACAGATCAGTCCAGTCCCGAGGCCTTTATTGTGTAACAGGTAAATCCAGTCCAAAGACCATCATGGAGTGACGGGTACATCAAGTCTCGAGGCCATCATCGTATGACAGGTACGTCCAGTCTCGGAGCCATCATCGAGTGACAGGTACGTCCAGTCCAGAGGCCTTCATGGTGTGACAGATCACTCCAGTCCCGAGGCTTCATTAAGTGACAGGTAAATCCAGTCCAGAGACCATCATGGAGTGAGAGGTAAATCCAGTCCAGAGACCATCATGGAGTGAGAGGTAAATCCAGTCCAGAGACCATCATGGAGTGACAGATCAGTCCAGTCCCGAGGAATTCATTGTGTAACAGGTAAATCCAGTCCAGAGACCATCATGGAGTGAGAGGTAAATCCAGTCCAGAGACCATCATGGAGTGAGAGGTAAATCCAGTCCAGAGACCATCATGGAGTGACAGGTACATCCAGTCCTGAGGCCATCATGGAGTGACAGGTACGTCCAGTCCAGAGACCATCATGGAGTGACAGGTAAATCCAGTCCAGAGACCATCATGGAGTGAGAGGTAAATCCAGTCCAGAGACCATCATGTAGTGACAGGTAAATCCTGTCCAGAGACCATCAGGGAGTGACAGGTAAATCCAGTCCAGAGACCATCATGGAGTGACAGGTAAATCCAGTCCAGAGACCATTATGGAGTGACAGGTACATCCATTCCAGAGACCATCATAGAGAGACAGGTACATCCAGTCAAGAGACCATCATCGAGTGACAGATCAGTCCAGTCCCAAGGAATTCATTGTGTAACAGGTAAATCCAGTCCAAAGACCATCATGGAGTGACAGGTACATCAAGTCCCGAGGCCATCATCGAGTGACAGGTACGTCCAGTCTCGGGGCCATCATCGAGTGACAGGAACGTCCAGTCCCGAGGCCTTCATGGTGTGACAGATCACTCCAGTCCCAAAGCTTCATTATGTGACAGGTTAATCCAGTCCAGAGACCATCATGGAGTGAGAGGTAAATCCAGTCCAGAGACCATCATGGAGTGAGAGGTAAATCCAGTCCAGAGACCATCATGGAGTGACAAGTACATCCAGTCCTGAGGCCATCATGGAGTGACAGGTACATCCAGTCCAGAGACCATCATGGAATGAGAGGTAAATCCAGTCCAGAGACCATCATGGAGTGACAGGTAAATCCAGTCCAGAGACCATCATGGATTGACAAGTACATCCAGTCCTGAGGCCATCATGGAGAGAGAGGTAAATCCAGTCCAGAGACCATCATGTAGTGACAGGTAAATCCAGTCCAGAGACCCTCATGGAGTGACGGATCGGTCAAGTTCCGGGTATTCATAGTGTAACAGGCAAATCCAGTCCTGGGGCCATCGTGGAGTGACAGGTAAATCCAGTCTAGAGACCATCATGGAGTGACAGGTAAATCCAGACCCGAGGCCTTCATGGAGTGACAGATCACTCCAGTCCCGAGGCTTCATTGTGTAACAGGTAAATCCAGTCCAGAGACCATCATGGAGTGACAGGTAAATCCAGTCCCGAGGCCATCATGGAGTGATAGGTACATTCAGTCCCGAGGCTTCTTTGAGTGACAGGTCAGTCTAGTCCCAAAATTTCATTTAGTAACAGGTAAATCCAGTACCGAAGCTTCATTGTGTAACAGGTAAGTCCAGCCAAGAGACTATCATGAAGTGACAAGTACATCCAGTCCTGAGGCCATCATGGAGTGACAGGTAAATCCAGTCCAGAGACCATCATGGAGTGAGAGGTAAATCCAGTCCAGAGACCATCATGGAGTGAGAGGTAAATCCAGTCCAGAGACCATCATGGAGTGACAGGTACATCCAGTCCTGAGGCCATCATGGAGTGACAGGTACGTCCAGTCCAGAGACCATCATGAGGTGACAGGTAAATCCAGTCCAGAGACCATCATGGAGTGAGAGGTAAATCCAGTCCAGAGACCATCATGTAGTGACAGGTAAATCCTGTCCAGGGAGTGACAGGTAAATCCAGTCCAGAGACCATCATGGAGTGACAGGTAAATCCAGTCCAGAGACCATCATGCAATGACAGGTAAATCCAGTCCAGAGACATTCATGGAGTGACAGGTACATCCATTCCAGAGACCATCATAGAGATACAGGAACATCCTGTCCAGAGACCATCATCGAGTGACAGATCAGTCCAGTCCCAAGGAATTCATTGTGTAACAGGTAAATCCAGTCCAGAGACCATCATGGAGTGACAGGTACATCCATTCCAGAGACCATTATAGAGAGACAGGAACATCCAGTCCAGAGACCATCATCGAGTGACAGATCAGTCCAGTCCCAAGGGATTCATTGTGTAACAGGTAAATCCAGTCCAAAGACCATCATGGAGTGACAGGTACATCAAGTCCCGAGGCCATAATCGAGTGACAGGTACGTCCAGTCCCGAGGCCTTCATGGTGTGACAGATCACTCCAGTCCCAAAGTTTCATTATGTGACAGGTTAATCCAGTCCAGAGACCATCATGGAGTGAGAGGTAAATCCAGTCCAGAGACCATCAAGGAGTGACAGGTAAATCCAGTCCAGAGACCATCATGGAGTGACAAGTACATCAAGTCCTGAGGCCATCATGGAGTGACAGGTACATCCAGTCCAGAGACCATCATCGAGTGACAGATCAGTCCAGTCCAAAGGAATTCATTGTGTAACAGGTAAATCTAGTCCAGAGACCATCATGGATGACAGGTACATCCATTCCAGAGACCATTATAGAGAGACAGGAACATCCAGTCCAGAGACCATCATCGAGTGACAGATCAGTCCAGTCCCAAGGAATTCATTGTGTAACAGGTAAATCCAGTCCAAAGACCATCATGGAGTGACAGGTACATCAAGTCCCGAGGCCATCATCGAGTGACAGGTACGTCCAGTCCCGAGGCCTTCATGGTGTGACAGATCACTCCAGTCCCAAAGTTTCATTATGTGACAGGTTAATCCAGTCCAGAGACCATCATGGAGTGAGAGGTAAATCCAGTCCAGAGACCATCATGGAGTGACAGGTAAATCCAGTCCAGAGACCATCATGGAGTGACAAGTACATCCAGTCCTGAGGCCATCATGGAGTGACAGGTACATCCAGTCCAGAGACCATCATGGAGTGACAGGTAAATCCAGTCCAGAGACCATCATGGAGTGACAAGTACATCCAGTCCTGAGGCCATCATGGAGTGAGAGGTAAATCCAGTCCAGAGACCATTATGTAGTGACAGGTAAATCCAGTCCAGAGACCCTCATGGAGTGACGGATCGGTCAAGTTCCAGGTATTCATAGTGTAACAGGCAAATCCAGTCCTGAGGCCATCGTGGAGTGACAGGTAAATCCAGTCTAGAGACCATCATGGAGTGACAGGTAAATCCAGTCCCGAGGCCTTCATGGAGTGACAGATCACTCCAGTCCCGAGGCTTCATTGTGTAACAGGTAAATCCAGTCCAGAGACCATCATGGAGTGACAGGTAAATCCAGTCCCGAGGCCATCATGGAGTGATAGGTACATTCAGTCCCGAGGCTTCATTGAGTGACAGGTCAGTCTAGTCCCAAGGTTTCATTTAGTAACAGGTAAATCCAGTACCGAAGCTTCATTGTGTAACAGGTAAGTCCAGCCCAGAGACCATCATGAAGTGACAGGTACATCCAGCCCTGAGGTCATCATGGAGTGACAGGTAAGTCCAGCCAAGAGACCATCATGGAGTGACAGGTACATCCAGCCTTGAGGTCATCATGGAGTGACAGGTAAATCCAGTCCAGAGACCATCATGGAGTGACAGATAAATCCAGTCCAGAGACCATCTTGGAGTGAAAGATCAGTCCAGTTCCGAGGCTTCATTGTGTAACAGGTAAGTCCAGTCCAGAGACAATCATGGAAAAAGAGGTAACTCCAGTCTCGAAGCCATCATGGAAGGACAGGTACATCCAGTCCCGAGGCTTTCAAAGAGTGACAGGTCAGTCCAGTCCCGAGGCTTCATTGAGTAACAGGTAAATCCAGTACCCAAGCTTCATTGTGTAACAGGTACGTCCAGTCCCGAGGCCTTCATGGAATGACAGGTCAGACCATGGAGTCCCGAGGTCTTTATTGGGTGACAGGCAAGTCAAGGCAGAGGCCTTTAGAGAGTGACAGGTAAGTCCAGTCCCGAGGCTTCATGGAGTGACAGGCCAGTCCTGTCCCGAGGCCTTCATTGGGTGACAGGCATGTCCAGGCCAAGACCTTCAGAGAGTTACAGGTAAGTCAAATCCCGAGGCCGGTATAAGTCGAGAGGTACTGCACCAATTAAAAAAAATTAAAAGTCAGCCCGCAAACAGCACCCGCCCCGCAGTATCCTTTTTATACCTGGATTCACCCAAGCCCGTATTTATTCAGGGATTTAGCTCAAAATCAATCAGCTATATCAAATGAAAGTGAAGTATATTTCATAGATTTATTTTCCAAACATATATTCACACACAAAAGTACGTTTAGTCACTGGTTAAACATGCTGTAGTGAAAAATAAGGATTTTGTCCCACCTTTGCTCCATGATGAAGTTCGGCTTCTTGATAAGAAGTTGGCCTGCCACGCTGAAATTGTTCTTTCAGCCTGCATTAGTTGTCATGACACTCAATATTCATTGGTACCACTAACAACCCTGGAATAATCGGTGGCATGTCATCACCGTGCTTTGTTCCCAGGGTCAGTAAATGTAATCTAATGGGATTAACACTACCAACAGTTCTGGCGACATTTATTTCTTCTAAGTATAATGAGAGGAGTTATATTGTTTGCTATATATTAATCATATATTTGATTATTCAGACCTTTTGATGGATGAAATTTCTACATCCAGTCTAAACAACAGTCCGCAGTCCGCCTCGCATATATGCTTTGATTCAGCTCTCTCTCACCGCACAGATTTTGTATCTTTTACTTTTAACCCCCCCCCCCCCCCCCCCGCTCACCACACTGCTCAGTCTCATACTCTTAACAACAGGACTCTGCATGCATGCTGGGTATACAGGGTTTGTAAGGAAATAAATCCACAAGTACACTGGGGCTTCTAAATACATCAGCAGCGTAAGTATAACTTTAGTAAAGAGGGTATTACTTTAGTAATGTAGTCCGTTGTAATATATTTGTTTAGAATTGTTTCAAGGCAAATGGATGGGACACGCATGTTTTGTGGTAAGGCTATCACGGAATACATGTGATAACAGAAATTATTTCCTTGGATTGTGATAAATTTTTCCTTTGACGTTTGACATATGAAAAAAAGTAGCCCCGGCCTTTCTCGCACTGTGACAATTTCTGGAGAGATCCGCATTAGGTAGAAACGACTTCCTAAGCATAAAGGTTGCCGCACACAGCACCATGAATGACTTTCCGCGGCTTGCAGAATAATAAAGTTCTTCACTTACATATAATAAAAATATTTCGGTCTACTTCACCGGAACAAGAAGTGTTTATTCCTGGTGCGTTTACGTCCAAAAGTATGATATTTTTACTGTTACGTTGTACCTGAGGGATAAAACGATGCACATAGCCAATGAACTGTTGTACAAACTCATAGAGCAACCCTGTAACAATTATTGGTATAACTGACAAATGATGGACAAATTGACGTTCCATATAAGGAACTAATTTCAGTCTATAACAGGAGAAAGCCGTCACTGAGAAGACATACTTGCGTATGTGTGTTTGATTGTGTGTGTGTTTGTGCGTGTGTGTATGTCGTTTGTCAAGGAATGGGCGCAGCTGTTGCAGATAATATAGAATGATAAACTTTCCTTCAACATGTAATCTTCTCGACACTTATCTCTTGTCATGCACTTGGAGTGATAATAACATTGATAGTTGACACCGGTGGGGCGGTTCCTACACCTGCTTGCGGCACCATTTCAGATCACTCAGCAATACTCAGTGACATTCTGCTTGAAAAAAAATGAAAAATAGATATTCAGGATATCCAGGGCCCATGATCGAAATTCTTGATCTTTTTATTCTTTAAAATGATCTTTCTGATCATGCATGATGCCTCAGATACCCTCCATATTGAAGAAACTAAAGACCGTTCGTTATGATTCTTTACTTATTCCATCAAAGCTATAGTCGCGTTGTATGATGCACACAAAAGCGATCTAAATAAAATGTTGTCTGATTCCAAGCAAATGTACGTAGGCTGATTGGAATATACATAATGCCGATTAATTGGTGCACCCGACCGCAGAGAGTAGGTATGAAAAAAGACCACCATGATCCTTGTACTCCTCTGTTTGCCTTTAATTTGACAGAATGATTAACTAGAATATACAAAATGCCACACAAGACCCTTACTGTTGAAATAACAATTAATGTTTACCCATACAAAAATCTTATTACCCGAGCCGTTCCGATAAAAGACGATCTAGGCTACTGTATTTTTACACGAATCTGCATACCAGACTTTTACATAATATTTTTATTCCATGTAATGCAGAAAATGTTCCATATAAGCGTCTTTTTATAATAAATGCAACAAACTTTGCTGATGGTAAATGTTGGATGGAATATGTAACATTGATATCGCCCCTTCATGTTGCAATGCATTGCGATGGGAACGAGAGGTGTGAGAGAAATTGAAAATATTATCAAAGCGTAAAAATGTTCGTTTTTATACATAATGACAAACACCGCATAATATGGTTCTGTCTATGGACTAGTTCAGTTTGCTTATTGGTGTTTCAAAAGCTGGTTCGTGCGTCACAGGCACCACCACGAAAAACTGCCCAATCATGGGAACAGTACAACTTATATTACACCTTTAACAGCTGCACGCATTTGGGAAATTAAAAAAAAATATATATTCGATCAATATCACTCAAACCCTTACAGAGATTATTACCTTCAGGATTAATAAATACGGATTAGAAACATTGATTTTCCTTTCTCCTATTTTATATCTTATCGTACCTCCAATAACCACAACAGATGAGTATCAGCAGTAATTAATTGACCAATAGAGACATCAAAGGATTTTTAAATGAACGAATCTCTCTCGGCTATATATAAATCAGTATCCAAATTAGTGAAAACGCCCCAGTTTATAAAAACGTTTTCCACTACTGACGGTTTTGTGTCTGTCATCTGTTTTTCTACCGTCTCAAGCATGCCAAAGTAGGCGAATAGCATTTCTTGTACTTTTTTTAAACATACAAGTATCAACAATACGACGGGTGATTTAGGACAAAGGGACGATTGATTTCTTCTAAGATTTCCAGATAGTATCTTGATATTTCTCGAAATATTATCTCCAAGTATCGAGATAAATAAACAATTTCCTGTGTCCTAAAACGGGCACTTAATCTGTGTCGTAAAGATATCTGTCTTCAGAGTAACACAATCATCACAAAATGGCGGGAAAATAGTGGACAGAGCGCAGATTACACATACAAACACGCATCGTCATCAACATCATCTTAGAGACGGAAAAAAAAACAACTTCCGAGTAGCACGTAGCAAAACAAATATTACCAAAGCATTTTTTTTAGCTCAGCTGACCATAGGTCATCTGAGCTATAGCGATCCCTCTTTGTCCGTCCGGCCCTCCGTCCTGCCGTCCGTCTGTCCGCCAAGGCACAAATCGCAAACTGTTGATGTATGAAATTCATTCATTTAGCACTAAGAATGTTGTTTTGGTGTCCTTGGCTGCAAAACAAAAACTTTGCACTTATCCCTGAAACTGAAACACTGCATCAACTGCACATACAAAATTGTTACCATACATAATATGAAGCCAGTTCTTCAGATCTGTTGCGGACATAATTGTAAAATTGTAACATTTTCAGCTGTTGATGTATGAAATTCACACTTGAGATAAAATTTCTCTTTATAATTGCATGGATTTTTCTTAAATGCGGCAGGCAAATTGATGACAGAAAGCCCTTTCTGTTATTGAAGACTGGTGGCGCCATCTATATTTTCTTTATTTTTGCCCATTTCTTTATTATATTTTTTGAACTCAGAAATTACGGCTGGCCAGTTGTTAAGAAGACACAAATCGTACCATGACTCATGGGTCACTTATTTATATGATATACAGCTAAGGTATAATGCCCGTATAATGTTTATACATTTAAAATACATTGCGTTTACACTGCTGCGGAGGAGTAGGCCTACCTCCCGCAGATAAGGATTATAGTGGTTGTCCATGCAGATCAATACATTACATGCCGGGTCCGGGGTCGTCAGGTCTTAATATATATTACCTGCTTTAGTGACACGTGAATGTTAATTTTTCATGAGCCTTAATTAATTATTTTTTTTACTTGTTGGTTTCCGTGTGGGCTGTATCTATATATAGTTCAATCTGTCACATCCTCCCTAGGGGGAAGCTGCATATTCATCTACTTGTTGTATGTGACATAGGCCTATAGCATTATGACAGCTATATATATATATATATATATATATATATGCTGGTAGGCGATATGACGTAAATAAGTTTCATTGGATGTCATATGAAAAATGTTTATATAAAGTAAACCTCAAATTGTATTGTAATATATATCCATGTAAGCGTACCTTTATGAACTTTTTACTTATTACTGTTTTTCTCCTTTCCAGAATTAAGCCATGCCGAGAACAAATTAACTATTAATTAGTTAATTAACTCAATTAAAACCAAGTTCTTAAGGTATCACTATAGTCAAAAACTTGTGTATCTAAAATCATGTTTCTATCCACCCAACAACTGAAATTTTTAATTTTGATTAAATAAAAATATGTTAAATTTTACTTTTCAACAATAAAGGCACACAGTAGAGGAAAATGTTTTCGAGATATTGTTATGCATAGTCCACTTAAAGTGGCTTAATGTTACAAGATGCTCAAAATGGCGTACCTTTTCTTTAAGGTTACAAAATCATGTGAAAATAAAAGAAAAGGTAAACATGAAGCATACTATCAGAAAGATCACTGTACCAGATTTAAAATTATACACACTAATGGGGTCTAATATGAACTTTAAACAATTTCTTAAAATGATTTTAGATATAGGGGTTTTGACGATAATGATATCTTAAGCCAACCAAACTATTGGACCGGTATTAAAAAAAAACAAAGTAAAAAGGGGTATCATATAGGACTTCTGTTGTAGATCGAAACATAAATTATTTTTGTTAACCAGTACGTGGGTTAGTCATTCCTACTTGCATGGAGATATGGTTATATCATGACACTCTGAATAATGGCTAATGGCTAATGGCCAACTGGCGCCAGTATACGGCTTCCATGTTCAAGTGGTTTACTGTATGTACAGGTGATATCAGGTAAACTGGAGTATTGACAGCACTCTATAGTGTTTCGCCTGTATATTTAGGTACAAACAGTACGGTCTAGGTCAACTAGCGGTACAGCCCTTAAGGTGAGAGTTTACTGACTCACGGATTGTTGGACAGCCGGAACTGTTCAAATACATTTGGGCACACATTTCTTGTGTAGCATAAAGACACCATATGATCCCTAAATATTACCATTAATACAGATGCTTAGGCGATATTATGAACATAACCGCAGTATTTTTTCTTTAGACAAAAAGCGCATCTCTATATCTGGTGAAAAAGTATGTTTATTTGTAATCATGATGGTAGATAATTGACGTGCATGAATCCATGAATACAGACACCATAAAATTAATTGCCTGTCAGCATATACATTAGCAAAAACAAGTAGAACGTGAAAGGAAGATTCTCCCGCGTGTCTAGAATTTTTTAAAATTATTTTAAAGTATTATCTTGATCAGACATGAGACGACAGACAGGTCATCACAGTGGGCCGGTAGGTGGCGACATCTAGCAGAAGATAATCGAATTAAAATAACTGAACCCAACCGGCCACATGAGGGGTCCGACGCGACTTTCTATTATGTGTTGTCTTGCAAAATGCGTCAAACTCGTGTGTAAAAACAAAACTTAATAATGGAAGAAAATTTAGCAGTAAAATCGTTCGTTTGAAAGATATTTCAAATAAAAATGTCATGTTAGATTTTAGGGATATTATTTGTAATTTTGAGACACGGAAGTTTACATACGATACGCATGCGCATTAATTGTTTCCGGGCCGGCTCTCGCGTGTATGTTTCTGGTTGGCTGCCAACAAGAATCTAGCCAAACGCCAAGATGCTCAAAATTTATACTTTACGCAGAATTTTAGCCACTCTTTTGGTTTTTCTGTTGCAATTCCTCGCTAATGTGTCTGGTATAGGTGAGGTCATTTATGCTGTCAATTGCGGAGGCGATGCACACACCGACAGTCATGGAATTCGGTATCAGAAAGACACAAATGTGCAAGGCATCGCTTCCGACTACGGGCGATCCATGTTGATACAACGTGTTAGCCAACAAGATCAGATTATTTATCAGACAGAGCGATACGCGCTTGCTAATTTTTACTACGAAGTGCCGATCAAATCTGATGGGTCTTATGTGTTATGGTTGAAATTTAGCGAAGTTTGGTTCGCACAACCCAACCAAAAGGTAGGGCATCTTTTGTGAATCGAGTAACTTTCAGTTTCACTGGTTTCATTTGACTAAACTTAGTGAAAGTAAAAATATCTAAATTACCATTTTCAGTGATGATAAGTTCCTGTTTCAGATTGATGAAAATCTTTCATAAAACATCATGAACAAACATGAATCTTAAGTGTTCACTTATCACTATTGCATAAGTTGTAGTTTTGTGTAAATAAATCCATTGTTTTATTAAACATCAGAAGGGAAGATAAACAAGTGATGAAGGTGACAGCACTCGGGAGTATGTGGCAGGGTTGCCATGGTAACCAACTGAGTTAAGCAGACTCTTCAAACATTAAAGAAACCTTCAAAAGAAAGGCTGCATTTTAAGTAATATGACACTACTTGACAGGAATTAATATATAGCTTGGCTTCAAGATTGTCAAGCATAATGTATTTTAACATGGAACATTTTATTTTATGTTTGCTGTTCTTTGTTATAATGTGTCATGTGTAACACAATAAGAATGAATTCTATTTTTGACAATATCATTTATGAGTTGGTAATAAATGTCTGGTTTGTTTTTCAGGTTTTCAACGTAGTGTTGAATGATGACCATGTTGTGGTCGACAGTTTGGATATTTTTCATCGAGCTGGTCGAGGAATAGCTCATGATGAATATGTGCCTTTTACAATAAAAAACAATCAGCTAATAGCAGGTGGGGTCCAGTCAGCATTCCCATCAGACAGAAAACTCAAAATAGAGTTTGCAAAGGTATGCACTGCTTAAACAGTTGTAACCTGTTTTTCCTCGTATATTTAAAAAAGAATAGCACCAGATAGAAGGCAGACCACCACAAAGGGAGTGCCCCTGGGAATGCCCCTACACCATTAAGCCTGCCGGCCACTAGAGATTTTCTTGTGATGGAACTAAATTTGCAAGGGATCTGTGACTTGTTGCAGACAAGAAACCTGCGATCATCTGCAATGCAGTTTGCAACATTAAGTTGTTTGCTGGAGTTTTGGTTAGATGACTGAGTCTGCAACCAGTCAGGGACCAGTTGCAGACTGAGCTCGAGGTGTGAAGTGTGGTGTCCCCCCCCCCCCCCCCCCAGACAGCTTTTTTTTTGTGATCCTCAGAAAAGGAGATGAATTGATGGCGATGTGGAATTAAACACACTGTCTGTACAACCAGACTTGGTACAAATACCACATTGAAAACAAAAAAAAGAGGGCATATGAATAGATAGGAGTGGTATTGGGCTGTTCTGTTGAGTTGTGGCCAATATTGTGACAGTTTTGTTAAATTATATTTTTAGTCACACAAGTTTATCATCTCCAAATAAAAATAAACGATACTGGAAACTTTGTGATTTTGAGTCTGTGACTGATTGCTTAAAGGCAGTCGCAAGAGGCTGCAGACCTTCAGAGGCTGGTTGCTGAATGTCAGTCGCAAGCAGTCACAGTTGATCACTGACTGTCTGCCACTGGTCACAGATAAAAATCACAGGAAATGGCCAGTGTGTGGCAGGCTTTATTGACAGCCAAAAATATAATGGGTCCAACTACCAAAACCTAAGTTCCAGACCCTAAATGGTGAAACCACAGCTGGGTAAAATAGGTTTTAACCAGGTATTATCCAGGATTCCCGACCTTTAAGCCTGAGCCCTATTGAATAGAGTGATGTGCCTTGCACAAAAAAAATGAGGAGTTAAAAGTGTCAGTGTTAAATAGCTTCTTTTCAACAGGGGTGAGGTGGTCGGAGACATCTGGCTTGCTACCAATGTGTGTGTAACTTCTGCTGACCAATCAGAAAGTAACTGAGCATTGGTAATGCTTTATGAAAACAAGTAAGATTTGAAAAACCATGGGTAATAAACTGGGAAAAATAACTTAAAACCTGAGTTTTACCCTCTGAGTTGGGTAGAAGTACTTAAATAAGTTTTACCCAAGTCGAATACAAACCTAGCGCCAGATCAGCCCTCTGACATTATGGCCAGATCACTGGCTTGCCAGAGTGCCTGGACATCTAACTCTGAGGATCGCATTATAAGGCCCCATGAGGATGCAAATATTTTCGTCTTTTTTGACAACGCCTCATTGCTTACAAATATTGTGTCACTTCAAATAAACCCACTTGTCCTTTTAATAAGTTTCTTATCTCTCCAACGACACCTACCATGTGTGTGAAATATTCTGTTATAATCCAAAATATTTGTATATTGTTCTGCATGTATGGGAGATTTCTGCCTGCGGTCTGCCTGCCAACTGTATGCGGAGATAAGGTTATAAAACCCTGAAATCCTACACTTAAGTGGCAGGATCAGTTGGCAGCAAATGGCAGTCTGGACCAGTATTTCAGGCAAAGGGCACCCACCGGATAAGATCCTTTATCTTCATCAAACTTGAATGAAATTTTCCTTCCCCAACCAAAACATAAGTTTCATGTAGATCTGTTCTTGCATCGTTAGGTAATCCTAACAAAAATGGTTAATAACATAAGTTACATAACCTCTGTTACATAGGCAGTGAGAAAAACCCAAGAGAGCACATCTCTGCCAGTTTTGGATTTCCATTCAATCTCTCTTCTAAAACTCTTGATTGTTGTTTAAGGTATGAAGGGGGACATGTGGGCTCCAAGTACAAATTGTGAACCCTTCGAACTTTGATGGTCCAACTGGATAGGCATTGGACTCTTGAGAAATGAATTGTTTGAATGCTTGATTATTTGTCAACTAGTATATCTAGAGCTCTTTGTGGGCCACAGTTGTTTAATTTTCCAATGCTGCTACTTGGGAGGGGAGAGGGGAGCTAACTGCATTAGACACAGCCCTGACTCTATGCCATACAGACAGTAATTTGGAGGCAGTTAGGTGCAATTAGATGAATATGGTATTTTACAAATGTGAAGGATATAATTTGTGTCATTTAGAGTGGAAATATTATTAACTTAACCAGCATAATTACCTGCATAAATAGTAACTTTAGGGATTTTGTATGAATATAACATATTATGATGTGATATTCATCAAGTCGCTGAGCAATGCAATGGCCGATCCTGGGGGGTGGGGGTGGTCCAGGGTATCTGGACCCTCCCAACCCTGTTTTGAGCCTTTTTTTTTGTTTCAAACCAAATTTTGCGACCTTGACTCCATCCTTTCTGGACCAGAGGACCTTTTTTTTTAGGTTCATTTTAGTCTTTGTGGGTTGGACCCACCCCTTTCCTAAAACCCTGGAGCCGCCCCTGCCACGTCAGCTGGTGTTTCCTACTTTGTGCTTGAATTGTATTATGCATAGAATCAGGATTCCCTTCACACAGCTTAAGAAACCTGTAATAGCCATTCCTGTAAATGTTTAATTGGTTAAACTTAACTGGTTTAATTAATTGTTCAATTTTGTTTTATGAATTGAAATTTGCAAACATTTTATTTTTTAAAATAAACTTATTTTAAAATTTAGTATTCTAAAAAAAATATATATGGCACTGATAGCCTGATACAGATTAGATTGATTACTTTTATTTGCTGCTCTCTGCATATACATGTTCATACATCAAATAATAAGAATTTAGGATACCTTTGAGAATTGTATTTTCTTCTTTTACAAATTTTAATATCTGTTCGCTTTAATATATGCTGTGAAATGGCCTCTTTTTAATAGAAAGTGTCATAATCATATTCGCATGTATACACCTCACAGTAGCCAAAGTAACAGTTTTCTTTTTATCTTTGCAGCTTGATAAAGATAATCCCAAAGTTAATGGGCTTATTATCATGAAAGGAACAATAGAAGGTAAGACAATATTTTGTATCATTAGAAATTTGCCAGATTAATATGGGTATTATGGTACCCAGTGGCGGTTCCAGAGAGGGGCACCCACAGTGCAATATCTCCCATTTCATCTATTTACTTTCCCAATATTTGTGATTCATTTTCAATTTTGAGGTTTCTTTTTTAATTAAAAATTTGATTTTAAGTTACGGACAGTTTATTACTTTCAAATTCACTATAGTCGAGGGTTTAAATGAACAGCTGTATAATTTGCTCCTTTAGGATATAATATCTAAATATTTCTATAATGGGGTAGGAAGTCTTTTTGTTATTACACTCTGCTGGGTCATAACACTAAGGGACCCCCCAAAATCGCACTCATCTGTGAGTGAGGCACGGCCTGCAGAGTTCTCAGTTTGGGTTTGGGTCGACTGTGAACAGTCTCATGACTCATCTGTTGATACCAGTACTCAAACTCAAGGTCTGTGCTCTGCTGTATCCTGTGTGCTGTTGAGACCATTGAAGCTGGCAAAATGTAAGGGTTAACAAGACTTTGACAAATCAGTTATTTCATCCTGAGCATTACAGTTAAAAGAAGATATTTTGCAGGTTACAAACATAGATGCTCCTTTTCGCCATAGACATCAACATGTTGTAAACGAATGAAACTTTATATCCTAATTTTGAAGAAACATAAATAGAAAATACTGAACCACTCTTCATTTTGACCACATTATTCAAATACATTTAAGTGAACAGTTTCTGAGCAACAGATAATCATGAAATATTGTGGTGACAAGTTCCACAAAATGCCTCTTTACATTACCTATTTGAAAAATTTCCCGATGTTGGGAGGCAGGGGGCCCCATACCCCCTTCCCTTATACTGTAGATTCAGATAATATTGTGGGCTTAAAATTTTGTGGTTTTTGTGCAAAACATATTGATTCATCAACTCTCTGTTATCACACTTGATTACACTATATCTATAGAAAACAGATCACTTGATTGGAAGAAAAATTTAACGGGACTTTTCTCAAGAAAAGTTTTAACTTCTACCTCAAGTACATGGAAGTAGTCAAATGAAGTGCCTGTAAATTGCGAAAGGGGTCATGAGACAAAGAGATTGGTTCATCATGTTCGAGATTTTTAAAAAATCAGGTATCTGCTGAAAGGGCCGACAAGACAGGAAGTTTACTCAGCTGAAAAATAGGTGAGCATAATAGATGAACTATAAATTTGTGTCACTTACTCAGGGCTCACATTAATATACAACTATCAGAAATATTCAGAGGAAATACTATTACACAGTGATTATTAAAGTGTCTTTTATGCAACATCTTTAGTCTCTGCAGTGTATCCAGAGTATTGCAAATGAGTTTACATTGTCTTTAAGTCAGTGAAAATTTGGATATGTGCAGGCCTTCATTCTGGCAGTATAAGAAGTACTGCTATGCACAACAGAAATGTGGTATTATTCATGAACCTTTCACATGAGCTGATTCGAAGAATTTGCTGTGTGTGGTTTGATAGGGGTTGATATTAGCTGAATAGATATGTAGTGGTTTAAGTATTACTGTAAAATAGAAAACTTATGAATCAAATTTTTATGATTTAACATATAGAGTGTGTAAAGGCCCATGCATTGAATGTATATAAACTTATCTTGTATTATACTGTAATACACAGTGTTATAGAGAGGAAAAGCATCAGCATTGTGCAACACAGTGAGGACAATGATTCTAATGCTGAACATGTCACTTCAGTCATAAGTTAATTACCAAAATTTACCTTTTACTGTTACCCGGAGAAAAACAACATAAAATAATTTACACATTTATAATTATACTTTTGCAGCTGTCATTGCTTTATATACATTTTACTTAGCTGAAGTGTTTTTCTTTGAGAGGCTAATTACACGTTCATAACAAGATTTGTAGGTTGAAACTAGGGGTGGGCAGATCATCGAGTTTTATCAAAAGTCAGTCAGTTTGCTGCCTCTTTCAAGCACTCGATTACCAAAGCCAATTATCAATTACATCATAATCATGATAATGAGTCTGTGTTCCCAAATAACATCCATATGTAACTGAGTTTACCACAGTAGATGTGAGAACGGAGGACGTAATTAATTCTCTGTGAACTGGCAGGGAGCTGCAGAATTTGCGGGGAGTTTTGTAATGAGATGTACATTGCACAATATGGGCGGTATGGCATTAGAATAAATTCTCCAGGTCTATGCAGCAAGTAGATGTCCTGGATTGTGTTTTAATTCTTGATTATTATAAATAATTAAAATGAAACTTTTAAAAGCATATTTTACTAATAATAGGAAAATATATAAAAAAGCAAAAACCTTTTTTCTTAAGGTAGAATTACAAAGACATGCGGGCTTTGTTAAGAATTACAGTTTCACAGAAAACTGCATGTTTCTTTAACCAATGAACCAATTATTAATCGATCATCAATCAGTTTGCTCAATCAATTATGAAAAAGGAATGGACTCCCACCACTAGTTGAAACTAAATCCATAAATTCATCTGTTAAGCTTGAACCTTTAACATTAGTCTGGACTGGTCATGTCTAGGGATGAGCATTTCGGTATTTTGTTAGCAGTCTGGTCAAGTCCAGCCTAAAATTGTGGACTGGACTGGTCCAAGCAGTTCGGTCCTCACCTCTACAGTGTTAGCACCCCCTGTTCTAAAATTTTTGGATCTGCAACTGGTGCCTTCTTCATATATTGAAGTGGCACTGTCTCCTGTCATGCCAGGTTATAGTACAGATGACTGAGACTTTTTATGTTCATACCTAAATTGTGTACTGCAAGTTGTTGGTTATCAAAAGCTTGCTTCCCGCAAAATCTTTATTTATTTTGGGGTCTGCCCCATGATATCTACTGGATATGATCTGCTAGTAAAATTGTGATTATAAGAGGATATCAGATCTTTCCCACAAAATGTAAACTGTAACTTCATTAAATTCAGTGGAAAATGATATACAAAAATTATTTATAAGTTAATAAAAATATTTATTTTTTTTATTCTCACTGGATATAAAATACTGGATATGGACTGCTAGTAATAGGATGATAATCAGATGATTCACATAATATGTATTGCATTTATAAAATTCAGAGGTGTTATATTTCAAATACTAATAAGCAAGATCAGTTCATAAAAAAAATTCTCCTTTGCACTCAGTCAGATATTTTTACACATTCACCAGCTTTAAAGTCCTTTCATCTTGATAGTTACTAATTGAATGTTTGATAGTTTTTCATCAGAATCAATTAACCAAAATACTTTATAATTACCACCTAAAACTTCGGTCTTTAATAGATATAACTATTCCATCTAACAGAAGATTGAAGTATGAATAGCCTGCAATCAGCAAACTGGAGCTTTAATAGCTGTTTAATAGTGAACTCCCACATGTTCATCAGTTTGGATATCTTGTATAAATTGTCTGTAGATATTTTGGAATTCTGATCACTTTCTGCAGTTGACATTTTGGGTATAACAATATTGGGGAAATTTTTATGAAAAGACCCCTGTTGTTGCAACCCAGCCCTGCCATATTGAGTTTGG
Organism: Sipunculus nudus; assembly: GCA_026874595.1. Classification (NCBI taxonomy): domain Eukaryota; kingdom Metazoa; phylum Annelida; class Sipuncula; order Golfingiida; family Sipunculidae; genus Sipunculus; species Sipunculus nudus. The sequence goes on along the minus strand of CM049312.1, from coordinate 13,272,839 downwards.
GTAGTACACAGTGGGAGTTCTCTTATAATATGTAAGCCATAGATGTATCCAGTTTCCACACTGAACTGAGTAGTGTAAAATACCTCTAAACCTGAGCTCTACAGACTAGTCCCTTTGAAGCCCCAATACTTGAAACTGTAGGTAATAACAGTTTTTATTATTATTTATGTGTTCAAGCTATAAGGATGAAATCTCCTGTTTTGGTCATCCAGTTCTGTGTAGTAATTCATAAATTGTAAGTATGAAGGCCAGTGTATAATGACTGCCCTTCAGCTGTGCTTCAATGTAGCAGCATTTACATGTTTTGGAAACCTTGGTGATATATTCATTATTTTCTGTCTGTTAAAACGGGCAGATACAGATTCCTTTGGGACTGGTATCTTTGATGTCCATAATGTGTGTTGTCTTTTATGTCAAATAAATCTTTCTTGATGATCTTTTTGCTTTTCTTAATGTGATTTAAAGCAGATTTGTTATTGTTTAATCTCATGATTTAATCCATTTCAGCCTTAGGGATTAAAGTTCTTAACAGTTTTCACTCCGCTTGTTACCATGGTGACACTGAAGGAATTCCCATGCTGACACTGAAGCTATTAAAATGGTGAAACATTCAATTTTATTATCATAGTTGCATGTTGATAAAACTGAAGTTATTACCATAGTGATAGTCTGAACTAGTCCGATGTTTCCACCACAGTGACACATTAAATTTATTACTATGGTGACATGCTGAAGTTACCATGATGACACTGAAGTTTCCATCATGGTCATACACACCTACACACCTACACACACTATGGAGACACACTGAAGTTATTGCCATGGTGACATGCTGAAGTTATTACCATGGTGACACACTTAAGTTATTAACTTATTTTCCCAATGAACTTGCAGGAGGGAATATAGTAACACCTCTGTTTGAGCATCCATCTTAGTGTTGGTATGTCCAACCATCTGGAATTGGCTTGTGGACCGATTTGAAGCCAAGCCATTTGACCAAAACCTTTCATCTTTCACATATGGCTCACCCATGGACAGATAAAGAACCCCTTTTGATTTAGAGGTAACAGGGTCAAAGGTCAAAGTTACGAGTCCAACTTCTTGAAAAAGCTTGTGGACCCATTTTAAGCAAAACTGTTTAACCAAAACCTTTCATCTTTCACATATGGCTTCCTTACCCACAGATGAATAACCTATCAATTTTGAAGTCATGGGGTCAAGGCCACAGGACCCGCTTCTTAGCAAAGCTTGTGGATGCATTTTAAGCCATGTTGTTTGACTTTCATCTTTTACATAAACCCTATCGAGTTTAAGGTTACAGGGTTATAGGTCAAGGTCACAGAGCTACCCTCCTGGTATTCACACTGTAAATGTAATACACCAAGTTTAATTACGCTTCTATGCAAGGAGATGCTCTGCTTTGTGGTGCCCTTGTTACCATAGTGACACACTGAAGTTATTACACAATGGAGTAGCTTAATATGTTGTGAACCAGTGGTAACTGCTGGTCTGTGAGTATGAGACTCCAGTGAGCATGCTGTAAAGAGTATTGAATCACAGCAGAAAATATGTTTATATGGGAATACTTTATGAACAGTGAAACCTTATCAGGTCTGTAAGTCTGTGTTATGAAAGCGATCTTGTACAGGGCTAGGTGATTCAGACTTGGTCTCTGATAATTTCTTTAGTGTGGACCTTTCAAATCATCAGGGCATCATAAAGTCAGAGGGAGCATGTTGTACATGACAAGGACTAGACCTATAATGTTGTGCTGTGCAGGTAAATAGATACTGATATGATGGCTTCAAAGATCTTTGTCTTTAATCAACACACCATTAGTTATTATTAATAGCCTTTTGTGCATTCACTTCCATCAGTTGCATGCCAGATACAGATCTTATTGTACAATTTGACTTAGTCTATGATTGGGGCTTTGTTGAGAAGACGAGAAATACATGTGTCACATTCCCATTGTGAACTTGAATGTGAACTGGTTGATGTCACTTTACCATTGAGAAGTGGTCTGCAACACATTACCATTGTTTAACAAGTCTGCGTCACTATACAATTGTTGAGTACTCTGTGTCACTTTTCCATTGTGAACAGGAGTGTGTCATTCTACTATTATGAGCTCAGCTGTGTCACTTTTTATTATACGCCCGTCTATGAGGGGATGCATTATGGAACACCCACCATCCATCTGTCAGTCCGTCCATCCACCCGTCTGTTAAATTTTAGTGCTGCCCCGATAACTTACCAGGGCATTGATGGATTTTTACGAAACTCACCATTACTACTTACCAATAGATTATCAGGTCTGAGTTCCATTTTGGGTAAAATTCCACATATTTAATAAGGTCAGAGGTCACATGACTACTTTGTTGTGTCACAGCGATAACCTACAAGGAATATGATGGATTATGATAAAACGTTAATCAGTAAAATATCTAGCTTAAGTTCAATTTCCGAAAAACTCAATGCATATAATCAATGAGGTCAGAGTGTAGAGGTCAACACAATAAGTCCGGATTCAGCAGCAGATAAATATAAAACATTTATTTGTAGAATATAACTTCATATAGGCACAAACACAATTGATATATGAAAATAATAAGGGTGTGGACTGTATGAACCGGACTTCCAAACTGCTCCAAGTCTGACCATCAATTAATTTGGCCTCGCCTCTCTACTAGCCAGCCGTTATCCCTGCTTGCAATTAGCAGCTGAGAAGGGATCAGTACCTTGATAATTAGAGGTGTTGACATGACTAATGGTATCGGGAGCAGTCTTAATTAGAGAGTTGTGTCACCTCAAGCTGAGGAAACAGATTGGGGGTGACACATAATTAGAACTATTGTTATCTAAACTGTATGAAGTCTGTCTCTATATACAAAACACACTTCAATGTTGCATTAGTTTCAGCCTTTAAATATACCTGAATGATGTAATACTTATACATTATATCAGAAAAGTTACTGGTCCTGACATGATGAAATACAACAAAATGCTACACTAAAATATAATACTAAAATATATAGAATATATGCAAGAGTTAATACATTACAAGAGGTCAGCACATATTGGAAGCACAAAGGTGGCTTACCAAAAATCCTCTGGATTTTTATGAAACTCATTGTAAATATAAACCAAAAGTTTCTAACCTCAATATCATGCTGATGTAAAACTTTTAAAAAAAATTGATATAATAAAAGAAATTAAGAAATAATTAAAACTTCATATATTATCAGCTTTGTTTGTCTACCAGTCTGCCTGTCCTTTTTTTAAATATTAAATAATTGTGAATGAACTTTTTTTTCATGTAAGGATTATTGAATCAAATGAAAATCCTATGTTTATACACTCTAATAATACAGAGATGTTGTAACTCATCATTCCATTGCCCCCCCCCCCCCACCAATTCCTATTAGACTTTTTTCTTCATCCAATATTTCTTTTTAGATTTTTACCTTCAAGGTCAACTTCAGCTGAGCACAGTGACCCATGAGTCCCTTGTTTTTAAAAGGTTTACATGCTCAACACTGAATATTTTCGTAACTTTGAGCATTAGTGCTGTAGCATAAATTAGATATAGCACAAATTCACAACATAAACAAGGACCTGTTTTTCATTTGGCAAAACATTATTTGCTCCATCAAAATAAATAGGGGTGAATCCATAATAAATTTGGTTTGTATGGCCTTTCTTTTTTAACCATTGTGTCTTTCTAACAATTCCAGTCTATGTGAATGCTTATTCTTGTCAAGTATAAAACTGGTGAAATACAACTATTACAATTTTGTGAACTTGCAGAGGTTCCTAAGTTACCACCATTGCCAGGGCGACAGGAAACCATGGCAGAGGAAGAAGAGGAAGAAGAAGACGAGAGTGAAGATTCAAGCAAGAAAAACGCACAGAAGAAACGACCAGTATCCTCAGGCCCCAAAGTGGAAGACCCATACGCCAGCGACGATACGGGAAGCATGATGCTGCCTGTACTAGTTGCGATCGGTGCATTTGTGCCTCTTCTTTTTTGCTTATGCCGATTGTAGTTTTATGCCCACCCTCACTTTTATTTTTATCTGTTAGGAGTATCAGAGCTGGATATGCAGCCAATGTGGCACCAGGGACCAGTCATGTGACCTGTCATGTGACCAGTCATGTGACATGAGCCAATATGAAATTTTGTGTCCTCTTTTTGCTGGATACACCATGAATTCTGTCCTGTTGTTGTTGTTGTTTTTGTTGTTGTTAACAAGCTACTAAAATGTGGGAAATCTTTCAGAAATAAGCATTTTAGGAAAAGGTCATTGGAATGAGTCAAATGTAACCCTATGTATTCCCTGTATGGCTGTGTATTTATGGACGTGTGTGTGGCACTAAGATATATATTGTTGATTACAGTACAGGCAGGAAATATTTTCTTCTGATTGTAAACATATGGAAAGGGCTATAGAATTATGATCAATATGGTAAATAGAGAATTCTGTAAAAAAAAAAATCAGTTGTTCCTTAAAAGAGTGTAATCTGGGCAAGTACCTTTTTTCACCATCAGAAAAACAAAGTAATCATTTTAATCAGGGTTATTATTAACTCATGTATTTGGTAGGTTGAATTAAAAATTTTTTCTATTATTGTTGGCAGATTATGTTTTCGTTTCATTCAAACTTAAAAGTGAAGTAATAAGATGTAGGGTGTCAATTATGAAATTGAATACAAATACAGGTACGGCTCCACCTCACAAAGCTGTACAAATGAGCACAAGGTTTGTATTGTTAATGTTATGTAACCGTGTAACAATGGTGTCTGAGTGATTTTCTGTGTAACAGTAGTTCATCTGGGCAGGTTATCATTTATAATGTATAAGTGTTTAATATTGCATCCACGGCTCAAGCACAATACAACAATATCCTTTGGGTTTTGAGCCCCCTTGTTGATATTTTGAAATATCTATCATCAGTCACATTCAACATATTCCCAGAGTTTGTGGTAATTTATAACAATTTTGGTTTAGTACAAAAAAATAAATGCTGGCAATATAATGTAGTGATAAAAAATATGCAGAATATAAGGTGAACAGTGCTTTGGTATTTAAGTTCTTCATCATCTACATCATCAAGAATTATTAGAGTTTAGGTTTCGAAGTACAGCATAGGTTTCTGACAGGCAGAATAGTGAGAATACCCCTCCAAATGCTTCACTTATGAAAAAAAGCTAAATATAGAATGTTGTCCATTATCTGGATGCCAATAGATATAAGCAGAGCAAACAGAAGGTTAATTGTTGAAATGTTTTAGAAAGTCTTTAAGGTACTAGATTTATTAACATTATAGTTTAAGGTACTGCAGTAACATATAGGGATGTGGGACAGGAGGCTCTTTGACATGACTTGTACAAGTAATGAATGTGTTTTCTTTGAATCAGAATGTACTACATGTTTTAAATACACCTTTGTTACTTTCTGTGATCTCTCTTGTTTTGTGAACTGGTGAAATTTTGTTTCCTATGGTAACAGAAAATATGTATTTGAAACATAAAATGAAACCAGAATGATTAAATGAACAGTTTTTAAAAACCCCAGCAAAATGTAAGTACTTGCACAGTCATTATTTTAGGGGAGGTTCATCTTAAGGTAATGAGGAAATATGCTATATAAGTTTTAGCATTAGATTCAAGAAGAAGTAAATTGAATTTTAATGAATTTTAAACTCAAATGAAACCTTGTTATTATAGATGAAATAACTGAAAATATCTCTAATTTTAGTGAATTTGAATTATGCAAGTGGCAAAACAGGAAACCAGGAAAAACTGATACCATTTTACCATATTTAAGTAGAATAAGTGAAAAATGCTTCATCTGAATTACATTTTCATAAATAACAGGTCCATAGCCTTTTGTGGCATAATGAGTTAAATGTAGATGAGAGAGAAATTTTTTCCTGTCCTATAAATCTTACATCCGCAATGCTCATTTTAACATTCTGAGAATGTTAAAATGAGCATTGCGGATGTAAGATTTATAGGACAGAAAAAATTTAAAAGTTGTAACCTGTTGGTTAGGTGTTCTGGAGTTTCTTAGGTTTCTAGAGTTACTTTAAGGCACTGGGATTACAGGATCTTTGAAAAGAGGGACCTCCACCCCCTGGCACAGGTTAACAAGTACATGCCGGTAGACTATACATAACTTTCACGCTGAAGTTATGGGAAGAAAACTGCACCAGAAATCAACTTGTTCTACTTTTTTGTATTAAAAGTGTATAATTCAGTTTACCCATTGTTTCTTGTAGATAAATAAAGAGGTGGTGTGTGCCCCCCTCTAACCCTGCCACTGCTGGGAGAGTTCAAACTGAGGGACTTCTGCTCATTAACCTAACATCTAAAACCTCAGGTTCAGCCCCCCAGAAAGAATATAAAGCTGTGTTTCCATGTGCTTGTATGTGTGTGAATGAGGGCGATTCCATTTGCACATAAATGGTTTAAATGGCAGATATATTTGTGCAGTGGATTGAGCAGGTCTGGTGCAGTGATATCATTTAACCCTGAATCCCTGAGTTTACACAGACCCTTTATGTGAAAATTACTCCTGTGGCGATTTTTCACGCACATACGCATATACACTGAATTCACACTTGGAAACACCCCAGTTACAAAATCATATGAATGATTTTCACGCAAATACACCCACATTGAAACACCCCATTGATGCTTTTAATTCCAGTTCCTATCGTTTATGTTTGTTTTGTGATGCTGCTTGATACCATAAACTATCTAACCAGGATTAATGTTTTGTGGACAGGAGTCAGGGTATGCTGAAGATGGTGGAATATGTGTATTGTGTAACAAACAATATTTTTAGTAAATTCAGATTTCCTTAATTGTCTTAAATATTTTTTATTAGTGTATTGTTTATTAGTTAATTCTTATCGGGGCAGTTTTTCATTTTTCAAATTTGATCAGAATTTAGGGATGACATGTTATTCTTGCTTAAGTTGTTTTGGGTCAGGCCCAGTTTTCCGAGACCTCCAGAACTTTCAGTTTAAATTTTAAAAGTTACTGAAGTTGACTTCATATTCGCAGGGTTAAAATTTTACAATTTTTTTACCTTTTCGGTGTTTCACAAGGGTTCAATTTTTGCGATCATACAAAATAGAAGATCTATACACAGAATACCCATTATTATTTAAATTAATTATGTCAAATATTATGTGCACAATATCATATTGATAAAAATATTGCTTGTTAATGGCAAACAATTGGAAAGATCTTAAATCATTTAAAATATCAATCTCTGAACATACACTATCTTATTATTCATCATGTCAGTATTTTACCATCAACATTACCTTCAAAGATGCAACCTCTTATTCACAAAGGTTTTATTTTCAGGATAATTCTCAAATCGCGAACATTGCGAATATGAAACCCTCACGAACAAGAAGGCAACCACAGTAGGTTTTGTAATGGAATAATATTTCCTGATAATGAAATGATCTTCAATAAATTTGCAGCACATCATTCTGCATACAGTATTAATATATCTGTAAAATCACAGAAAATATATGAAGATGATAAATTTTTAATTATATGAATTATGTATATTATCAGTGCCTAGATTTTATCATTTGTCATGAATGTAATTAAGCTGATAAATTTGGGATTTTTTGTGTAATTTCAGTGAAAATGTCCAGTCTTTTTTTCAAGAGTTTCATTAATAAATTTGTGTATTAATGCTTTTTGTTATCTGAAAACTACGATTTTGTTGTAAATATGCTTGCAAAAGTTTAATTCCTGTGTGTTCTAACTAAATATCATTTTTAAGAAAAAATGGCAAAGTTACTTATTTGCATTATTTCGGAGTTAATCTGACACCATATATGAAAAGCGAGTTGCCCACTTACCAAATGTGTAATATTAATGGGGGTCTTAATAACACCTTTCCACCTGTCTCAGACAGGCGCACACTTTCACAGAAAGGCATTGTTCATTTTGTACCAGTCAGTTGGAAAGGTGAAAATCTGGATGTTTTCCACATAAGTAGCTGATAAGTAGTAACAAACTTGACAGAAAAACAAAATATTTTAAAGGTGGTGACCCCCTATATTTCTTTTATTTTCTTGTTAAAAATCAAAATGATCTATAATTTTTATGCTGTCTGGTATTTAGGCCCACATCTATATTGTCCTGGGGTCTTATTTCACTGCACAATCGTGTTTCTAATATAACAGTTTTACTATTGAAAAAATTCAGTTGTTTTTACATGTGAGTGTGCATGTAGGATGGCATGCAGGATGGCATGTAAAATGGCAGAATCAGGTTTGGTATGATGGTAGGATGCGTCTTTTAGTTGAAAGGCAATTTTTTTCTGCTGAAAGGCAAACCTGTATTAATGGTTAAAATTTTAAAAGTATTACAAACCCTGACTAATGAAACTGAGGGAGTCCTTGTAAACAGTTCTTTTTGTAGGGCCCACTTAAAGACATTTTCTATTATTATGACACCCTTTTCTTAGAAATATGTTAAATATTACATTGTGTATATATTATGTATTATCAAAGCACTTCATGACATTTCAGTTATATTGCAAGTTTAGGTGGGTTTTTAGCATGCCTGTGTTCTTCTGAATTACTCAACCCCTCTAATAATTCAACAAATAGTTTATTGTCATTAAATTTCATAGGAATGTTGATTTTAATTATTTTATAAATATCAAACATAATTCTGGCTAGCTTGTCACACTATTAGCTAGCAGTTACTGAGTGCTGTCATCACAGTCCTGTAATGCTGTAAATAGTTATCTCTGGATAGTTTGGTTTTCTGCGGATTTATAGAGCTTTTAGGTTTTAAAATTGATTTTAAATTTGAGATTGAGAAGCACAAACCAAGTGCACAAATGATTTTAAGGCCATCCAGGATTCTTTGTACATTATGATCTAATTTTGCAAACAACACATGATCAGACCTGATTAGATCTGCTATTAATTCCTATAAATGGCAATGAACAGAATCTTCCATAATGGGACTGGAAATTTAAAAGTGCAGAATTCGTCCAACTGCATTGTTTGGTAAATTTCTTAAGACCTATTCAGATTCATTTTACCTGTCCAGTTTGCAAGGTTTTACATATTTTGGCTGTCACAGTTGTGTTTGTGAAAATATATATATGGATGGGAAATATAAAATACTACAGTAAAGATAATATAGTATCCCCAAGAGAGACTGCAGATGTTCTACACACACACACACACACATATATATTTATATATATGTTGAACATCTGCAGTCTTTCTACGGGATACTATATTATCTTTACTGTAGTATTTTATGTACAGTATCTTGCTATCCAATCATATGACTTTCTGGCAGTGGAGATATCCAATCTCAAGCACTATGTTTGTGCCATTAAATTATGTAAAATGTAGGCGGTTGATAGGGAGATTGCAGAAAAGCAGGATATGTGATACATCTGGATGTAAAGCACAGACATAGTTCACAGTGTAGGCCAGGTTTGTAATGTAAGAAAAATTTAAATGGTTATGTGTAAAATTATTTACTCCAGAGCCTAGTAAGGATGATAGCTACTTAAACCAGTTACAAACAAGTTACAAGCATTTCTGTAAGATAGCACACTGATGATGTCCAAAAAGTAAAAAAATGTGGTCCACATAAGTTTGCATAAAATGGAACAATTGGTTCGGATAGTAGAGTTCTCATTTATATTGGTACCTCTTCATGAATACATATTATATATACAGGTATTATTAGCCACCAAAGTCATGTGATGTACATTCATGATTTAACTTACTTAATGGTAAGCTAGAACTGATAGGTAAAAATTTTAATTGGATAAGGGATATGTGTAGAACTGTGAATTTTGCAGTGCATTTTCAATATGACGAAAAAAATGGCACCAATAGAAATGGTTTACTCTACCATTGTACCAGGTAAGTGGTATTGTTATGTATGAAATACACGCACTGTAAGCTGCTTCTTGTTCTGTAGTCAGTAAATTCACTTATTAATTTATGAGTGTTAATATGGTAAACAGAATCACACAATAGGAAAATGATTGACAGTGCACTTCAGCATGATATAATACCATGGAGATAGGTTTCCTTTTTGATTCTTGTTCACTTGTTGTTTTAGTGAATACATTAATGTTATAACCGGCAAAAACAAAATGTCAAACAGGATACATACAATAAGTGGTATTTGTAGAAGCATTTTAGAGAACATACTGTTAAGCATTTTAGTGTACATACTGTTATGTACATTATTTAAGAGACATAGTTTTTTCAGTGTGGTGTGCACTCTGGCGGAATGATTTGTTTAGTAAAGGCATGAGGTTACACTAGCGAAGTTTCATGGAAAAAGAAGTACACAACCAGGGATGGATCCAGATAGGGGGGGGGGGGGGTTAGGAGAATCAACAGTCCAGCAGTGTTTTTTCAGATCTCTTATCATGCTAACTCTAGCCTCCCCCTCCCTCTCTCTCCCCCCCCCCCCCCCCCCCAGGCACCCCACTTCATGGTGTTTTGGATGATTTGAAGGTATTATTAACTTTCCCAAATGCTGAGTGGATACTGTACACTCCTCCCTTCTGCCCCAGTCAACTGTAGAGTAAAGAAAAAAAGGACATGACAAATAAACAGAGAATAACCTACAGAAGAACACGGGACACATTGCTCTTTAATTAAAGAATGGCAGCTGTGTATCTGGCAGTCAAGAACATTACTGTTGAACCATGCTGCCTGCCTGCTGCTGGTGCAGATCTGAATATATGTGGGGATGGCTTTTATACTTTGAACTGTGAGCGCAAAAAGAATACTGCATAGTAAACATATATCATTTCATTGATTTCATCATGTTCCTGATTTAGCTAATTGGTGTCAGCACCTTAATGTTAGATTTGGTTTACCTCTTTTCCAAGCTAGTTTACTGCAGTAACTTGGGGTATGTAAAGTGATAAAGAAATTATTAACAAAATGACCATATTTTAAGACAAGTTTGATTTTGTTGCAGCTGGAGGAAAAGCACATCAGATTTCAGATAATTTATATTCTCTGGTTACTGGATAAAAGTGGAGTAGTGGAAAGAATAAGACAGGCTTAATGAATGGATCATGTGACTTAAACTGGCTGTGATCATTGGCCAACTAAGTTTGTCATGTGACTTAAGACTCCTATTGATCAGTGGATGAGTCAGTCATGTGACTTGTGGTCAAGGGCTGACAAAATTTATAATTTCACTCAGACTAACATTGATAAGTAGTTGATGCAGTTGGTTACAGTGATTGTCAGTTGAGCAAGACAGTTTAGTTTTGTGATTATATGGTCAGTTTTATAGGTGGGTACATTCCAGTAACCATGGTAACATTGTTTATGTTCCATGCTCATATTGTTTCAAATAAAACACTGAACTGAATGTTTTCTTGAAATATGGCGTCTGTTTTTGCTTCTTCATTGAGTCAGTCTGTGTGATATTCAGGGTGTTATTTCATATAAATGAAGAGCCGAGGGGCAAAAATAGACCCCTGCCATGTATTTAACTAGGAAAATGTTGTGTCAGTGATATCCACATTTTTCCAAACCTTGGCAAGATCCCTCTTTTAAATAAAATATACTTGCAGAATACAGTGGATTTAAAAAAAAAATGTACAATTTGCTTTTTAGTTATCAATATATTCCTGGTTCAGCTGGGACCAAAAGGGAAGTTCAATATTTCACATAAATGATCCCAGAGATGAGCTGTCTCAATTTTGTTCAAATGGTTTTGGTTTGATGAATTAGGCAGGAATTTGAACTTAATCATTTGGCCAAGTAAACATACTAACATAACAATCTCAGAAACAAAAGGAGGCAGCATCACCACATTTTGTGCAAATGTTGGTCACATGACTCGTATTTGAAATTGAGGTTTTTGTGACACCACCTACATTGTCCTGTTTTTTTTTTTCTGGGCAAAAACCTTATAATTTTAGTATAAAAAATTATCCTAGGGTAGGGTTCTTTCAATTGTATAAACATAGACTGGGTTCATTGATTTTTGGTGGAATATTAGAAAGCTGAAGTTGGTCTTGTGGCCTTAAGTAAGCCTATTTTAAACTGAGGGATGCAATAGTCTCCTTCTGCAAAACTGGTGTTTCAACTTTTGTAACACTGCACAAAAATGATTCTTAGGTGGCCTTTGTTCAAGTTGACTTAAATGATTTTTTCCAATGTATATTGATCATGGAGTGTTTCATCATTTCCTGAAGACTTGTGGTGCCACCTGTTTTTTTTCTAATTTTTAGCTCAGCTGACTTTCAGTCATGCTGGGCTATAGCGATGGGTCTTTGTCCGGCGTCCTTCCGTCTGTCCGTCCGGCCAGCCGGCCGTCCGTCCGTTAGCAGAGCACAAATCGTAACCATAGGGGCTAGGGCCATGAACCCTATGCAGTCTTAGAGGTTCTAAAAAGATCTTGCAAACCTGAAATTAGGTCACTGCAACCTATATTCTCGAAGTTATGGGGTGTGTTTGCACCCCCCAGAAATAATTCTTTTAGCCAAAATTTTCATCCCAAACCTTCCATCTTTCACATACATAGAAGCCTCAGGATGCATTTCAAGCCAAACCTTTCATCCCAATTCTTTGATCTTTCACATATAGCTCGCCTACTAAGTGGGAGAAGATACCTATAGATGTTGAGGTCACACGGTCAAAGGTCAGGGTCACAGGATCCACTTCTTTGAAAAGGTTGTGGACACATTTCAAGCTAGACTTTTCATTCCAAACCTTTCAGCACTGATATCGCTTCTCTGCCAACAGGGGAAAAGACCTGTTGATTTTGAGGTCAAAGGTCAAGTTCACAGCACCCTCTTCTTGCGAGGAGTCATTTTCAGCAAACTTTTCAATCTGTACTTTTCATCTGTCATATATGGCTTACCTACCAATAGGAGAAGAAGCCTATTGATGTTGAGTTCAAAAGGTCAAAGGTCAAGGTCACAATATTGTTCTAAATGCTTGTGAACATATTTCAAGTGAAACTGTTCAACCCAAACCTTCAGTCTTTCACATATGCCACATCTATGCATCACTGAATTTGATTCAACCTTCATATTTATGGGTCTTTTTGCATGAAGAAATAACTAATTGATTTTGAGGTCAGCCGGTCAGGAGGTTAAAGGTTGCAGGTCTAAGTTATTCACTCATTGGTTGCCAAGTAATTACACCCGGCCAGATGTAAGTGGTTAGTAGTTACCCATCATTTAGAAAGAATCCAGTTGATATGTTGGCAAAAGGCCAAGGTCATAAGTCACGGATGTTCACAATAACTTATTTTGTAGACCATCTCTATTTTTCTTGTTTTCTTGTATATATAACCATATGGAACTCACAACTGGTACATCTCACTATGTTCCCATAATTGTCAGTGACACTTGTGATATATGACTCCCTTTTGTATCAGCTCATGGAGTGATAAGGATATATCATTAGTGCATAACAAAAACACTGTTGCCGGAATGCTTTGGCCAGGCATTAAGACTATGAGAGTTAAGTGTTAAGTTTAGCTACTGATTTATAAAATGATGGGAACATTTTGCAGTTTATATCATGGAATCATAGCAATAAACTTAGTTTTCTAGATATCTGAATATTATTATACAAATCATCAGATATAGCAGCAAGTGTTTGTTCTGATAATATGTGGGTCTGTACCTGGATTTAGGATGGCTTTATTTGATTACAAGACTCTTAGTGATGCTTTCTGCATTTCTTTTCTTTTAGGTTTTGCAGTTTACCTACCCTGCTGACCCCTGAATAGCAAGCTGATAATTAAAACAAATTGGACTTGCACTTTTTACATTTGCATGTTCATAAATCTGATATGAGAGCTCTCCAACCTAATCATGCCTTTTGAATTGTTTGGACATTCATAACTGTTACATTCTTTGAAGCAATTGCTACAAGTTTAGTGTCTTATTGAAGGATGTGTGACTTGTCAGAAAACCATTATGTCTGCCAGGTAGCCATTTTAGAAATCCTTTTGCCAGGACAGTTTCTGTGATTTTTTTATGATGTTTGGTCTCTTTTAGAGGATGTTTGTTGTTCAATTTCCGACCTGTCAGAAATCCAATATGGCCACCAGGACGCCATATTTAAATTCCTTTAGAACATATTATCTCAAGAACTATTAAAGTGAATGCAGTGGGATGTATATTAATGAAATCTTGCATTGAGTCAAAGATTTCTTAATAAATATGACCATCATTTATGAAAGCTCAGTACAGTTGGCTTGTATTAAATAAAAATTAATATGGAAGCACCCGTTTCACAATAATTCTTGCATGGATTTCCTTGATCTTTTGCTATATTTTGATCTTATATGTGGCCTGTGTGGTATTCCTTTTGAGACTGACAGGTATGGAGCAAGCTGTGGGATTAGTTCCTGATAGCTCAACAACCATACATTTTGCCTCAGACCATCATTCACTATGTTTTAACCAGACATATATGATAAGAATTTATGGCAATGTAGAAAGTTTAAACAAAATTGGCATAAAGGTTCTGCAACAATTTTACTAGAAGTTGTGAATTGCAACCCATGATGTCGCAGGTCATGCTTGGCAGCTAAGCGTCATGACCCATGGGTCACTTGTTACACATTTCTTTCTCTTTATAGACCTTTAGACCTCTTTTTAGCTCAGCTGACTGAAAGTCATCTGAGCTTTAGCGATCTCTCTTCGTCCGTTGTCTGTCTGGCCGTCCGTCCATCTGTTAACAGGGCACAAATCGTAACCACTGGACCTAGAATCTTCTAACTTGATATCCAGGGAGGTCCATAAAAATCTCCTTAGAAACCTGAAATTTCTCTGTTACCCATATTCTCCGAGCTATGGGTCTCGAAAGTACACCCCAGAATAATAAAAAATTTGATACAAAAACTTCAGTACCTGAATAACTACTGCCTTGATCACCATGATTTTTTGCATGAATATTGATCATGGAGTGTTCTATCAGTTCCTGCAAACTGGTGGTGCCAACTGTTTTTTCTAATTTTTACGATTTTTTTTCTCTATTTTTGATACCTTCAAAGAAGCTGTCATCTGTTAACAGGGCACAAATTGTAACCGCTGGATCTGGAAGCTTCTAACTTAAAATCAAGGGAGGTCCTTAAAAAGTCTCTGTGGAAACATGAAATAAGGTCTCTGTTACTCATATCCTCCTTGCTATGGGGCTCGTAAGTAGTCTAAGTACCCCTCGGAATAATTTAAATTTGATACAAAAGCTAGAGTATCTGAATTACTACTGCATTGAACACCATGATTCTTTGCATGAATATTGGCCATGGAGTGTTTCATCAGTTCCTGCAAACTGGTGGCGCCACCTGTATGTTTTCTAATTTTTACAAATTTTTTCCTCTATTTTTGATACCTTCAAAGAAGCTGTCATCTGTTAACAGGGCACAAATCATAACTGCTGGACCTGGAATTTTCTAACTTGACATCCAGGGAGGTCCATGATAAGTCTCTGTGGAAACATGAAATTAGGTCTCTGTTACTCATATCCTCAGAGCTATGGGGCTCGTAAGTACCCCTCAGAATAATTAAAAATTTGATACAAAAGCTCAAGTATCTGAATAACTATTGCCTTGATCACCAGATTCTTTGCATGAATATTGTTCATGGAGTGTTCATGGAGTGTTCCATCAGTTCTTCACCACCTGGTGGCGCCACCTGTATTTTTTTTCTAATTTTACGAATTTTTTTCTCTATTTTTGATACCTTCAAAGAAGCTGTCATCTGTTAACAGGGCACAAATTGTAATTGCTGGACCTGGAATTTTCTAACTTGACATCAATGGAGGTCCATGAAAAGTCTCAGTGTAAACATGAAATAAGGTCTCTGTTACCCATATCCTTTGAACTTTGAGACTCGTAAGTACCCCTCAGAATAATTAAAAATTTGATACAAAAGCTCGAGTATCTGAATAAATTATGCAGGGACCACCATGAGTCTTTGTTTGAATATTGATCATGGAGTGTTCCATCAGTTCCTGTGGAAACATGAAATTAGGTCTCTGTTACTCATATCCTCAGAGCTATGGGGCTCGTAAGTACCCCTCAGAATAATTAAAAATTTGATACAAAAGCTCAAGTATCTGAATAACTATTGCCTTGATCACCAGATTCTTTGCATGAATATTGTTCATGGAGTGTTCATGGAGTGTTCCATCAGTTCTTCACCACCTGGTGGCGCCACCTGTATTTTTTTTCTAATTTTTACAATTTTTTTCTGTAGTTTTTAAACCTTCAAAGAAGCTGTCATCTGTAAACGGGACACAAATCATAACCACTGGACCTGGAATCTTCTAACTTTACATCAAAGGAGGTCCTTGAAGGTCTCCATGGAAATAAAAAATTAGGTCTCTGTTACCCATATCCGACGAGCTATGGAACTCGTAAGTACCCCAAGCATAATTGAAAGTGTGATACAAAAACTCTGCGTTAGTTTCCTGAGAACTCCTCTGAGACCCTTGGACCAATCTTTCCGAAACCCAGCATAGTTTTTCCTTCACTTATGTTGTTTTGCCTCACAAAGACAGGTGGCACCAACAGCAATCCTTTCTGTGTGATACAAATCTCGGTGTCTTTTAGTTAACAGCAGATATCTCAGGAGTTGCTCAATGTATTGTGATGAAAGTTTGCATGTCCATAGATCTTGGATCTCTCCATCTCATAATTGCGACTGGTGGTACCACCTGTAATACTTTTTGCGTAGTGTCCATCTGTGCATTTTCCATCTGTTCGTCTTAGTGTTTCTTCAATGTATTGAGTTGAAATTGTGCAGTTCATAGATCCTCAACAACTACATCTCGTAAACAAGACTAGTGGCACTGTCTGCAGTTGTTTTCGCATGGCGTCCATCAGTATATTTGCTTTTGGTGAAAATTGCTTATTTTCAGGAATGATTCAAGATATTGGTCTGAAATTTGGCAAGTCCATCCATCTTGGAAAGTTTTTTCGTAAGCCAGACAGGTGCCACCTACTTTCCCAGTTTGTAGAATAAATAAATGCCCTTTTCTCAGGAGTGATTTGCCCTATTGGCCTGAAATGGTGCATACTCATAGATCTTGGACTCCATCTTGTCCTTAAGACTGGTGGTGCCATCTGCAATAGTTTTCCTGTGGCATTTATCCATACATGTGGTTTGGGTGAAGATTGCTCATATCTCAGGAGTGGTTCAAGGTATTGGTCTGATATTTGGCATGTCCATCCATCTTGGAGAGTTTTCTCATAGGCCAGACAGGTGGGGCCACTTACCTTCCTGTTTTTGTAGAATAAATTAATGCTTTTTTGTCAGGAGTGATTTGCTGTATTGGCCTGAAATTGTCCAAATCCATAGATCTTGGACTCCTCAATCTTTTCTCAGACTGGTGGTGCCATCTGCAATTGTTTTCCTGTGGCATCCATCTGTACATGTGCTTTGGATGAAAATTGCTCATATCTTAGGAGTGGTTCAAGGTATATTTGACTGAAATTTGGCATGCCAATCCATCTTTGAGAGTTTTCTTGCAAACCAGACATTTCTAAGGACTCTTCACAAAATTCATGATTTTTTGGCACTCTGCAGTAATTTTGCTCATTGTTCAACATTCCTTGAATTCAGCGGTTTTAAGGTGAAGCAGTCCATCTGTTAACAAGGCACATATTGTAACCATTTGATGTAGAAAAAATTAACTGTGCATCCAGAGAGATACTATTCAAATCTCCTTAGAAACCTGAAATTAAGTCATGGTGACCTATATTTTGCAATCTACAGGCTGAAAACAATTTTTAGCACCCAGTTTGATGGCGCCCAAATTGTATCTGCTAGGCCTAGAATCTTTTAACATGAAATTCAGACATAAATCTGCATGGAATCCTGAAATTAGGTCATGGTGATCTATATTCTGTGAATGTTGGGCCAAAAACATCAGTTTTGATGCCCTGAAATTTGGGTAAGCACAAATTGTATTTGCTAACTGTAAAATGTTCCATTGTAGTACACAGGGAAGACTTGGGGGAAATCTCCATGGAAACTTGAAATAAGGTCATGGTGACCTACATTTTGCATGCTACCAGCCAAAACATCTCAGGTGGTCTCCATTGAAACCTGAAATTAGGTCATGGTGACCTATATTACTGGCCAAAAACATTTTTAGCAGTCAGACAAGGGGCAAAACTATACTGTCGGACCTAGAATCTTGTCTTGACATTCAGGGATGTCCTTCAAAAATGTGCATCATAATTTTTTGCTTGGCTAAATCGTACAAAAAAGCTAGATTTTAAGGGAATGGCTAGACATATTATCATGAAACTTTTTCTTCTTGTTGATTTTTTAAGAACTTTAATAGCTACAGAAGAATGGGGATACCACCTTCAAAATTTGGCATTCATATGATAAAATTCCTGTTGTGAATGCCCTCCTAGTATTCTGAGCATCATGACCCATGGGTCACTTGTTTTTTGTTTTAGGTAACTGCCTCATTTTTTAATGCCAGCTTAACTCAAGGTATATGTACATCTGCAGAGTTCCATTCTTGTTTCATATGATGTGATAGGGCAGTCTCACATGCTTCCTCACATTTTATATCCTGGTGTTAACCAGGCCTGGTGATCACTGCACCTGCAGGCTCTGGGTGTGTAATCTTTCCCATTGCTGGGTCATACCACTGAGGAACCCCCGAAAGGCGCACTCATTTGTGAGTGAATCATGGCAGATGTGCACAGCCTTCCCATGAGGCCTGCAGAGTGCTCACCCTGGGTGGGAGCTGACAGTGAAAATCTCACCAGCTTGGCAGAGATTTAAATTTACCGTAAAACAGGGTTACTTTGGCCCTTGGAGGGTAACTTTGGCCCACCTCAAAAAAGTGTTTTAACATCACTCTTTATGGTATTAGATTATATTTAACTGATTATATGTATTTCTTTTAAAAAGAGTGAAGTCTTTTCTTTCATACATACTCTACATGGTTGAACATTAGTAAGTATGTAGATCACAGTTTGTAAGTTTCTGAAGGTATAGCAGGTCTTTGTATTTTGCTCAGCTGACTGTAAGTCATCCGAGCTATAGCGATCACTCTTTGTCCGTCGTCCGTCCGTCTGTCCGTTAACCTGGCACAAATCGTAACTGCTGGACCTAGAATCTTGTAACTTTACATTCTGAGAGGTCCATGTAAAATCTCCTTGGATCCAGTAATTAGGTCTCTGTTACCCATATCCTTTGAGCTATGGGGCCCCAAAGTACCCCCAAGAATATTCAAAAATTTCATACAAAATCTTCAATATCTCATTAAGTACACTGATGGTCATAATTTTTTGCAAACATATTGATCATGAGAAGTTTCATCAGTACCTGCAGACTGGTGGTGCCAACTGTATTTTTCAATTTTTTACAATTTTTTTTTCTCTATTTTTGAGACCTTTAAAAATGTGAACATCTGTTAACAGGGCACAAATCATAAAGACTGGACCTAGAATCTTAATTCTTGACACACGTAGAGACCTATGAAAAGTCTCCATGGAAACCAGAAATTAGGTCTCTGTTACCCATATCCTTTGAGCTATGGGGCCCCAAAATACCCCCCAGAATAGTAAAACATTTCATACAAAAACTTCAATATCTCATTAACTACATCATTGATGGTCATTATTTTTTGCATACATATTGATCATTAGATATTTCATCAGTGTCTGCAGACTGGTGGTGCCACCTGTATTTTTTTATTTATTACGAAATGTTTTCTCTATTTTTGAGACCTTAAAAAATGTGAACATCTGTCAACAGGGCACAAATTGTAAAGACTGGACCTAGAATCTTCATTCCTCACACAGTGAGATACCTATGAAAAGTCTCCATGGAAATCTGAAATAAGGTCTCTGTTACCCATATCCTTTGAGCTGTTGGGCTCCCAATTACCCCCCAGAATAATGGAAAATTTGATAAAAACAAACTGCAACATCTCAGTAACTACAACATTGATGGTCATGATTTTTGGCATACATGTTGATCAAGAGGTGTTCCATCAGTTCCTGCAGACTGGTGGAACCACCTGTATTTTTTTCAAATTTTTACAATTTTTTTTCTCTATTTTTAAGACCTTTAATGATGTAGTTATCTGTCAAGAGGGTACAAATCGTAACGACTGGACCTAGAATTTTCATTCTTAATACACAGGGAGACCCATGTACAGCTCAAGTCCATCATAAGTACAGCTCAGAATAATGGAAAAATTGATACAAAAGCTGAAGCATCTGAACAACTAATTCAGAGATCACCATAATTGTTTGTATGGATATTGATCATGGAGTGTTTCATTAGTTTCTGCAGACTGGTGGACCAACTGTATTTGTTCGGGTTATTTTACAAATTTTTTTCTCTATGAGTCCTTTAAAGCTATGAACATCTGTTAACAGGGCACAAATCATAACAATTGGACCTAGAATCTTCATTCTTGACACACTTGGAGACCCATGAAAAGTGTCTGTGGAAACCTGAAATTACGTCTCTGTTACCCATATCCTTCAAGCTATAGGACTCCGAAGTATCCCTCAGAATAATGGAAAATTTGATACAAAAGCTGAAGTATCTGAACAACTAATGCAGAGATCACATGATTCTTTGCATGCATATTGACCATTAAGACTTTTTAAAAGTTTCTGCAGACTGGTGGAGCCACCTGTATTTTTTATGCATTTTTTTTCTCTATTTTTGAGATATATAAATACACACACACAATCTTGGCCTGTTGGTTAATCTGTTGTTGCTTCAGTTGAATGGGTATATACTACCATTCAGATGATAAAATTTCCTTTTGCGAATCTCTTCCCAGTCAGCTGAGCGTCATGACCCATGGGTCACTTGTTTCACATCTATGCAAACTTTTAATGCTACACCAAAAACATGGAAAGCAATCACCTTTGTGCTGTTTCTTTAATACTGTCCATGGTCTTAGTGAAAACATCTATGTGAAAACAAATTTATTTTGAGTGTAATTAAATGCTTTTAAACCTGTTTTTTTTCACCAGGGCAACTTTGGCCCACTACCTGGGGTTACTTTGGCCCACTTTATATTACTTCTATTTTAGGTATATATTCAATTTTAATGGATAAAAAAGTTAGGTTTGTATCTGGAACATTCAGACAGGCAGAACTATAACATATAAATAGTTTAAAAAAGCATAAAGACTTTTAGAACTCCCAATGCTAAACAGATTTAGTTTAATCAGACTTAAGTGTTCTTGCAATGTCTTATCTAGATGATCAAATGTTTCTAATTTTTCAAGGCAATGACTTTTTAAAAGGGATTAATTGTAGAGTTGCATTCGCTTTTTAAGGTTTCAACTAAACCAGAATTTTTAAATTTATTCTGAAGGCAACCACTTCCATCATTTTTATATGACTGCTTAATTTTTAAAGTACGCATGCAGGAATCTCTACATTTCAGTTCTGGACTATGTGACAGGGAAGTAGCACAGGATAATATCCTTGTGTCAGCCAGAATCATTTTATCCTGAATCCAGATAGAGCTCAGTAATCAAGCTCCACCTGGAAGTAGGTGTCATCCTCTGGATTCTGGGTGTGCATCATCCTCATAGCTGGGTCATAACACAAGAAACTCTTAAAAAAGCACACTCTGTGTGTCAAACACTGCTGCAGGGCACAGCCATACCATTAAACCTACAGAATGCAAACTCCAGTGGGGCTGACCATGGAACCTCCTGGGCATCTTTGGCTGAGATATGTTATCCCCTTCTTTTGAGTCCTGTCCTCTACCCTAGAATATGAAGCCAGTAATTACACTAGTAGTTAAGATGTTAACTTTAAAGCGGTATGGTATCCTAGTAGCTGAAATTTATTTTAAAAAATCTGTTATTTCTACATGTAGAAATAAGGAATTCTACAAAGAATGCATCATCAGCTAATCACATTAACCTCACTTCTAATAGTTTTATCTTGTTGCTTTTTATATATTTTAGTAATATTTACTGTCTGAACAATTTCTATTATTACTTGGACACAAAGTGAAAATTTTGTTAAAAGTTAGAAATATGTCCAAGTCTTGGTATTTGGTACTAAGGAGCTGTGTGGTCTTATGTGCTCAAATTATGTTTTACCTTCTTCAATTTTTCATATTTTATTGAAGTATATTCTTGGTTACTTGATGAGAATTTTATATTTATATATTTACTCTTGGGATTAAAAAATTTGAGTTTTATTTTTTAAAACACCCCCTGGGCCAAAGTAACCCCCAAACCTGGGGTTACTTTGGCCCCAC
Organism: Sipunculus nudus; assembly: GCA_026874595.1. Lineage (NCBI taxonomy): Eukaryota > Metazoa > Annelida > Sipuncula > Golfingiida > Sipunculidae > Sipunculus > Sipunculus nudus. The sequence continues at coordinate 13,250,547 of CM049312.1, read as the reverse complement.
ACATATTTTAAAAAAAAAAGTCAAAATAGATTGGGACCATGAATAAACCCTTTGGACATCATAAAAAACATGTTCAAGACCAGATAATGATGCCTTATAAGGAAGTCCACCTGTAGGCTTTTAACTGTGGTTCTTTGAAATAATACTAAAACATGACCATTTTGGGCCAAAGTAACCCTGTTTTACTGTACATTCTCCATGCTTTTAGTGCTGTGCTGTACCCCTGAGCCATACAAGCCTGTTCAATATAGTATTTCATTAATTCCTCAGGCTCCAAGGAATCCATGTATCTAATTTAAAAGATAAAGTTTCATAATTTTTTTGGCTCAGTTGGCTTTAGGCATGCTGAGCTATAGCAATCACACTTTGTCCGTCATCTGTCCATCTGTCAGTCTGTTAACCAGGCACAAATAGGTACCGCTGGAACTAGAATCTTCTAACTTGACATCCAGGGAGGTCCATGAAAATTCTCTTTGGAAACCAGAAATTAGGTCTTTGTTAACCATACCCTCTCAGCTATGCTTCGGTTGAATTGCAATATCAGCTACAAAATTTGGCATTCAGGATGATAAAATTCTTTTGTGAAGGTCTTCCTAGTCAGCTGAGCATCATGAACCCAGGGGCACTTGTTGATTTATCTGAAGGAGTGAAAAATACCATTTTGGACCATAGACAGTCTTTAAACAAAGTAGTGCCACCTGCTGGTCATAATCACATTTCAGTCATGTTCTGAGTAAGTCTGTAACATTTGTGGAAGAAAGCAGCAAGGGTCTCGGAGATAATCGGTAAAAGAATGTGGCGGATTTGAAGGATGGACAGACGTGAACCATTTTAGTTATGCTCCTTCCTTTAACGGGGACTAATTTTTAATCAAGAGAAAAGGTAGTTACTCTTAAACAAATATTGAAGTCCCTAAAAAAACAGGCACCCCTTCAAAGAATGACCAAAATACCAAACTGAGTTCAGTCTTCCTCATTAATACAGGAGAATTAGTGTATGTAGCTTAAACTATATCAAGAGACAAAATATTACTTGCTGAACTGCAAAACCGTGGCACATAAATAAATACAAGATCACATGGTTTAGGATGACCCTGAACACTGGAGAAATTAACACACATAAATGACCATCACTGAGATGTAAAACCAACTGGAGAATGATCAGGATTGAACCTAAATCTGGGAACATGAACCAGGTAATACTCGCTGCGAAATTTTCATCTCATCCTGACAGACTAAATAAGTATTAAGCCCTCCGATGTGCTCCAGTTGGAGGGGTCTTAGACCTGTTCTGTGGGTGCTCACTAGGAGAAGGATTTTGATCAAAGTTTAAGATGAAGATGCCAAGCAGAGAGTTGTTCCAGCCACCAGCATACCCAGGGGGGGCAGACATGAGAAAAAGTTGAGGAGACCAGAACGCAACAGCACCGCAACAGCACCAAGACCATGCCCTCCAAGAACTCTGACACTTCTAGATACATAAAGCCATTATCATCATCAGCCTTTCATCTCATCCTCTATTTTTAGTTAAGCTACAGGAAAACTTCATATTTAAGTGTGGTATATCAAATTGTAAAATGTGAAGGATTGCACATCCCTGCTGGTATACTGGAGAAATTGTGGAAGATTTTTTCTATTTGTCAAAAAATAAGAACATTTCACAATATAGCTGGGCAATATTCAATGATTCCAAATAGTAGTGCTGAAGAAGGTAGTAAAATAAAGTGCTACTGGACTCATACTGTTTGTTACCACAACTACCGGTACTATCTGCATTCATAATAAAAATATCACACAACAGGATTTCTAAGGTCTAAGCACTGTTATTACCAATGTGCTGCTACACAAAAAAAGGTACATTGGGTCTTCATTTAATTTGGGAATGCATGTAAACTAAGGTGCGCTCTGAAATTTAATGTAAAGAATGTTTTTTTATGTTGGTAAGACAAAAGTGATTTTCAGGAATAATTAATAACTAAAAACGTAACTGTTCACATATTTAAAACTGCGGGCCTACACAAGGAGTAGTCTTGATTTTGACATTTTTAGTGAGAAAAGTAAATAATTACTAAGACTTCTGTCATCCCTACAAAAGCTTGTACCACCAGTTTCATAACCAGATCCACTTAAAAGTCTACAGTTGGCCCAGTCATGGTTTTTCTTTGATCAAAATCAGCAAAAAAAGGAGGACAATAAAAAGATTTTATTACCTAAATATACTGAAATACATACACAGAACACTGGAATTAACAAATCTTAATTTATAAAAACATAACAGCAAATAAATATATTTGGAAAATTGCAAACCTAGCAATATTCATGACCAGCTATAACTGACAGTAAATGATCCGACTTTGGATCAGACAAATCAAAATCACAAATATTACAATGCTGCAGATAACATAGTTTAAAAAAGCACATATATAATTAAGCAGTGAGTGTAATTTGTAATGTTTGGTCTATGTTTGTTATTTTGATTTGTTATTAATCTGTGAGTGTTCTATGAATACAAAGTAAATTTAATTACAAAGTAAATACTTTAGCAAAACATGTTTCAAAAATATATTGCACATCTACCAGTTGCTGCCACCTACTGGCCAAACCACTAACAAACTAACTTTCTCAACAATCTAATACTTGTAAAAGGAATTCGGTTCACGTTTGTGCGCAATGTTCTCTAAAACCGCGTTGTGTACAATATTGTGCCATACATCATTTTAAAGGTTATTATCCCCGCAGTGACATAGGCGATATGAAAATAAATAATTTTTAATATACATATAATTTTGAGTGATTTTTCCGTTCTTTTACCGAGCACAGGCGAACTGCCTTCGGCAATCACCGGAATGCGTGCATTGTGGTCACTTAACCTCTAACACAAAGGACTATTTTTCATATGAATAACGCTTGCTTTCAATGAGGGATTTGACCCACGTGCGTGGTCAGTAAAAGAGAAAGAGTTCAACCCAGGAGGATTAATGACAAAACCTAATTCAAGGTCCCAATTTCAGGGCTGGGGTGGGGTTGGGTTGGATGGTGGCGGGGTTTTAGGCCTCAGAATTTGTCTGATACGATGAAAAAAAGGATGAATTGGCGGAAAATGGGATACGGACCCACTGCATGGAGTCCCGCTGGGTCCGCTTCTTCTACTTACGATTTATGCATATTTCTGTTTCCTTTTTAGGAACAGTTTCCTTGCAGCGTACATTTAATTAATCTTTTATGTGCGCATCACATCAACCTATTCTTTATACTTCCAACGGTAGAAACCAGTCAAATATCAACAAAACACTGTAGGCCTCCGCGTCTCATTCCGGTTCGCAATGTAAACCATCACTGACAAGGTAAACATACCGGGTATGATTTTTGTCACCAGCACAGCGCCACAAAATAACAGTAAAAAATATTTGTACATAACGTATTCCGAGAGTATCCCACTAAAAATCTATATTTTCTTTTAACTTTTATAATAAAAAATTAGCCAACATTCAATACCCCAGTAAATATATCTCCCAAACCCCGGTAAAACGCCCGGTATACCGGGTTTATCAGCTAGTAATTATTAAAGGAATTCAGTTCACGTTTGCTCGCAGTGTTCTCTAAAACCGCGTTGTGTACAATATTGTGCCACTCATCATTTTAAAGGTTATTATCCCCGCAGTGACATAGGCGATATGAAAATATATAATTTTTAATATACATATAATTTTGAGTGATTTTTTCCGTTTTTTTTACCGAGCACAGCCGAACTGGCTTCGGCAGTCGCCGGAGCGTGCATCGTGGTAACTTAACCTCTAACACTAAGGACTATTGTTCATATGAAAAACGCTTGCTTTCAATGAGGGATTTGACCCACGTGCGTGGTCAGTAAAAGAGAAAAACACATGTTTCTCGCTTTATGAAATGGAGAGTTCAACCCAGGAGGATTAATGACAAAACCTAATTCAAGGTCCCAATTTCAGAAACAGGGCTGGGGTGGTGTCGGGGGTCTGAAAATGGGAGACGGACCCACTGCATGGAGTCCCGCTGGGTCCGCCTCTGCTACTTACGATGTATGCATATTTCTGTTTCCTTCTTCAGGAACAGTTTCCTTACAATGTACATTTAATTAATCTTTAATGTGTTCCTCACATCAACCTATTCTTTATACGTCCAACGATAGAAACCAGTCAAATATCAACGAAACACTGTATGCCTCCGCGTCTCATTCCGGTTCGCAATGTAAACCATCACTGACCAGGTCTTTAAGGTAAACATACCGGGATATGATTTTTTTGCCACGAGCACAGCGCAACAAAATAACAGTAAAAGATTATTTGTACTTATCGTATTCCGAGAGTATCCCACTAAAAATCTATATTTTCTTTTAACTTTTATAATAAAAAATGAGCCAACATTCAATATCTCAGTAAATATATCTCCCAAACCGCGGTAAAAAGCCCGGTATACCGGGTTTTCAGCTAGTGGTAAATAAATAAAAAGCATACGTAAATTATTGTTCAGCAGATTCTGGGTGATGCCACATGCAACTCTTGGGAAGTTTGCACAGTTTCATAGTAAAGGTGGCCATTACCAAACATTAAATCTACACTGCTCATAGTTATCTTACAAGAAAATTATTAAAATTGGATCATCCAAAAAAAAGTTGGACAATCAGTTTTTATATTTTTGTGATAGTGATATGCAAAATGAAGATGAATATAAACTAGAATATGGGTAGTTGACAAGCGACTACGTGTATCCGCCAAAATCAGAGTGGGACGGGTGAAGTGAGGCATGGATTGAGTGGCAAGGGGAATAGAGTGAGGTGTGTTACATATTAGCATGGATGTCTGCAGCCGAAATGTGTATGTAGGTTGTGCCACCTACCATAAAATCCGAAAGTTGTATACATATGCAAAAAGTCAAACCACTGCCGAGATATGAGTGATTTTATCCCACGGCAGACAAACAGACGGACGCTGTGCAAAAATGGTTGCAGGTGGCACCACCAGTTTTGCCTATGATTAAGAAATATGTGAGATCTATACACATGCAAAATTTTGGCCCAATCGGTCAAACGGTTCCCGAGTTATGAGCTTGGATGTCTGCGGCGTAAACGTGAATGTAGGTGATGCCACCTGTCATAAAATAAAGAAAGCTGTCCAGGATGCATACACATGCAAAATTTCAGGTGGATAAGTCCAACCAATGCAGAGATATGAGTGATTTTATCCCAAGGCAGATGAACAGATGGACGCAGTGCAAAAATGGTTCTAGGTGGCACCACCATTTTTTATGTATGTTATAAAGCTATCCAAGGGCTACATTTGTGCAAATTTTTTTTCCTGATCGGTCAAACGGTTCTCTAGATATGTGGGTTAATGTGTCAAAACAGACACACAGATGGATGCACTGGAGAGAGGAAAGATAAGAGGTCAACGCAAAATTTTCTGGGACCAGTTCACATGTGACCCGATAATCATGTAAAGTTTCGAAAAAATCTGTCCAGAACCCGGTCAAAAACATAGTATCCGCAAAAATTTGTTTTGGCGGATACAATTATAAGCTTTGGTTAAAGTCTAAATGAACCTATCATCGTCTAAAACTGCTTAGGCTGTAAAATTTACAACTTTGCCAAGACAGTTTTTTTAGACTAGAGCCATTATTTTTAAAAGTCCATAAACATCACATATGTTCCTTTGTTTGGATGATATTGAAGCACACAAATCTATCTAGTTATCAAAACATAAACATTGCACAAAATTTCTCACTGCTTATCACAAAAGTTTAAAAAAAACCTGAGGTACTACTTCCCTGAGTTAATGTAAGGAATTAATGTATTCAATGTTGCTGTCACATAGAGTTTATTCAGAACTTCATGAGATTCATGAAAAAAGGGTATTTTTGCAACAAATGCTGTGATTATGTTAGCCTGAAGTTTCTGTAAGCTTTAAGGTTTCACAAATTACTCGGGTCTAGCATTTGATGGATATGTATACTGGCCCGGGGGGGGGGGGGGGGGGGGGGGGTAACTTGGCCTATCCCCTGCATGTGACATTTCAAATAAATACAGGATATTATTACTGTAACATTATACATGTTACACTGTGGTTGGATTTTCTGTTAAAAATGTAAAAATATTCAGAAAAAAATAACATAGATCATAGTTTTATATATGTACATATATATATATATATATATATATATATATATATATACATATATATATATATATATATATATATATATATATATGTACTGTCAAAAGATGTGCATGTTAATATTATTGCTCAGCTGAACAATTGTTGAACATAACAAATTACCATATGCTACACTCGAATTGTACTTTAAAACTTTTATGTATAAATATTTTGACACTTTTCACAACTTGAATGTCTTAATATATAAGAACAGTTGGACTTAAAAAAATATTTGGGGGAACAGCAGACCTTGATTATCTGATGTAATATACCATTTTGCAAATACCAAAAAATAAATTACCATTACTAATGTAATTTTATGGATTTGGTGGATTTAATTAAAAAAAAATTAAGCTCATTATAAGAAATAAAATAAATTATTAAATCATATCACAGGACCTTATTTTTAATCCTGTTTACTGTCTGTTGAGACCTCTATTAAGTTGTCTTTTAATTTCTTTTTCTCCTTCCTCTTCTGTAATGTTTTCTTTGCTACCTTTATCATCATAACTAACCAGTAAAGTTGGAGGAGTAGTAAACATAAACAACCTAGGTTACATTTGACAGGAATCCTGGAGGGAACATTCCACAGGCTCTCGTGTATCTGTCGTCCATATTTCCAGTACATAAACGGGAATATTATCACTCGGCACATCGTAAACGTAAGAATCAGGAGCACTCCATTGATAAAGTATAGTGTAGAGTCTTCATATCCAAGCTGAAAATAAAACAATGATGAATAAATGAAAAATAAGATATATAAAGATTGGTGTTTACATTTATATCAAATAAGTGATTAAAAAGAAAGAAACAGAGCTGGATTTAATTCATACTGACCAAGATATATTATATATAAGTCTGATGTTATACAAAAATTAAATAAGGGACCACCAAAATTCCAACATTGACAGTATATGATGGTATGTGTGTGTAAAATTCAAGTAAATGAAGACAATAGGAATACCAGAACACAAGGAAAAGGCAATGATTGGCTGGAATTCATGGAGTTATAAAAATAACTTGTTCATTTTTATTGCATTTGTAAGATACACATTTTATACTTGATATTTTTGCAAAAGAATATAGAACTATATTCAAATTTTGCACAACTCATTGGTAAAACAAATTGTATGTGTATATATAAACAATTATAAATTTGACAAGAAGTACAAGTATAATTACCTGTAATAAGACAGCTCTTAGTGATATGAAAGGTATGGCCATCTCAATCATGTAGAAACAACCAATAAAGAAATCTCCCAACCCTCGTCGGAACCACTACGACAGAAAAATTACATGATGACTAGTGCATTGGCATCTTCACCTTATTTTTTTCTTTGCATAGTTCCAAGTTTTTAATGATAACAAATTTACCTGAAAATGTTCCTAATTCCAAGATAACTTTTCAGTCAATTGTCAAATTAAAGGCCATCACAGGTAGTGCTGAAAGGAGCAGTATAGTTCTCATGCCAAGGTGATAATAACCATGTACTCAAGTCCAAAATCTGGATTTGACTAGTTATGTCTCTATACCTGCGTATCTTAATATTACTGTAAATGTACAGTCTAGTCTATATTTGTTCATTATTACAAGGTTTTTCACCTGTGATAGCCAATTTAACGGAAGTCTTGTTTTTTTTCTACACAGGAACCAATTACATATATAATACTTATTTCTTTCAGAAATTGTTTTGTTGTCAGCAAGTCAAATGTCGACATATCTTTCATCAGTAAACAGATGTCCATTTATGTCTTTATACTGTTGCCATGGCAACAAGTACTTGAGTCCAAGTTGAGTAATGCCTATTAGGTTTTTGAGTACTCATTTCAGTCCGACCCTCTGGTTACCATCTCGTAGATACACTGTAGGAACATGAGATGCTGTATCACAGACTGACCAATATCTCTTTTGGGCCAATAAAATTGACTGATTGAAAAAGGGAAATTGATTTTCCAGGATTTTCTCAATTTTCTTGTTAGTTGGAAATCTGTTCTTTTTCGTTTTACTTGTTTATTTCTATGACTGCAGAATATTACTATCAATAATAAAAGGGAATATAACTATTGAGGAACATAGTTATAGGGGAACATATGGACTGTGGGGGAATATAGGCACTGCAGGAGCAGATCCATGATTTATGTAAATTGGGGGGGGGGGGATGGCAACACAGGACGACAAACGACAAAGCATAAAAAAGTTCCCCAGGTCGAGAAAGGGGGGGGGGGGGGGTGGCAATGGATCCGCTTCTGCACCCAGGAACATAGGAATTGTGAAAAAATCAAAAATAGAATGCAGGTACTTGAGAACAAGATACTGAGAAGTATAGGTATTTGGAAACATAGATATGCCCTAGATAGTATAATTTTGATATAATTTTGTTATTTTGCACTTACCAGTATAACTGGGCATAAAATAAGAGGTAGGACAATATGATGGAACATCATCAACAGGTTTTCCTGGAAAAAAAGACCAAAGCCAAGACTACTGCTGCTGACATGTGTTGACCGTTTGTACCACCACGCCATATACATGGCCCAGACATCATAGTAGAAGTAGGGGAATGCAAATTTGGTGTAAGCCTCAGTCAGCCAATGTCTGTAAATATATGCAATAGTGAAAGCCTTAGTCAATGTCTGCAAATACATGCAACAGTGAAAGCCTCAGTCAGTCAATGTCTGTAGTATAAATACATGCAATAGTGAAATCCTCAGTCAGCCTATATCCATAAATACATGCAACAGTGAAAGCCTCAGTCAATCAATGTCTGTAAATACATGCAATAGTGAAAGCTTAAGTCAACAGTGTCTGAAGATACATGCAATAGTGAAAGCCTCAGTAAGCTGTGTTTGTGGATATATGCATTAGTGAAAGCTTAAGTCAGCCAATGTCTGTAAATACATGCAACAGTTGAAGCCTCGGCCAGTATCTGTATTTATATACAACTATATATGTATGCCTCAGTCATGTAAGAAACTGTAATGACCTGTAACAATTTATGCCTTCATCAGCAGGTAGTTGTAAAAACATGTAACAGAACAAGCCCCAGTAAGTCACTCTCAGTAATTATACTAATCAGTGTGAGCACCAGCATGCAAAATGTTTGAGGTACATTTACTTCTAACCTGCAATAGCCTGACGTTTCAAGTGTTTGTATGATGCTTATGTATATCACCATACCACTGTGATTTTTTGTATATTTTGGCTTATTAATTATTAAACCTATAAAAAATGTCATAAAATCAGGGAAAAGCATGAAAATAACAGAATTTTTTTGCTAAACAGGTTAGAGCACTATATTTCAATGGAAACCTTATCAATATTGTATTATTTTATCTTCTTGAAAGAAGAGAATCAAAATAAAAATTTTTGGTGCTTAGGGTTTAAAATACCACAGGCAGTGCCTGAGAACCATACCATTTATTTTTTTTTGGCCTTACATTTCTTTTCTAAATTCAATTTTAGAAGAATAAAAGAAAATTTTATGTAATATTATCATCTAAATGCAGTTACCTGAAACTTAAAACTAACCTGTCATAGAGAACATCATGGCAGTTTGACACGATCACAGCTCCCACACAACAGGCCAAAATGGACTGGAATGTTGACACACTCCTGAAACATAAAATTACAGAACTACACATGGTCCTGTCTCTTTATTCTGGAGTGCTGTATCTGCATGAGTTCAGGAGATAAGTGGTAAGTTGTTTATTTGAAATGCATCATCTTGTACAAAAGCAGTGGATCAAACATTGCAGAAATACTGAATGAAATCCATTGCAATTGAAGTGTAATACTAGCTATATATATATATATATATATATATATATATATATATATATATATATATATATATATATATATATATATATATACAAAGTATAAATTTCACTACACAATGTGACAATGAACTATTAATTGTATCCACCCAAGTTGAGTTTTGCGAATATGATGTTAAGTGCATTCTGCAGTTACTGCTTTGGTTCAGGGAATCTCCTCTGAGACACTTGGACCGATCTTTCAGAAATCTGGAATATTTATTTACTCACCTATGTAGTTGTGCTTAACAAAGACTGGTGGCACCACCTGCAATCCTTTTTGTGCAGTATGAATCTGGGTGTCTTTTTGATATAACAGCTTATATCTCAGGGGTGGTTCAATGTATTAAGCTGAAATTTTCCAAGTCTATATATATTGGATCTCTAAATCTCCTACTTGAGACTGCATGGTGGGGCCACCTACAGTGATTCAATTGATTTAAGTGCAGCATCCATCAATGCGCTTTCCATCTGTTCACTGTTCATCTTAGTGATTGGTTCAATGTATTGGGCTGAAATTGTGCATGTCCATAGATCTGGGATACTTCCATCTCATATTCATTTTTGCATGGGGTCCATCCATACGTTTGCTTTGGGTGAAAATTGCTCATATCTCAAGAGTGATTCAATGTAGTGGTCTGAAATTTGGCATATCCATCCATCTTGGAGAGTTTTCTTGTAGACCAGTGAGGTGGCACTACCAACCATCCCACTTTTGTTAAATAAATTAATGCCCTTTTCTCAGGAGTGATTTGCCATATTGGCCTGAAATTGTGCATGTCCATAGACCTTGGATACCTCCATCTTGTATTCCAGACTAGTGCAACATCTGCAATCGTTTTTGCAGGGCGTACATCAGTACCATTGCATTGGTTAAAATTGCTCATATCTCAGGAGTGGTTCAATGTATTGGTCTGAAATTTGACATGTACATCCATCTTTGAGAGTTATCTCATAAACCAGACAGGTGGCACCACCTACTTTTCTGTTTTTGTAAAATACATTGATGCTCTTTTTTCATGAGTGGTTTGCCATATTGGCCTGAAATTATGCATGTCCATAGTTTTTGGATACCTTGACTGATGGTGCCATCTGCAACACCTTTTTGTTTACATCTATCCTTGTGTTTGCTTTTGGTGAAAATTCCACATATCTCAGGAGTGGATGGATTTATGAAATTTTGCATGTTTATCTGTCTTGGATAGCTTTGTTTTAGTCAGATAGGTGGCACCACCAGCTGTTCTGTTTTCATTGAATACCCTAATGCACTTTTTGTCAGTATTCGATTGGTGGTTTGCCTGAAATCTTGCATGGTGTATCCATCTGTAGGATCTGTTTTTGGTGAAAATTGCACATATATGAGGAGTTTAATTGCCACAATATGGAGTCATGTCATGTCAGGAACTTGTTGGGGAACACACAGCTGTGATAAAATGAGCAGAGGGAATCGGAATCAAGCGTCTTGGGAGGAGACCAGTCAGGAACATTCTATGCCTTACTTTACCCAGCCATAAAGCCCATGCATGCCCCTGTGATTAGGTGGATACATGTAGTCGCTTGTTGACTGCCTGTATTGTAGTTTGAAATATACTTAATGAGTTTTGTGAGTGTTAATATACATAAAAAAATTTACAAGACAAGAGCATACCTTTAGTTACTTATATATGGAGCTTCATTGCTGTTCTGTGTAATAGATATATAGTGATAAAAGCGCTCTACTTCTGTTGTTTTGACAATTTTAATTTTCAGATAAATGGTGCGTTAACATGGAGATACCATGGACCCAGGCATGTATATAGTGGCCCCGCCCCCAACGAAGTGGGCGTGGGTGGATGGCCGCATCTGACTCAGTAAAATCATAGAATGACCTTGCTGCAGTCTTGCAGCGCTGACATATATAGTAAACAATACAAGCGTTGCAGCCTCTGGCAGGGAGAGTCTATACTATCTAAGTTTGTACGGATCCGTACAGACCCTCAGACACGTATATGCCTTGTGAAGCATGAGGACACCAAACAAACCCCACATATTATAATTGTTACAGATGCTTAAACTCCATTGGGACCAAAACTTTTGCTAGATGATCAGCATTAATAAAGTATGGGCACTTACTCTGGATGAAGTCAGATATTGCATCGTCTCTGTCTGGCCGACGGCGTTTTCCGGTTGGAACAACCAATAGGAATTTAGCATCATTGACAACAAGCGATGTATGATGGGAAGGATGCTTATGAAAATATGGTCTATCCTAGTGCACGGCACTGGCATTCCTGGGAAAAGCCCCTCTGAATTCATCTTTTGCATAGATTGCCCACCTAATTTGCATGGGATTCCTTTTCCGGGGCAGTGTGTAAAACCCGGACCCCAGGGATCCCGGACCCCGGACCCCCAAAACCTATTTCCACACTGTCGATTTTATATACAGATAAAAGCACCCCTGTTGCTGATATAAGAACAAAGTAAAGTCCCCTAATGTTAAAACTTTGTAAATAACCATTGATTCAATGAAAGATTTAAGTATACAAAATATTTTGCTGGAGACGGACCCCAACTGCTTGACTTTGGTGAATGTTACATTTTCAGTGTCGGACCCTAGTAAACGCCGCTCATATTTTCATTTATGACTCCATGAGAAAGAATAAACACTCGTGTCGAACATTAAATATGATTATTTGTATTTTTCGTGAAAATATTATATAGTGCAGGCACACTAGGAGAGATTTATTTGAAGTGCGCCAGCGGTCATTGCATGCGGACCTGAGACTGAAAGTATATATCGATATAAGAGCTCTCCCACATAATACAGGTTTCGTGTTCCATTCATGAACAACCATCCGATTTTAAGTTGGTAATAACAAAATTACCCAAAGGAATTGTTGATTTCTTGCATTGTAAGAAACTCCAGGTACAAACATAATGATTTTATAAATGTTCTTATTATTTTTTTATTTTGATAAACATGAAACAAATAGCAAATATAAGAATTTGAAGAAAAAGTAAGACAACATGAAAATCTATAAATAAATAAAAACAAAATAACTAAACCACACGGGTGTCATGCCTAAACGTGATGTTAAAATATGTACTAAAGAAATGGTAAAACAACGAGTAAAAGCAAGGGGTCCGTGGGATCCGTGAGGTCAGTGCGCCAGGGTCCGTAAGTGTTAATTATCAATTTTTTGCAAAACTTGCCATTTTTATGGATTTTTAACACATAATATAAAAAACGCCTTTAGATATCATTCTGCTAAATATCTCGACAAATTACCCTGAAAGTTTTAAGAATTATAAATTTTTCTTGGGGTCCGGGATCCGGGGTCTGTGGGGTCTGGGTTTTACACACTGCCCTTTTCCAGCGGTGTCCAGTTGGCATGCAACATCTGAACCCCGGCAGTTCAAAGGATAAAAAACATTTACAGGCGCACATAAAGGTGATATATCGATTTAATTTGATACATAAAAAGTTTATTTCTATATATAAATACAAGATTGTTTCTCTATCGCACAACAAGCAGTGGTAATTCTTGTTACAGGTCCTTCAATGAACGGCAGGGTGAACTCTCACCGCCAGACGGTCGGACTCCATATCGCAGATAAATGGAGTCCGTACGTGGCGGACTAAGAATGACCAGATTTGTTACCTGGCAACACAAACGGCCGGGTTTCAGGTAGCGGCATGAGTAGCGACAAATTTGATATTGCAATATATGAATTGAAACACAATTTACCTGACACCAATACAGTATACACTCGCTAGATTTAACTGACTGCCAGCTGTTCTCTTGAGAACGAATGTTATCAAGAGAAACAAAGTTGGAAACACCAGAGAACCGGCGAGAAAAAGTTTCATGGACGCGGCCATGTTTTGGGCCGCTTACAACAAGGTTAAATTCAATAGCAAAAGAGTTCTGCGAAATTTATGTGTTCCGGAACGAACTGAGATCGTTGATGATTATGTACAACAATCGTTAAACCCATTGAATAACAGTGAAACAACCAAATACTTCATTTCTATTAAAAATATACCAACAACCTAAATGATGTAAGCATTACAGGAAAGGCAGAGGTGTAACAGATCTTTTAGACTTTGTAAAGATTTCCCGTGCTTACTTCTTTAAAAATACCATACGGGTGGTAAGATAGGTAATCGGTTCCTTAGGTGGTCTGTCTAAAACGCGGAGAATCCACGAAGAGATGGAGAATTTGCGGAGAATTCGTGGAGAATTTGCGGAGTTTTTTTTAATGCAATGATACTTTTGAATACACATTAAAATCACTTAAAATCCCCAACTATATATACTCTTAACATATTTGCGCAATGTTAAATGAGCTAAATATTTAAAAAATCACTACATAATTAAGCATTTTATGCTTAACAATGTAGACTCAGAGGTGTACGAGTGAATGCGTTACGCAAAAGCTAACACCCGTCTGGGTACCAGCTGACACTGACAGATCTTTAGTCGAATCCGCAAAAGACCTAATATTTCAACAGTTTATTGTGCAAACTATATCAAAACCATACACGTGTATCAAATTTACAGATGGTAAACGAAATATATAATATAATAAAAAAATCATAATATTTCCTACATTTATTGATAGATAAAAAAAACTATCCCCATTTATAGTGTATAGACCCAACTTAAATGCACAAATGAAAGTTGAAACACAAACATTCGACCTTACACACTTTATACACAAACAAAATTTGCACCTTTTATAGCTAATAAATCTACTTGGCAGGAGGATTAAATAAAATAAAAGAAAAAAATAGTAAATATATGAATTCGTGGTTAAACAATTACATTTTTCTTATTCTGTCCAAAATTCACCACACTGCTTTCTGACCTTAACAATACAGAGTATAATAAGAAAAAAATGAGAATATAGCACAATGTACACATACATACAGCAATAGTACAAGAACGTATTTGTACAATCTTCATAAAACCATTTTTATTAATTATTTGTTTTGGTTATTTTGAAGACATATGCACATTTAAAATGAAAAGACTTATTACATTTTTTATCACAATCAACCATGTCTTTGAATACATCTCCTAAACCACATACACATTCAATCCAAATGGTACAGTTGCATTATATTTAGGCTTTGGTATTCTAGGAAAAAGTTTTCTTTTAGTAAATGGTGTAAAATGCCTGAACTGTAACAAGTAACTATAAGTGTTGTTGCATTAATCTCTGGTTAAAATGTTCAATTTTTTTAATTTCTGGATTTAAACAAAAATCAACTGCATTTGCAATCGCAAAAGCCTACAGTTTTTGATACTATTCGTTGTCTCTATGGTACGTGGCACAAATAAAATCTTAAAGAGAAAAACCTGCTTGTCCGAACATCTGCGAGCTGAAGTTTACAGATTTTTAATGATTTAGGTCATTTAACAGTGAACAAATATGTTAAGAATAATATAGTTGGAAATTTTAAATGATTTTTACATGTATTTAAAATCATCGTTGCATATAAAAACTCTCCGCAAATTCTCCACGAATTCTCCGCGAATACTCCATCTCTCCGCGGGTTCTCCGCGTTTTAGACAGACCCTCCGGTGTGGCAATAAGTATAACTTGACATTTCAGCGCCATACATGCAAATGAACCCCTCAGATTGTAAATAATAAATATCAAAGAAATTATAATCACCATTTACAAGCCGCATCCTTATTTTCCCTTTTCACTCTCTGCTTCATAAAAATGATACAATTCTAAGAAATTGTATCTTTTTTGTAGATTGATCAGTGTTCCAAGGAAGAGGTGATGTTGGGACATATTTGCAGTGCTTAATGTTGTAGCGGACATCGATGTGGCTCCAGGCGTTGTTGGAGGTATGTGCTCCTAGAAAGCTCTCAAGTTATGTAAGCGCTCATTTCAGTCGTAATACTATCAATGTAATCGATGTACCCTTTGAAACGAAGATTGACATAATTACCGACACAAATTGACATATGGTAATTGGTAAACAATAAATGTTCGCACCAAGAGCGGGTATATATACTATAGTGGTGTGCCGGTTTATCGATTAATTCGATTGTTTTTTTGCATAATCGATTAAAAACAACTATGTATGCACATGCAAAGAATTTTATCATGCCAAGAATATACGATCACAAAGTAATGAACAGCATCAAAACAGAACCTCGAATGGGTGGATTGATGAATTCATGAATACCGATGTACACGTACATATGTCAGACAGACTATTAACTGGGGTCATTATTTTAGTTACTAGTATACAGCAGTTTTCAAAGTAACATAGAAAGTCCATTAAGCAATCGATTAATAATCGATGATTAATCGATCATCGGTCATTTATTGTTCAATCATCGATTATGATTTCAAAACCAATCCTTTCCATATATATATACGAACATTCGTGGACACTGGTGAATAGAATAACAACAGTTGGATAAAAAATAGGAATAACTGAAAAATTAAAATACCAATATGGCGGAACCATTTTCTGATGCAGGTTTATATTAGCTATAGATTTTTCTTAAGATGAAACATCCCCATCCCCTGTACTGAAAATATTTTAAGATTATGTATATTTAATTAGTCTAATTTACTCCTGTTATAGATAAACATTCATTAATTATTTCGAACATGTGTTCGATCAATATAATGAAACCCTTTATTCTTGGCAAATTGCAAGGGAATATTTTCTTGTTATTTTATCAGTATGGAGGATCAATATCAGTGTGTTATCATTTAACATGGGAATAAAAGGAACCTTTTTATTCGATAATTAAAGGATACAATCCTTGAAGAGAAAAAGGTTCCAGGCAGAGCCAAAAAGGTTCTTCACATTCGAATGAGTTGGGGCATTAAACAACGGGTTCTTTCTTGAACCTCTATAGGGTTCTTTTATTTTTCTTTTATAGGTTCCATCTAGAACCTCTTCTGCGAAGAACCCTTCAAGGTGTTGCACGGTGAATTGTGAGGAAACATTGAAAGGTTCTTGGTGGAGTCCCCAGTGAAGGGTTCTTTATAGAACCTTCATTGAAGTGTTTCGTTAAGTCATATAAAATAAATGTCATATCACACGTTTCGAATAAATTTGTTCTATACTTAAGGATAGCAGGTTTGATAGATAATGCAACAATGAAATAAGTATTTCTTATAGAAAGGACAATCGCTGAAATATCATTTCTATAGCTTAGTTGTATCCTGTTTATAAGATAATCCTTCCAGATGAAATGAAACCGCTTTTTTTAAAATTCCACTTGTCATAATTGTGTGTGTGTATATATATATATATATATATATATGATGAAATTGCATACTTTGTACCGTATTTCTCATCAGCATACAAAGAAGGACAAAATAATGCCCATCCGGAATGCCCCGGAGTGTGCTGTCCTGGATCTGATAGCTTATATACATACAAAATACATGGTTGGCAATTAATTGCACGATCATGCTTATCTCTTGTGTAGTAAATCTGAAGTTTGAAATTGATACTTGTCTGTCTCAGAAAATGAAACAAAATGTGCATATTTATTTGAATGCTTAATTAGCTGTATACAAAAACTATGAACATGGTCTAAAAGCGCAGCCGTAGGCACAGTTCTTATATATATGTTGATCTTGTGGGAGTTCTCATGCAGGCACAAGTTCGTTTCTGCTGGAGTTTGTGGAGAGACGCGAATGATCGTGTACGACATCTGGTGATTTCATACCTAATTAATTACTCTTCGGGTGGCTTTTAAAAGACGTCCTACATTGATATTCGCAAAGTGAATGGAATAGTTTTGCTCTCCTTTTCCGTATCATTTTGAGCCGTGGATGGAAATTTCAAGACATAAATTTTTTTTTATTAGTTTTGTAAACCAAGTTTGCATGACGGTTCTAAAGTACAGATCAGTATGAATGGCGATTGTTTTAGACAGATGCCGATGAACGAAATCCTGTTGTATTTCGAATTTAATGACAATTTCCTTTTGCTGGATATTTCAGAGATAACACCTCTTTACTGATATAATATATACCTTGGCCATTTCGCGCAACTACTCCACAGGGTCACCCTAGATCAGCGTTTTTTTTCTAAAAATTACACACCATATAAGTTATACTGAACCTATGATGATCCTTTAATGTCTTCGGGTATTCACATATATCCTTTAATTTTACATGCCTTAATTCCGCAAAACTATAACTGTCAATAATACACTGCTGATAGTAATACAGTCGTCTATTCGTGAATGGAAACTATGTATGGCAGAAAATTAAAGGAGACTCCAAAATATAAAGAACATTTGACCTCAAGGGTATACATGACAGATAAGACTTTCTGTTGTGGTTTATTTGGTTTGTTAATAATTCTTTTATATTTCTGATCCTTTTGGTTTGCCCAACAAAGACTATTTATTACCCCCCTCCCTTTTTTTTATTGTAAAACAACAAAAATCCATCTTCTTAAGTGTCTGCCCAGGGTATCTGAGATCCTACGACACACCAAATTGTGAGATAATCAGTGAAGCCATCGCTTTGGAGCTGATCTCCTATATACAAACGAATTATTAAATTTTGCAGACTTTAGTGAAATCCTGAAGGATTGATTGGGCTATATTTTTGCATGTTTCTCGTGACTCGAATATCTTTTTCCTTGCTAAGTATGTAAGTACGTCAAAAAAGATTTGTATTAAAAAATCCCTCTTTTTGCACTTTCAAACGGCTGGAAGGATATTTTAGATGGACCAGCCACGAAACTAAGTCCAAGTCAAAGTCATCGGAGCAAAAAGAAATGAAACCAGTTTATATTAAAGAATCATTCACTTCTTGCTTTTCAGTTAATATATCTTTTTTAATCTTATTAATAATTTTATCTGAGACACTTTAAGGGACGGATGACATTAGGCAATGTAAATTAACAGAGTAAAGAACAGTTGTATAACATCAATCCATATTATTATTATGATTGGGCTATATTTTTGCATGTTTCTCGTGACTCGAATATCTTTTTCCTTGCTAAGTATGTAAGTACGTCAAAAAAGATTTGTAAATAAATCCCTCTTTTTGCACTTTCAAACGGCTGGAAGGATATTTTAAATGGACCAGCCACGAAACTAAGTCCGAGTCAAAGTCATCGGAGCAAAAAGAAATGAAACCAGTTTATATTAAAGAATCATTCACTTCTTGCTTTTCAGTTAATATATCTTTTTTAATCTTATTAATAATTTTATCTGAGACACTTTAAGGGACGGATGACATTAGGCAATGTAAATTAACAGAAGAAAGAACAGTTGTATAACATCAATCCATATAATTATTTTTTATATAATTTTTTTTTGTTGGAGGTTATTGGCTCTTTTTTTATGCTGTCTTATCTAATAAGTATGTACATCTGCTGAGTTCCATTTAGGATTGAGACAACGTGACAGGGCGGTCAGAATATTTTTATTTCTGGTGTCACCCAGGCCCGGTGTCTATCGTACCTGCGGGTTCTTGGTGCGTAATTATCCCCAAGCTGGCTCAAAACACCAAGGAACCCCCCAAAGACGAACTCGACTGTGAGTGATACACAGTTATGGGGCACAGCCTTTACATTAAGCCTGCAGAGCACTCACCCAGGGCTGGGGGCGACTGTGAAAATCTCACCGCCTCGGCTGAGATTTGAACTCACGACCTCCGCTTTAAGTCCTGTTCCCCCGAGCCACAAAAAAGCGGATTAAATCCATATCATTATCTGATTATCTCCCTCTTCAATTAGTCTTAACCTTTCATCTTGTATAAAAAGTGATTTTAATACCAGCTATCCAGTCTGTTAGTGTCTAACTCTGAAGTTTGCGGAACTTATGATCCCAACTGTAAATAAAGGTCAGTAAACAGGTCTATCAGTAATAAGATCAGCTGCGTCCATGGCTTTAGGCTTTTGCAAAAATTACTAACAAATCAAGAAAACGTATAATAATTTAAAATTATGATATAATGGTTTAAGCTAAACGCAAAGGTAAACTTTGCTCTTCTCTGGGTTCGACAGTTTTTTTTAGCTCAGCTGACTTTCAGTCATGCTGAGCTATAGCGATCACTCTTTGTCCGTCGTCCGTCTGTCCGTCCGTCCGTCTGTCCGTCCGTCTGTCCGTTAACCTGGCACAAATCGTAACCGCTGGACTTAGAATCTTGTAACTTTACATTCTGAGAGGTCAATGAAAAATCTCCTTGGAAACCAGAAATTAGGTCTCTGTTACCCATATCCTTCGAGCTATGGGGCCCCAAAGTACCCCCCAGAAAAGTCAAAAATTTCATACAAAAACTTCAATATCTCATTAACTACTTGACTGATGGTCATGATTTTTGGCATACATATTGATCATGAGATGTTCCATCAGTTCCTGAGGACTGGTGGCGCCACCTTTATTTTTCGATTTTTTACGAATTTTTTTTCTCTATTTTTGAGACCTTTAAGGATGCTGTCATCTGATAGCGTGGCACAAATCGTAACGACTGCACCTAGAATCTTCATTCTTGACACACTGAGAGACCTATGAAAAGTCTCCATGGAAACCAGAAATTAGGTCTCTGTTACCCATATCCATCGTGATATGGGGCCTCAAAGTACCCCCCAGAGTAGTCAAAAATTTCATACAAAAACTTCAATATCTCAATAACTACATCACTGATGGTCATGATTTTTGGGATACATATTGATGAAGAGGTGTTTCATCAGTTCTTGCAGACTGGTGGCACAACCTGTATTTGTTCGTTTTTTTTTAACGATTTTTTCCTCTATTTTAGAGACCTTTAAGGATGCTGTCATCTGTTAGCGTGGCACAAATCGTAACGACTGGATCTAGAATCTTCATTCTCGATACATTGAGAGACCTATGAAAAGTGTCCATGGAAACCAGAAAATTAGGTCTCTGTTACACATATCCTTTGAGCTATGGGGCCCCAAAGTACCCCCCAGAGTAGTCAAAAATTTCATACAAAATCTTCAATATCTCAATAACTACAACACTGATGGTCATGATTTTCGGCATACATATTGATCATGAGCTGTTCCATCACTTTCTGCAGACTGGGTGCGCCACCTCTATTTTTTTCAAATTTTAACGAATTTTTTTTCTCTTTTTTGAGACCTTTAAAGATGTGGTTATCTGTCAACAGGGTACAAATTGCAACAATTGGACCTAGAAACTTCATTCTTGTCATGCAAGGAGGCCCATGAAGAGTGCCTGTGGAAACTTGAAATTAGGTCTCTGTTACCCATATCCTTCAAGCTATAGGACTCTGAAGTATCCCTCAGAATAATGGACAATTTGATACAAAATCTGAAGTATCTGAAAAACTAATGCGGAGATCACCATGATTCTTTGCATGGATATTGACCATTAAGTGTTTTTATTAGTTTCTGCAGACTGGTGGAGCCACCTGTGTTTTTGTATCCTCCAAAACAAAGTTTTGCAGATACTATGTTTTTGACCGGGTTCCTCCGCCGCCGCCACGTTTGTTTCCAGAGAGCTCCTCTGAGAAAAATGGACCGATTTTTCCGAAACTTACACCAATTATCTAGTCACATGTGAACTAGTGCCTAACCAATATGTGTTGATCTCTGATAAATAAAGACTAAATCTTGGCCTGTTGGTTAATCTGTTTCATGCTTCAGTTGAATGGGTATATACTACCATTCTGATGATAAAATTTCCTTTATTGAATCTCTTCCCTGTCAGCTGAGCGACATGACCCATGGGTCACTTGTTTCACACAAAGCCTGTATATGGTCTGAAATTTGTCCAAAATAAGGTTCTATCCTGCATACTTACCAAGGCTTTTATTTAAAGATTGGAAATTTAAGATTTTAAATTTGATAAACTAAATCTAACGGAATTTAAACATACAAATAAGATATTTTTTCAATTGAATAATTACACTGAATTTTTGCTGTCCTGTCAGACAAAATACAAACTTAACTCAAAAATACTAACATATACATTAAATATAAACATGTTTGAAAAAATTTCAAGAACAATTTGGAGATTAATATGTCACGGTTTAACTTAAGCCAGACATTTAAATAGAATTTCATTGAAAGGGGGTTCAAAAACTAAAACCAGATAGATAAATTATATATATTTATTTAAAAAAAAAATCAAAATGTCCTTGCTGTCCAGCATGCCGGCTTTAATAAAGAACTGTACATCCAACATGTGCATATTTTAAGTTCAAATGGACTATGTTGTAAGTTATAGATCCGAAATGTTATGACACCATTTCATTGGTTTCTGTCCATCAGATTTTATGTTAATTTTATAATATTATTTTGCTCAAAATGAAAGTAAACTTGTACTCTAAGTTATTCAATTAAATTAAGAGAAGCTTAAATGCACTATATTTTAGGCTATAAACGTGAAATGTGATTGTCAGGCAATATATGTTTAAGACTTACCTCATCAAAATACAAACTAATGCAAAATGTCATGACAACTGTAAATATCCATACTAATATTATTTTTTTTTATTTTAAATTAGAATTCTAAAATTCAGGGTTAAAGTAAAATATTTAATTAAATTAGATTTTAATCAAATTTAGAAATATAAAAATTGAATTGTCCATGACGTATCAGTGGAATAGACCCACCATAATTCTGATGTGCTTCAGCTCAAAAGGTCAATTAGTACTCAAAATATAAACGATATTTGATATTTATTTAATCCAATCAGCTATCATAAAATAGTGAATTTTAATTTAAAACTAGACATTGGTCTGAACTGACTAAATTAATTTATCAGATTAATGATTAGGACTAATTATGCCTTTTTATATCCAAAACAATATAGTAACGATTTAAAAATATATGCATTTTGATACTCATATTTATGTTTTTTATTTATATTCATTTTAAAATTAAAATTAAAAATAAAAATTCATTTGTAACTTCATTTCAGTCGAATTAAAGAAAACAAAAAACGAATTGCCCCATGCCGTTCATATGGAATGTATACATCAATGTTTTACTTGCCTGCAGAAGATGATGTATACCCTTATTATAAACAAATAATCACTTATTTATTTATTTTAAATAGTTTAAAATTGTAAACGTTCAGGCTTGAAATAACAAATGAATAACAAAAAATAACATTTTTTATTCCATTTGGCTCGTCAAATTGTTGATTAGGACTAATCTTGCCTCTTTATATCCCAAATAATAGTAAGTTTTCAAAATTGGATGCCTTTTTTATAATCATTTTTTAAATTTAAATTTTGAAGGTTAAAAATTTGAAATAGAGTTTCGAAATTAATTTGAATGGATTCAGCACATCAACATTAGGTTAAGTGGTAGCTTTGATTGTAATTAGCAGTAAATATTTCTCCACATAACAATTTCGTAAAGTGAACCCTTGACATTAACTCATATATTTAAAAAATGTTCAGAGTTTTTTTTTATATAAAATTACCGATTTCAAGCCTTTTTGACACTTTTCCAGAAAGGTAATGTTTTGAAATATAATCTCCATGAATCACTTTAACAAAAAATGACATCAAACCTAATAATGACGGGGCGTTCAGCAAACTCGAAATTTAGGGCCTGTTTGGGAATTGGCCCCAGGTCTATATTTATAATTGTGGTCTATAAAGCATGGGTTAATTATATCAATGCGGAAAACGATATGGGTATGGACAAGTTTAAACATTTGCATGATTAACTACACAGATAGAAGACCAGTGACAAATGCAAGAAGTGGGCTATGATAAGTTTAAGTAAACGAGCCTTTATTTGATTATGGTAAATAATTATATGGTATCTTATGATTCTTGATAATTTATGCTAGTTATGTTTGTTTGGCGCTTTCCAGATTGGTATGAAGGTAAGTGGGATTAGGCAAATTAGATGAATAGACAGATGTATTTTCTGTCAAAGTTCATTATTAAATTTCCATTAAAATATAGCAAAGCGATAGATAGCCAAAGACAGCGTCTATTTTTCACGTTATTGGGATAACACTAGCCAGGGACGGAGAGAGGACCTTAAGAAAACGGGGGGGGGGGGGGGGGGGGGGAGCACAACACCCTAGCATGGTTACTAGCCTGCCCAGGCTAAAATAACCCTGGCCAAGTTTAACACGTGCCCTTGGAATGCCAGTTGGCTTTATACAGAACTATCGCCTGAAGAGGCAGGAATGAAAACGATGTGAGATGCAAAAATCGGGCCTTTTCTTCAGTAAAAATAACCTGGTCTTTTCTCCATTTTCATTTTTCTTTTCAAATCCGCCCCCTGTATCGAAGTCTGAAACAAATAAAACTATGGAAAGGGCAAGTTCGTAATGCCGGAGAACGATTATATTTGGAAACGCCTTCATGTGATATAATCCAGAATTCATCTGCATTATATCAGGTTTTAATAAATACATTTTCCCTCTCTAAACCATTCTCGACTTATTTTTGCATAATTTTTTAGTATATGATTTAAACAAATACTGAATTTGGATTGAACAACTGAAACTCCTGGTTTCTCCGAATGTAATATTTAAAAATACATATAGAAAGTGAAATTCTGTTTAATCAACCAGACTATACAACTTAAAAGAATCTCAATGAGGGAGGGTTCCAACGAGCCCAACATGTCCTACTACCAAATCTCAGTGAGGGAGGGTTCCAACCATTGTTCGAATTCTACATGGATTTGGCATGTTCTGGTTATGGTCTTTTATTTAATATGTGTTTAAAAGAAGGAAATTTTATTTTGATTAAAGTATGGGCTTAAAAAGGAAATGGTCCACTGAACAATATATCTCTATAGGAAAACGCTCCCGACTTGTGCGACATACACTACATGCATGCAATTACACATTTGCCCTATTCACATATAACTGATATCCACTTACATACAAAAGGTATTGAAACATGCAATGGCTATTTTACATATGATTTATTAAAAAAAATTGTGATACAGCAGAAACTTAGATACATTTATGTTGTACCGTCACATATCACAAAAAAAGTCTCATATCACACCATGCATGGGTAATATGCATTTACCTTTTTTTTCGGACATCAAAATCGTGGAGTTTATGAACATTCAATAATACAAGGTAATTAACAGAGAAGGCCAAGACGTATTCGTCTAATACCTGGCTTAACGAAGCAAAAACAGTAATGACAAATATGAGTGTACATATAAACCAACTGCTTGCATATGTTGCCTAAGAGTTTACTTTTAAACTATCCAATATATCAAAGTTACATGAATTCCAACATCTGTTTATGGAATCAACCATTTGCATGCCCGGTCATGAAACAAGTCCACCAGGTTTCCAACAGTGCGCCGCTCTGACATACCACAACTTTTTGAGATTCAGCACCTTAATATGTAAACGTCCTATGGTAATGACAATTATGATCATGATTATTGTGATTACTGATGAGCAAAATGACAATATGATATATTCATGATTATAAATGCAAT
Organism: Sipunculus nudus; assembly: GCA_026874595.1. Lineage (NCBI taxonomy): Eukaryota > Metazoa > Annelida > Sipuncula > Golfingiida > Sipunculidae > Sipunculus > Sipunculus nudus. Next base: position 13,225,125 of record CM049312.1, on the reverse strand, counting down.
TTATTTATATTTACAATGTAAGTAAGCATGTACGGTCGATATATTTCAGTTCGTCTATGACTAGAAATGATTTGATTAGTGAAGGCAGTGGCATTTCTTGGATGGTTTTACGTGGTAAGAGACCTAGTCCTTTCCTGGCACCAACTCTGGCCCATTCTTGCAGTGTGCGCGGGGTTCGTAACCTCACCTCAACCCAATTCAAGCATTCTTTCAGCGTGTCATCAAAACTTTCTCCATTATCTGCTGCTGCCGTCTTGATGTTTTTCACGATCTCTTGCAACCCGCTCAAGTCACAACCTGCCAATACGAGGCTTTTCACACAGGGGACGCTCATGCTGGACAACGCCTCTTGGACTGGTGACGTAGCTTGGTCAGAGTTTTCCGAGGCTTTACCCCAAGCGTTCATATCGGCGTTGGCTTTAATGTAAAGCTGGACACACTGGACGTTGCCGGCCTTGGCGGCTTCCCACAGTGGTTGGCATCCTCGGTTATAGACGTTTGGGTCAGCACCATGAGACAGGAGCCAGTGGACTCGTCTTGGGTCGACGCTGTAACTCGATAACACTGGTATTCCGCTTGGGAATGGAGCATTGATGTCAGCGCCGGCTCTCAGCAGAATTTCGCACGGAACAGGATTAAATGTTTCCTTCTCCAGTGCTCTTTGGAATGCCGTGTATCCTGCCTCGTCTGTTTCTTTTGGGCAGCATTTGTTGGCAAGTAATTTCACTACCTGCACTTTGGAGTGTTCCGCCGCCAGAATTAAGGGCGTTTTTCCGTCGTCATCTTTGAGGTTTGGATTCGCTCCCGCAGCCAACAGATGGCGCGCGCTGGTAGCACTTCCGGTTTCTGCCGCAAAGTGAAGAGCCGTCTTGCCATTAGAGCTTTTTCTGTTGATGTCTTTCTCACGTGATATCAGGCGTGCGGTGACGAAGCTTTGGTTGTGTGTCACCGAGTACATGAAGGGAGTGAAACCAAACCTGTCGACGGATTCTGTGTCGGCCCCGTTGGCAAGAAGTAGTTCCACCAATCTGACGTTTCCTTTCATAGCAGCCCAATGAAGTGGCGTCCGGAGAAAGGCCTTTTCAACAATACAAGTCCTTGCGCCATTGTTTAACAGCAGTTCTGCACACTCCAGTCTGTTTGCTTGGGTTGCAGCACACAGAGGAGAAATATCCTGTGATCCGGCGCAGGAATTTACATCACCACCGAGTTGTATTAACTCTTTTAACTTTTGCACTTTACCTTTCCGCGCAGTGATATGAAGTACAGTGCCGTCACCACGGCTCGCATTGATATCTGCGCCATGTTTCAATAACAGGTTCATAATGTCCCATAACTCGTGGTCTACACTTTGTATAATTGGCGCCGGTCCGTATTTACAGAAGTTCGGGTCGGCCGAGTTCTTCAGTAGGAGTTCCACCATCTCCAGGTTCCGTAGAGACACGGCAGTGTGGAGTGCTTGCCCGGCTTTTTCGATGTAATTGTCTTGTGACCTTGCTGCAGCAATACAATTCGCCAGTATGGTAACATCTTTTGACAAGACACCATGCACTAGGGAGCTGGAAATACAAAATAACGAAAAAACATTAATATTTCTAAAAAAAAAAAAAAAAGCGACGTAAAAGTGACAATTTGAAACACATCCAGTCATTATTGAAGAATTTTTCCAACCGTATGTACGATCAGTAGAAGTTTCTCATATTGAACGGATAAATTTATATCTGAACGTTGTTATCGATTGATATTCACCATTACGACTTTACATGTACATTTATATAGGAATTACATTAAGCGAAATAGATATATCATTCCAATCTTACCAGTTGTCTGGTTTTGGACCAGAAAGGTATATATAACTTCATTAAAGGGAAACGATGCGAGGATGGACGCAACTTCCTCAGAAGAGAATAATACCTTACTAAGGCGAATGTTTTTTACATTTTTAGTAAGGCCAACAAAAATTAAAGGTATGGTTCTCAGGCACCGCCCACATCAATTTTAAACCCCCGCATCAAAATTTTTATTTTGATTTTCAATAGAAACTTTCAAATTTTGAGCTGCTGCCGCTCCGACATTTCTTTCAAGAAGATAAAACCATACAATTTCCTTTGTTTTGTAGTGCTTTTACTTATTTAGCAAAACAAAACAGTTATTTTCATGCTTTTCCTTATCATTTGACATTTTTATCGAAACATACCAAAAAATTTAAAATAAAAAAAAGCGCCCGCCCGCATTGATTTCTAAAAAAAAGGGCCTGAGAACCATACCCTTTTTTTATTTTGGCCTAATATGTTCATATTTAAATTTTAATGTACCTTTGGGAGGTGCCGCCAGATAATAAATTAAAACCGTTCTCTTGTTTATTCTCTGAACTGTCTGTGTCCATGGGCTCACAGTTACATTTCTCTTTAATGGCCGAGAAATCCACCACTGGCGTGAAGTTGAAACTCTTCATTGCATTGAAAGTATTTTCATATTTCCACTCAGCAGGCTCCCGACAGTGCCCCCAATCGGCAGTTGGCAGCAGTGTGAGATCAACTGATGGACTAAATTCTGGCGTCTTCATAGCTGCAACAGACTTGCATGTTGGCCTCCTGGTAGTTCTTTTATATTTTGACTTTTCCCGAACTGACCTGGCCGTGCATGAAACTGGCATTTTGGTTAGTATGACAGCTGGCTGTTTAGTTTGATCTTGTCGACGTTCGTTTACGATATGCTTAGCTCAGCGAGCCACGCTGTATTTATACTAGTCCGAGAGTCTAAATATAGCCACCACGTGATCAGCCAGAACGTCGACCGCGACATGTCTCAACGAGTCAATCATGATCATTCACTTTGATTCGTAAAATATTCCCCCACAAATTGTCTTTAGATATAAATTACCCAACCGAACGTGTTATCTCGCCTGTTCGGGCAAATGCAGCCTGTACATTCACTACGTTTCGAGATATTATACACAATATGAACATGAGTTTTTACCGAACGTTTCTCTTTGTTTTGCCAAAATCCCAGCGGTGTATTTCCAGATTACGTCAGTTTTTATCGGACAAGAACTTTGCACAATGAAAAATATTATGTATGAATGCTGTTTACTTCTCTTGGCCATGTGAAAGACAGAAAAACACAGTGTACACCCTAAAAGTAAACAAAAACACACGGTTATAATGCGAGTCAGGATATTTAGGGGAATTCCATGACGTCACTTTCAGGTCAGCAGTGTGGAAATCACCCCTGATTTCCGATGGGTAACGTTTAAGTATTGGATGGAAAACACCCTTCAATATCGTTTTCTTTGACATCGAGCCATAAACCCATACATATGTACAATACGAATGTATTGATTGTTTTGATTTGGAGGTTCTTGGTGTGTCGTGCTAGTATGCTGCACGCCAAATGAGGTCGTGGAAATAACAACACGTTCCCCGTGGCACAGCAGAAATCCCGACTTCCTTCACTTATAAAAAAAACTTTGCATTAAGATTTTAGGAAACTTTTTTACTGACCTAGGTTTAATGAATGTATGACTTGAATCACAAGTTGTATACTAGCATACTTAAAATTCGTGAAAAAATTGTATAAGCTAACTTTGTACATTTACACGCGCCAGAGCATAAACATCGTGCACGATTTATCATCATGAGGTAAATGGTTTATCATATTGATCTTTCATGTTGATTATCATGTCAACAGTATAGGAGTGTATGTTTACTTTTTTATCTATTATCATGTGTGGTTTATAAACAATCTGTAACATTACCCAATGATCATTCCGAAACCATCTGACTCTCAGAAATATATATATATATATATATATATATATATATATATATATATATATGCATAAAAAAGTTCAGCATATAGGTAAACATATAGAGGTATTTGTTGTATCAAACAACCTGTTTTATTATGTTCCCTGCAGAATAATATTTATACATGTATATATATATATATATATATATATATATATATATATATATATATATATATATATATATATATAGAAGGTAGTGTTACCCTCCGATTTAAAGTGCTCTATGGCCTATAGACTAGGCCAGAGCGGTATAACTCTGAAGTGTTGTTTTTCTTCAGAGTTATATATATATATATATATATATATATATATATATATATATATATATATATATATATATATCGCTTGCAATTTATTATAATATGTACTAACATGGAACAGCGCTTCAATGCAGACAAGTATATATAGGACTATGAAACAAATCTTGTACTGCAGTTTAACAGTTCTCTCTTTTTTTGCCGTGACATTTTTTAACCTGATCACTTTCATATCATATTAACCTCTGGCATTGTCAACACATTCCCTGTGTCTTTAATAAAGGGCATAACACGCGTGGAGGTGCCATGGAAAATCCCTCCTCGGAATGAGTCATTTTCACTTTTTCGGAAAGCGGGAAATCTTCTTTCTGAACAACCGTCAGCATTCCGGGGATCGAGGCCTGTATGCATTTCCGCAAAATGTGAACGTTGAGCCACTTCCCAGGTTGAAACCGTCACGAGCACCTGGGGCAAATCACGCATTTAATGGCCGGGAAGGGGCATAAAACAAGTCGAGCATGAAATCAATTTTAAGATCGTTCCGGGAGCTTTCCTGGAATAACCCCCCCCCCTCCGAATATGTTTATATAAGTTGTCAAGAGAGATATAATAGCACTGCCCCTTCTGACTCTTTCGCCAAACTGGCCGCGAAACGTACCATATTACCCTTAAAATTTGATAGCAAACTAAAAACTGAGTGATTGCATCCGCCAAAACAGAGTTTTTTGGATACTATGATTTCAATCGGGTTCCGCCATCGCCGCGTTCTTTTCGAGAACTCCTCTGAGACCCTTTGACAGATCTTTCCGAAACCTGGCATAGTTATTCGATCACCTATGTAGTTACGCGTAACAAACACAGATCGCACCACCTGTAAACCCTTTATGTGCAATATGGATCTAGGTTAATCTTTGTGATAACAGCAAATATCTCTGGAGTGGTTCAATATGTTTATCTGAAATTTTGCATGTCCAACGATCTTGATCTCTCCATGTCATAATCGAGCATTGTGGCGCCACCTACAATTATTTTTACATGGCGTCTATTCATGCGTTTTTCATCTGCTCGTCTTGGTGATCGATTCAATGCATTGGGCTGGAATTGTGCAGATCCATAGATCATGGATACATCAATCTTTCAATCACGAATTTAATGGCCGGGAAGGGGCATATAACAAGTCGAGCATAAAATCAATTTTAAGATCGTTCCGGGAGCTTTGCGTGTACATAGATCTTGAATACCTCCATCTCGTTTTCAAGACTGCCATCTGCAACCGTTTTCGCGCGGTGACCGTCTGTCCGTTTGCTTTGGGTAAATAGCGCCCATATCTCAGGAGTGGAAGGATGTATCAGCCTGAAATTTTGCATGTTTATCCTTTATATATATCTTTGTTGTAGACCAGATAGTTGGCGCCATCTGCTGTTTCATTTTTATAAAATACATTGATGCACTTTTTCTCAGTAGTGGATTGGTGTCATGGCCTGAAATTTTGAATGATGTATCTATCTATAGATCTGGTTTGGTGAAAATTGCATTTATATTAGGAGTTAAACTGGCATCACTCATGCCTTAAAATTGGAGTCATGTCATGTCTGGAACATTCAACGCCTTACTTTACTCATGCCTCTGTGATTTGGCGGATACACGTAGTCGTTTGTCGACGGCCAGTATTCTAGTTTATAATTATTAATATTTTGATAAACGTATATTTTGCATGTAGACCGAAAGTATTTTAACATGCAGTATTGAACGCATCCATGAATATAAACTTAGACAAAAAAAATACCCAACATTTTGAAACAACCGTGAGTCCTGATAAAACACATTTAAATAAATCTACATGGCGATATAATGCCTTTATTTATTGGTAACCGTTACGTGTCGCCACACTGTAACTACGGTTCCGCTGCAACCTCACAGATTGCGTGGATGTCCTGGTTGTCGCATGACGTGTCGTCCCAGAGAAGGGACCGTTCGTGCCACAACTGTATACAGTCTCCGTTACCGCTGGGCTCCCCGGGCGCCCACCTGTTGTATGAGATGGCAGTGGAGGACGACGCCCACGCCCACCCCCTCTCACGGTCTATAATACTGCCGCTCACCCAGAAACTACGCCCAGCCAAATCTGTAAATATAAAAATCAGAATTATCAAACTCTAAGAAAGTCCAAGTAAACCTTTCGTGGTTATCTCCACTGGCTTTGAAAATTTTTTCGACACTGAACTTTGGCAATATGTTTATAAATTGGTTGAGCAGTTCCAAAAAGTAAGCTGTAATTTAGGGATGAGGCATGGGCCTAATTAACTGGAATGAGACGAAAACCATCCCTTGCAAACTATTTTAGCAATGCAATTAAATCTGTTCGTAAATAAAAAAAAGTCTATTTTCCTCCAAATCTCCACCCCGGTGACGAAGGTCAATGCCATTGGTCACATGTACAAAGAACCACATTGAAAGGTCTGATAGGTTGTTTAGTGTGATAGCTTTTCTAAAGAAATGTAACTATCAAAGTGAATATGGTAACCCATTGCAGACGCCATATCACCTAACAACAGGATTCCAAAGATTTCAGAGGGTCGTATAATATGAACTTTGGTGTTTCGCGTGAGTTTTATTTTCAATTCCTCATCATTCCTTTAGCCCCTCATCTACCGAGTGTCATACTTTTGATCATATTTAAGTTGCAGAGAATAATCACCAGGTTCTTATTCGTATTAGCATACTGGTGAAAAAAAGCAACATTTAACTGCAAATATTTTTGGTTATCTATTTATCGACCAAACATCCAAGTAATAATAAAGTATTGAGAACGTAAAATAAAATAAAAATGTGTTTCCAGTATTTGCGATATTGACAGCTCGCGACAGCGTCGATCTCTATTTTATACATAGCGGGATTATACTTATACCTTTAGGAAATGTGACGGCCGGTATATCTGCAAATACCTTATACAAACCATTCATTCGCCTCACGTGCTTGTGTACCAAAAGCCAACTGAGATAACTGGTGTTTTACTAACACCTGTGCTGTAGGGTTTAAGTTACAGTTCAGGACAGACATAAATACATGCAGACATTACGAGAGTAATAAGATCAGGTAAACATTCTAGCACATTCGTTTGTCATGTGATGGGTGAATGGCATCAAGAACAGGGACAGAGCCCTGATGTGATTGGCTATAGCAATGTGTGACGTCACGGATAAAATTTAGAAATGAGTGAAATCTAACAAAACATGATTTTTTTTTTTAATTTTTCGCTAAGAATCTTTAGCTGCAAGTGTCAGAAATACTAAGCTTTTGCCTTCTACTTCCAGGAAATGGTTACAGTGTATGCAAAATTTAATTACTAATTTTTGTTAGAAATATTGTTATATGAAAATACAATGATATTTGGAATAAGTTTGCTTGACCATAAAAGGCTATAATCGGCGCTGCACCAGATGCCACTGTTTTTATGCGGTAGGCATCATTCATTGGTTGGTTTGAAATGCATGAAGAAGAAATCTATTGATAAAAAATAATGATTACGCAGCTTCAAGATATAATGATTCCAGATATATAAATGTTAGAACATAGACTGGCACCGGACGCCTTTTAGACATCTCAATTCTCGGTCAAACATGATTGTCCGTCATGATTGTGAAAAATGAGGGCATTCATATGGTAATGGGTGCCAGTCTACTTTATGAGGTGCTGCCACCTACTTCCATATATGTAATTTCTGAGGGTTTCGTATTCCGCTTCCGTCTCCAGGGCAACCAGGTGAACTCTGAACCGGTCAAGGTCAAACAGAGTGCAGTATTTCTCCGCGTCCCACCACGACATCTGGGACAACAAGAAATAATAACAGCTGCTTCCAAGATACACGAAATTCGTCGGACACGCTGGAAATAACAAACGGATACAAAAAATCGGCATAAAATGCTAGTGGTAGGCATTGGGTTTAAAGTCATAATCGATCATTGAAACAAAAAAAAAAAGACCGATAATTGATTATTAATGGATTATATTATGTACTTTCTATATTACCTTGAAATCTGCTTTACATTACAACTACCTAAAATATTGACCAAAGTAAATAGTCTAACATGTACATCGCCGATTGGTGTTCATAATGAAACCATCAGCCGTCAATCCACCCGCATCCAAGGTTGACTTGCCGTCGGACTATTGTTCCCTGCGCAAGGTTCCGTTTTGATGCTGTTCGTTATTTTGTGTTCGTACATCTCTGACAGGATTAGATTCTTTACATGTGCATACATAATCGTTTTTTAATTGATTATGCAAAAATGCAATTCCTTTAATCGATTTGGAAAGAAAACGACCAATTATCGATTTAATCGATTAATCGGCACACCACTAATAAATACAGTCTTTTCTGTACCTAAGCGAGTTAAGCAGTAAAATGATAATGATAATACTGTGCTCTGATCAAGAACAAATATCGGAACTTACTATTATACTGAAAGGAAAATTATGGATAACATAATTTGACTCAGTTGTATAGATATGTATGTGCTTTTGTTATCTTTTTAATCGAAATAGTCATCTTAGTACTGAAAGAATAAGATGCCTATTGGAAAATAAAACGGAGTAGAGGTGACTTTATACACAATCAGTATCCTGTGTCAGGAATCATATATATATTTATATAGACGGAATAAATGATCTTTTCTTATCTTATTTTATCATAGCAAAGCTAGTTACCTCAGCCCACCCCATGCCGCCTTAGCTTAGCGTACGAGCTTAGCTAAGACCTCAGCATAGGTTAGCATTTCTCAGCATATTTAAGATCAGTTAACTTAAATCAGCTTAGCTTAGCTTCGCTCATTTTGGCAAAGCTCAACTTTCTTTACCACACCGCCTCTTAGCTCAGCTTAGTTTCCGTTTTAATTAAAACTTGCAATGTCAAACATCAGTACTCAATACAAACCCAAATTGTAAATGTATATTTAACGAATATAATTAAGAAACCCTACGGAGTATAAGAACATGGAAATTTGAAGCTAAATAGAAACATGGTGTATTGCAGTATAGAAAAAAGAAGTATGGTGTCTTAAAGACGCAACAATGCACAAAACATTCGGAGTCTGATTAAAATAATCGTGTTTTAATTATTTTAAACACTAACAGAAAGGCCAAAAGTTGTTGATTAACATTATTAAACAGTTGGAAACACAAGAGTTCAGTTAAAATGTGACCCTTTGGCGATCAGCAGATTAGCATGACATTATGGCCTAAAATTCACACGTGTTGGTCAGAGTTGGGAAAAAAATGGATTGCTAAAACTATCACCGACTAGTGTCGTGTACATACATATCAACTTACAACATGCAAAAATTTCAAAGAATTAGTAGGAAATTTTGCATTTCAAGAATGTAAACAAATTGTGCTGAAATTCCATAACTCTTTGTTGCATATAAAAATAAATTTGGCTTACTTCTTTGTAAGATTTCAGGAATAAATGTATGATGATTAACGGTGGATTATCAATGGATTGTCAATATATGATTCCTTTTTTTGATACTCTAGACATGACTAGTGTTTCTAGCCATTGGACTTGTGTACATAAGATGAAAGTACAGGTGACGCTATTTGATTGTCTAATATTATCGACTTGATGTCAGTTTGCAATGTTCTTTGAATGTTGCTTTACCAATAGCAAATTCAGCTTTCTAATTATTAAATAATAATAATAATAATAATAATAATAATAATAATAATAAAAATAATAAAAATAACAACAACAACAATAATAATAATAATAATAATAATAATAATAATAATAATAATAATAATTATTATTATTATTATTATTATTATTACTATCATATGTACTACTTCCCATCTTTAAATATTCGATTTCCGCTTAATCAATCACTGATTAGATATCATTTCAATGTTTGATTTATTCCCACTTCCTTAATAAATACTATTACATCTTGTTATGTATACCCTTCAAATTAATTGTATTTTCACCATAACTACTATGCTTATTATCAGTTGTTTAAGTACTCACGTGGTATTGAGAAGGTCCATGACAACTCAAATCCCCTTTGTTGTACAGAGCTATCTGACGTGAAAACGACAAGCATGGAATTTCCCGATGACGTGACAGGGGCCATTGGCGTCAAACATCCCTGATGTTGGGCGATCAGTTGGCTGGACGTGGTGTTACCGTCATACATACGCACTATATCACAGCAATCCTCCGTACACAGATCATTGAACCTCACCGTGACAGCCTTCAGTCAAAATAAAACAGAATTTTTATTATAAATATTTTAATCAAATTTTAGTTAGCCAATTGCTTTAGTGTTTTTAAACTCCCGTTAGATGTCACTGTAGGAAAATGGTAAAACTGAGTTTGTGGATTTAAACTAAAAGGGTACAGACTAGACCAGATCAGCCCCGGACCAGCCTAACATCTGAAGAAAACATAGGGTTCAGGCATAGGGTATGAGCGGGATGAGGCCGTAGTCACTATAATGCTGAAGTCACTACAGAAGTAACGTAGGCCTATCTAAGCAAATTAAATATACTTTTATATTAGCTGTATTCCAAATATAATAATAAGCGAGTTCAACCACTGGATACACATGCGCAGTTTCTGATAGATGGTATTGCGATAGCCCCTTCTCAAAATTATGTCATATTTCTCAGCTGCACTGCATGTCGACAATTCTAAACGTTGACTTTGGACCAAATGGATGTCGTCAAGGGCTGTGATGTTAGGCCAACATGCATGGTAATACGATATAAAATATGTTGATAGCTATACGGTATTGCTTAATCCAAAAATATTTTGCATTGGAATAGGCCTACAAGGATTCGCTGACCTGGACAGGAGCAGCAACCAACAGCCAGTGACAGTTACTGTTTGGAGGATACTCTGACGGGTAGTTCGGAGACCGGATTTTGCCCGTTTCCGGTCCGGTGATGACGGTAGGATTCAGAGGTCCACCACAAGGCGCTAAAAGAAGAAGAGGACAGAGTGGCTAAAAATGGAAGCCTCCAAGTTCAGTGCCGAACGGGGCCATAATGAAGGAATATGTAGTTAAAGTCCTTTGAGAGTCTACATAGAGCTGGGGCTGATCAAGGGAATATTGGTGGACAGGTCAAAATAGAGAGAGAGAGACTAAAAGACAGAAAGGTACTTTTTTAACCTCTTCCTCTAAATTACTTCTTGTCATATAAGGATTTATTTGGTTTCGCCAACAGGTGCTGGCACAGGGTCAACAATATCCAGACCAATCAGAGACGTGAATCGTATTTTGCACCTTAAAAGGAAACCCGTGATACCCAACGTTTTAGGAACAACTGCTATTGTTGGGTCTAGTCTATTTTTAGCTAAGTGTAATACTGAGCATATTTACTTCTGAATCGTAGTTATTGCGATTATACATACAGTATTTTTATGACGTCTTTTGAAAACCCATTGTAGTAGTTCAGATGGCCTCGAAGTCTACTCACGTGTTGGGGATGGCGTGCTTATGGGTGCATTCGTGGTAGCTGCGCGCGTTCCAGTCGGCATTAGCAACAGGAGCCCTGTTAGTAGAATCTTATTACGGTTAGCAATATACCATAAAAACCGAAAAGAGCAGACATTCATATTTCAGGAAGCAATGAATCATCACATTGTTTTTTTCCGGTTTTAAAGAGGGTATTTTAAAAATGCTGTACAATTTCTAATTTTTAGAATAGCTCTCATTTCGAAATAACAACTTATTAAAATAGTAGTAAATAAACTTAGGTTACTAGTTAAATGAAGTTATGACCGTAGACGTTAAAATGACTTAAATATACTCTATATGATCATGATCATATATTGTTAACTTCATCTTGCATAATTTCATTGATCACTCTTCATTGAAGCACTGTCTCACCACCGGGATAGTATTGTATTTGTTAGTACCTTCACATTTATTATAGAAAAATCCTCATATTGTAGTTAGTAAAATCATAACTGTCAGATTTGAACTCCTACCATTTATTCATTTTATTAAGTGCCTTTGGCTCACTCTTAAAACAATAAAATCCAATAACCACCTTCCTTCGCCCATCAGATGACATGCGTCATATCTCTCGACAGCGAAGTACTGGGAACCATTTGGTAATTGTAAACAGCACATATGGATTAAGTTTTGTGTGTCCGTTCATGCAAAGTGCGATAACTCGAATGACTTTGACATTAGTCGAATGTGAAAGACTGAGATATAGATATTGACAATGAGATTTAATCTAGGACGGATTCTGCTCACTCAAACAAAAATCGTGATAATGATAAGGTATACCTTTCAAGATAGTAGCTCCACCCACCGGCATGACTGTTAGTGATTTTGTTTTCTTTAACATATGTAAAATAAAATGTAATTCCATGCCTCGAGTGACGTTTACCTTATGGCCACACTAAGAGCTTACCATCTGGGCCAGTCTAGATAGGGAACAGTTCTGAGCTGGAAGTAATCTGAACGATTCCGAGGAGCATGTCTATGATTAAAGGGACATTTTACCTGAACACAGACTGGACACAGACTTCAGTTAATGATGAATATTGTAATGGAAAATGAAAATGCATGAAACATACCGTTGTACAAACACAAGGTCCACCATGAAAACTGCGCTTTGTCCGACATGGTTTATGCTCGAGTGTCTTCTTCTTAGTAATCCTTGATACTTGCGCGACGTGAGTATATGTGAATATGTAGCACAGGAACAGGTGTCGCAGAAATACATGTTCGCATGATTCACTCTGTGATATAGTATGTGTACATTCTTGAGAGAGCGAACGCATAAAAACTAATATAATAAAAAGTAATATCAGCATTTTCATGGGAAGGAACATTATGATACAAATATAAAGATGTGTTTCCATGTGTATATACGTATATCCATGAAAAATAGCGTTCATATGGTTTTGTAACCGTGGTGTTTCAATGTGTCGGTCCGCGTACGTGGTGTTTCAATGTGTCTGACCGCGTATATGCGTGTGAATATATGTGTGAAAATCGTTCCTGTGGCAATTTTCTGGATCTGCGTGAACTCAGTGACTCGATAAAATGACGTCAGTAAAGCTGTACATCTGTTCACTGTACAACTGTGTACTTATGCTAGGATATACGCATATACGTGAACATCCAATGTCATTTCGGGGGGGGGGGGGGGGAGGGGGGGGGGTTCAAGCCAGTAGTATTTAATGTTGCTCAGTTGCTTCTTTATTACGTAGAATCATATCATCGTAAAAGTGCCCATACATTTAAGCGTGGTTATAATTGCATTTTATTCGTTCTTGAGACAGACCCGTGATACTTTGTCCGGGCCGGGTTTCGCAGTTAGATACTGTTAGAGGTGTCTCTTTTATTGTGCGCTGTTGGCATTCTGTTTCGTGTTAGGCTCAAGCCCTGGGCGTCAATTGCTATGGCGTGTAGAGACACAGCGTTCGGTGTAATCCGTACTGGGTGAACCCTGGTGTGAGACACAGCGCTCGTGCTAATCTGGAATTTTCTGGGCTGTTCGCGCTCTATGAGCGCGTGTCTTGTATTGTTCTTTGGACGCGTGTGTATTATGTAATGTTGTGTTCTTTGAATTGTTCGTGAAATAGATGTTTCTAGGCTTTGGGGTGAGAAGGTATAAATTAGGGGCTGTGTTTGGAGCCCAGGGAGGAGAGAGAGAGAGAAATATTCCAGCGGACACGGAAGAGTGTGAGTCAGTTTGTGGACCTTTCCGATAATTGCAGCAGTTATAGATATTCTTCAAAATTTGTAACGGATTTTATATAGTCTTAAGTTTGCCTATAGGATTACTACCTCAAGTCCAGAACTTCACTTCTGGATTACAACAGATTGTTATCGTGATAACATTGGACTATTATTCTCTGAGACGTTTTACGTGAACTGTTCATCAGGATTATATGTTTTAAAGGACTTGTATAGCTGTGACAGTGGTGGTATCCAGAATCAAAGCCTAAGATCCGGACACTCTGGTACTGTACACTTTATTCATTATACTGTTTAATTGTATTTATTTACTGTTATACTGTTGTCATACCGTGTAATTGTATTGATTAAGTGTATTGTAATGTAAGGGTTGTTTTAAGAATAAATTATAATTATGTGTTAACAAAAAAAATCACTGACCTCTATTCATTGCCCTAGACATTTCACGCTGCCTTGTGGTGCAGAATCTGATTTTTATTTTTATCTCCGTAACAAGATTTATGCTCGTCACGACTATGTGATCTGTTGTTATTAGGTTACGTAACAATACACATACTGGCGTAGTAGTCTAAAACATAACGCTGCGATATCCTTTAAAAAATGTCAAATGTCTCAGAACTAATGAGAAAAAAGGTCAATGAACTTCCTGAGGACACACTTTGAAGCATTCCCGAAAGTTCAAGACCAAAAATAAAAAACGGACATTTCCCGGGACGTGACCTCAGAGAGGTTGAAATCGATAGAGTACCATCACCGCCAATTAACATATTGATTGCCAAGCGGTGGAACCAGTAGCTTATGTGCGACATGACCTGGGTGCGAACTCACAGATCAACCGGTCAATCTGTTACATCATATATAAGATATTTTTTTTCAGAAGAAATTTTTTAACTTGAAATGTAGTCTGGGCCCACGTGCTTACCACCGCCAGACCTGATCAAACTTCCCCGTATCCTACGCAGAAAACGTGTGTCATGTGTGTCACGGTCAATGACTTGAATACAGCTAAGTCAGCTACAGAAAAAAAGAACTTAAAACCAGTGAATGGCAATGGCTTTCGGCAAGGACATATAATACCCCACCAGTTGGTGGAGGTGTTAAAAGATCCCCCACCACTCCGCCCCAGGTTCATAAGAGATGGGCCACACATTCTTCCGTGCACACGACCTCTCAATATAACATGGACTTACACGTATACTTATAATTAGAATAACTGGATGTATGCAGGGCATTTACGTGTAAATTAAAGCTTTTATCAATACCTCCGCCCCCTAACAGCTGGTTGAGAAACGCGTATGCCATCACCTTTAATTGTAGAATGACCCAAATCAAAAGAGCAATGATTAACATGCAAATGTTTATGTCCGAGACAGACAAAAAAGAATATTCTGCTTCATTTAAAATACATCCATGAAGAAACAAATCAGGGTACGTCTCGTAAACTAACCGTGATTAAACAAATCCACTCATGCATTGAAATAAGCAACTTATTTATTTAGTGTTAGTTCCAATGTCAGTCGATAGGTGTCGCCACACTGCGACTACTTCTCCGCTGCCACCTCACAGATGGCGTGGATGTCCTGGTTGTCGCAAGAAGTGTCGTCAAAGAGGAAGGACCGTTGGTGCCACATCTGTAAGCAGTCGCCATTACCGCTTGGCTCCCCTGGCGCCCACCTGTTGTAAGAGATGGTAGTGGAGGACGACGCCCACGCCCACCCCCTCTCACGGTCTATGATACTGCCGCTCACCCAGAAACTACGCCCTACGAGGTCTGGAAAAAGGAGACAAGGGTAAGCAAGAATTGTCTATACTGTGGCTGGCTTTTCTTTCTCGAGGGTTTAAATAAGCAATAAAAGTAAAAGGAAAACTATCGCGAAAATAAATCCTATATGAACTCACACATCTTCTCCGCACAGATGAACAGTCATTTATAAATAAATACTATATATAGCCTCACTACCATCTCGTGTATGTTATTTACAACTGTGCTGTCAAAAGTCGAAAAGGGCATGATTTTATTATCAACTAGAAATGTGACCAGAGAGCGCAGACCTCCATCCATCCGGCTCATTATCACCATATGGCATTGTCAGAAATGCAGCATTTTTCTTGGTTCCAGATCTATGGTGACCCGGATCACCCCAAAAATTTAAACAAACTTTCCTTGTATCATTGCCGAGCTATCCTGAAAATTTCATTAAAAATCCATTAACCTTTTAAGTAATTTTGCAGACAGACAAATCAACGCCACTAAAAAAAAACATTAACCCCGTCGCTTGTCGGAGGTAATAATAACAAAGGTATAATGATACTCGTAAATCACAGAGTATTATTACAAATAATACCAGATTTCTTATATCATCTGTCGATAATGACCAAGAAGATCTACTCTAGCGTTCAGTATTTCCTTGCTAAATTGTTAAGATGTAGGCGCAATTACCTTTCAGTTAAACAATTGCCCCAACCATTTCCTCAGATGAAAAATAGCACAAAGTATTAAAACATCTTATTTAAGACTGCCCTGCAAGGAGGCCATATGTCGCTTTGATATTGTCAGCCGCTGCTGTGAGTACGATTCTGTGCAGAGCGCCACCTACTTCCGTCTCCATATATATATCCTCTCAGGGTTTCGTACTCCGCTTCTGTCTCCAGACCAGCCAGGTGAACTCTGAAACGGTCAAGGTCAAACAGGGTGCAGTATTTCTCCGCGTCGTACCATGACATCTGGGTCAGTAGGAAATTATAGCAGCTGCTTCCGAGGTGTACGAAATTCGGAGGACACGCTGAAAAACAAATATTGAATGTTAAACCGCTGGTTTTAAGATGCGATATTTTCATAACTCAAGAATTATGAAATTAAAACTGATGATGATAATAGTGTTGCTGATCAAGAAAAAAAAGTTGATTGACTGTTCTGTTTGGAAGTTTGTGGAACGGAAGCAATTGAAACACGCATGTACCTATATGTAACTGTCTCTCACAATGTGGTTAAAGGAAAGCATCTTTAAATATGAAATAAAATTCAGAGCGAACGTTTAACGTCATGCAGTTCAATAAGTAAATCTATTGGTTTCTTTAATAGGTAACCGTTAGGAGCATTACATAAATAAAACAAGACCACAGGCCAAAATTATTAACATTTGAATATTTTTGTTGAGGTTACCCGATTGTTTTTCGCTATCTTATCTAATTCTTAATCAAAGTAATTACAACTTCAGAGTGCCATTTCGGTTTGGTACTACGTTGCAGGGCGGTAGCACTCGCTTCCTGTCATGTTATTCTGTATCTACCGGTGTCTACCGCACCTGCGGGTCCTGGGTCATACCATTATGGAACCCACAAGTTCACACTCGTGATACATGGCTGTGGGTCACAGCCTTCCCATTAACCCGGCAAAGCGCTTACCCAGGGTCGCGGCCGACAGTGAAAAAGCTCACTGCTCCTCGGCCGAGATATGAACTCCGGACATTCCGGCTTTGAGTCATGTGCTCTGCCCCTGACCACTGAAGCCCGTGTGTAATGACTGAACCATAAGTCTTTCCACGATGGTATTATTATAGCGACTGTTTATATAAAGCATATCAACACAGAAACATGAGGGGACAGATGAAAATGGTCGTGTTTTCAATTATTAAAATTGAGCGCTAGTACAGGAATGACAAAATTTCAATAAAAGGAAGAGAAAGGAAGAAATGAATTCTGCATGTGTTTTCAAAAGAAAAGAAAGGGAGAAAGGAACAATGCGAGTAGAAAAGCAAGGATCAACACAAATAGTCGAATTAAAATTCAAACGGAAGGGATGATCCTGATTAGCCGACAATTGCGACCGCGAGCTGCTCTTCAGATTTAATTGAGCGAAATCAGATGTATATTATTTATATATCCCTTGCTGAAAAAAATACGTTTATGCATGCCACTTGTTCATTTTTGTGTTTAATAAGTTCTTAACTGCTGATTGGTTACCTGACAAGTTGCATTTATAGAATATTTATGGGGAAAAGTCCACATTAACCGTCCAAAGAATTGGAAACAGAGAAAACTGTTCTTGCAAAGACTATCGTGGTTGAGCATTTCAAATACAGATTCACTAGAACATCCAGCACCTTCATAGCAACATCCAGTATATAGTCATCAGATGCTAGGAAGAAACAATGCAACAAAGGGAAGTCTCGTATGCATAGCGAGGCCGTAAAGCGACAGAAGCAAGGCACTAAGGGCAAAAGGGTTAGGGAATGAGAGGGGAAATGGTCTAGAAACTGTTAAAACTGTTTAAAATTGAGGCTGTAATGTGTCAATCTAAGGTAATACTAAAAGCATTTTGATACACCTAAAGCGTGCATTGTCTGTACCCCGAAGCGAGTGGCTGAGAATGTAAACGGGTATATGGAACCGGAAGTATATGTTGTTGGTAGGCAGTACCAGGCACAGGGTGGCTAGTAAAGCATTTCACTTTAAGTTTTGTCAGCTGCTTGATTATTGAAGGACAATGAGACGGGCTGTGGAGAGTGTAGATGCTCAGATGCAATGATAATACAACATAGACGGGAATAAACTTGGATTGCTTGTATTGTCATGAGTTTCTTTACAACTTACTCTATATTAATTTCATAAATCAACGAAATTAATACAATATGTTCCTACATTGATTTTTATGGGCTATAAACTCCATTTTCACTTCAATAAAGCACACGCGCCGGCACCGTCACGTGTACAAAGTCCAACCCTGTTGACGGTTTCATTCCGGGGCTGAATTCACTGACATTACATGCCGTGTGATGCCTGTCACTTTTATCCCGAGGGCGGTGAAGACTCGTGCTGCTTGTCCATTTCATTCAGGGACGTTGTATTATTGAGCACAGGTCACGCGCCGGGCTGATATAAGCCCACTGTCAATGGATAAACCGTAATAACGATATGAATCTGGGATGACGTGTCGTATTGCGCAGACCGGGGCCCTGTACCGGTTTATAACATGCATGGCCGGTTAATAAAATCCTAAATATATATGTCCATTAGATTAATATGGATGTTTATCTAAATAGAATTATTTTTTACCAAAAGAGAATGAGACCGAATGAGACATTTCAATGAAGTCATAACGTACCAGTTAAGTAATAAACTATGTCTTAAATATCCCGGCAGTCTGTGACAAAATACTTTTATTTGCTGACCTGGTTTGGCCAAACAATAAACAGCCAGTGATAGTTATGTGGGGAGGTTATTGAGACGGGTATTTGGGAGATCGGATGATTCTCGTGTCTGGCTAGGTAATGATGGTCGTTTCCATTGGAAAACCGTAAGGGACAAGAAGAAGAAAACAAGAAGAAGAGAGAAAATTTGTGGGCAGTGATTGGACATGTCTATAACGAGAAAAGGAAGTAGAAAGCAATTCAAGGGGCAAGGAAGAAATGGGTACATATTATTAGACTGAGGTATAGGAGTATTAAAAAGGAAATATAGAGCAGATTCTACCAGACCAAGCACAGAGAGAGAGAGAGAGAGAGAGAGAGAGAGAGAGAGAGAGAGAGACTCCAAGCAGAGAAATTGACATATCGACGTACATCCATTTGATAAATTAAGCCACTCTTTCAAGGGGTTAAGGTGTGTGAAAATTGTAAAAGTGCAGGTCAATTTGACTTTAAATGGAATTTTTATAATCTGAGGTTAACTGGAAATAAAAGAAGACAAACCATTTTGGTGATACAAAATCACTGTCACTATGTCCAATTATGGCATATTACTGATCTAATTAAAATAATTAAAACAGGAAACTTGTTTTTAATTGACAGAGTTTAATTATATGTTACAACCATTTTTCAAGTATAGTACTCACATAAATGACTCAGCGGCTGTTCCAGCCTTTTTTTCACGGGAACACTCTACCGTAAAAAGTAAGAATTACTTTCACACAGAGGTCAAGGTCATGTTGCTTTTGGTACATCTTGTAAATGTCGCAAAAGCCTGGATTATCTTGTTCCTCTGTACACTTTGTAGGAAAATTCACACAAGACAAAGTTAATTTCATTCCAGATAGCTGATCTTTCCTCCTTTTTTCACACAGATAAATTTAAATAATTACCTTTCTGAAAATAGATTGACAGGTATGTTAGAATAGAGTATAGCTTGGTGACTTTAGTAGTTAGTATAACTATACATAGATGGCGCCAGAATCCTACTCACGTGGTGTGGCTGGTGTTGTGTCCGGTGCAGGTAAAGTGGTATGCGCATGCGTTCCGATCGCCATCAGAAGCAGCAGCCCTGTCAAATAAGAGCAGCAGTGAATGCTAAAGTTGTTTTCTTGTCTCTCCATATTGAAATTTGTGATTTCCTTCGTAAGCTGTGTATTATATATGTTTTATTTAATAATAATTTATTTGAGCAACAATAATTAATGTAATATGTGTATATACATGTAGAGTTTGGTAACGTAAGTATACTTTTACCGAGGTGTCTTTTGTCCTAACCAATAGCGGACGATGTTCATTTCAAGTACAACCTTTGACATGTGATCAGAATGCGTTTTTAACGATTTCGAAGCAATGATCTAATGATCTAATCGTGTCAATAAAATTCATAGTTTTGAGGATACTCTTTACTGGTTGTGTCTCTGACAGTTTTTAATTTGTATTATGGCCTCACACAAATTAATTCGTTAACATTTTTTTGGGAGTTGTGTGCGAGCAGGGCCTGAACATGCATGAACACTCACGTCAGAGTTCTGCAATAGACAGCTCATTGGAACAAATTCAATTCTTATGTAACCATTCTTTACAATACATAGATATTGAACGCAGACTTTCAAGGACTAAATCTAAAGACTAATATTATGTTCTTATATAATTTTATTCACGAGTGAAAGTGAATGAAACATACCGTTGCACAAGCATAAGGTCCTAAAGGAAAATATATATTTGTCCATTGTTATTGCCCAAGTATGTTCTTCTGTTATATCGATGTAAACTGGTGGAAAAAGAGTACCTGGGAAAATGGCGCACATGAACAGGTGTCGCATAAAAATGCGGTCACCTGATTCATTCTTTGATAAAATCTTTGTACCCAAGTAACCTGTGTTACCTTAACAAGTTACTGAGCAGGTCGATTAGAATGAGGTCAAATGTCCACACACGCGCACGTGAAGCGAAATCATGAGATATTGTCCCTATTCTGTATGATGATTCTCATTTTAGATTTAATTTATATAATCATGTTATAAGGATGTATATAAAATATGACCTATAGCTGATGATTATGTTATGAATAAGGGATATATCTTAGCTCTAGCACTATCCGCTCATAAGCTCAATCCGCTCTTAAGCTGTAGATGATCAGTAATAATCATGGGATCTTGAAAAAAATTGCTCAGTCTTCATTTCAAGCCTTCCTAATTTATGGCAGTTGTACCAGAGAAAGTTCTTTTACTTTAAAAAGCATCTTAATAGTGACAGATTTTAGATAAGATTGCACGACTTTATAAGATTCTAAATCAAAATTGTTGATTATTTGATTACTTTTGTTAATCAAATTTACGGTAACTTGTGTAGTTGTAAAACCTGCGCCATCTCGTAATCACTCGGCGAAATAAATTGCATTTACTCTGACGAAGATGTGTATAATTCGGAAAAATGTTGTGTGTTTTCTTATAACAGTAACATGAAAAGGTACTAAGTAATTAGATTTGGTAGGATAACAAAACTACGGGTGGGTTATTTCTTAAATAAAAATGCAGGTTGCCGGAAGATGAGAATCTTTTC
This sequence comes from Sipunculus nudus, assembly GCA_026874595.1. Lineage (NCBI taxonomy): Eukaryota > Metazoa > Annelida > Sipuncula > Golfingiida > Sipunculidae > Sipunculus > Sipunculus nudus. The sequence continues at coordinate 13,203,590 of CM049312.1, read as the reverse complement.
AAAAACAGCTCATCGATGTACATTTATATACCGGATAAGCTATCGCGATACTATTTTCCATTTCTTTTTCAGTGTTCTTATTGATTGCTCCGAGGTTAATGGCCTTTTATCGCGGATTGGGGCTTACAGAGTTACGTGACCAGAGACGCTATGCCAGAGAGTCCACCTGGGAAGAACCTTGGCTGCTATATATACATCAAACAGACCTGGTCCCTGTCTGAACCAGATGGCCGTATCATGTCCAGTCAACCTAGTAGCCAGACGTGTTATGAAGTCATATTTATATCATTCGTTTCTTTCATGTCTGGGGTAGCCCTTGAACGCTCTGCACTACTTACTGTGTTTTACGGATAACCTTGGTTTTCAACCTTGACGGACACTGGCTATACATCACCGTGTTTATATATGTGCCTCAATACATGTGCTTTGTATTTATACAAACGTAACTGCATGATGTCCATGTGTATATGTATACATTACATTAAACCATAATATGCGTAGATTTATTTATATTTAAATTATACAAAGAGCAAAACCACCACAGTACGTTACATGACCATATTCCTATATGACGACCGTTCTCATGGTTCTAATATATAACACTACAAAGGTGATTAAATTTTTGGTTATTGTTCGTTCACAAATTATAAGCCTATGCTTAATGTTGAAGTGTAAATAAATCAAGTATTGACTGATGCGTGTGTTTCATACTTGCACTCTAGTTTCAGGATATGTTTTGCAGGATGGGTTCCAGCTTGTTGCAAATCTGTACTGAAGGACACATTTACAAAGATCTACGCACTGACCTGTAAAGGGATCTGATTTGTCGGAAGGACTAATATTAAAACGACTGTTCGACTTCATGGCTCTTTGCAGATTCTCCAGGTCAGCGTCCTGCTTCTCCAGATATTTAGTTTGATCGACTTCATGACTTTATCACTGTTTTCAGTTTTACAAGGTCTGCTGCATGCTACTCTTCAGAAATTTCGTTTGGTGAAATGAATTAGAGGACTGAGGTCGAGACTCCTGTTTTCGACTTTATGTTTAAAGTTTATTTATTAAGCAGCTCATTTACGACCTAACAAACACGTATAAACAGAGATACTGGACCCATGCACTCACGGACCTCTCATTGGCACGGCGTAAGGAGTCACCCTTGTTTGTGTCTTTACTGGTTGTATCTCATCAACAAAGTATACATAATACCTTTAACCTTTGCCAGAAAGCCGGACGATCTGCCGAGGCGGTCTTACTCATACGTCGGCTGTAGTTACCCTTCTCGGCCAGATTCAAAAGTTACACCTGCCGAGAAAAACCTTGCGTCGGCAAACATAACACAGAGGTTAAGTGGTTCTTGTATATAGAATTTTACTTAATTCCACTAGCCCTGTCTCCCTTATATTTGTTAGGAAATTCTTTGGTAAAAAGGACAAACGCTTGCCTTTTTGTCATGCGGCTAAAACGGAAAGGCGGGGCGATAATCAGGGAGCAAAGTGATATTCTCCTGTGCAAACATTTCAAATGAAATAACTTAAAATGAAATTGACTAAACTTGTGCTGTTATACTTAATTTCCGTCTTGACCATCTTAAACTAGTTACAAATGACCATAAACAAATTTGACGTCACGATGGCATTTGTACGTGCAAGTTTAAAACCATCGTTTGTTACGTCCCAAACGTACAGGTAAGGGTACGATCTGTGTCTTTAAAGATGATGCAGTAGCTTTGCAATTAAATATATATGTATTAATTAAAATAAAAAAAGCCTCACTCCAGCTAATGTGACGAGGTATGACATTTTGTCGCTAACGAAATAAATTAAAAGAAAGGAAGGGATGAAAAAAGGTATCGCAGTATTACATCTTCCTCTTCATGAAGTTAAAGTAGGTGTTTTGTCCATGTTTTAGGCCATGGCAAAGTACACATATTTCACAGGTTTCATTCAGATAAAATGTACAAGGTCCTGGTCGCAGTTATAAATATTTAAATAAAATTTAAATTTGCAGATTTATGAGATAAGAAAAATGACAAATTGCACGGTAAGGTGGTCGTTGGAATCTCCAATATTCCCCTTGAAGTGTGACTTTATAAAACTAGTACAGTCTGTCTGTCTCTCTTTGTGTCTTTCTGTACTGCTGTATATCTGTCTGCTCTCTCTCTCTCTCTCTCTCTCTCTCTCTCTCTCTCGTTCACAAAATAAATCTCTCTTAAACAAAATCGGCTTGATACAAGGATACTTCGAATTTATACACGGAAAAATCATCCTATAACACCTCTTCAGTTAAAAAGTCTGGATTTAGCTCAGCATGGGCCGTCCTTATTGCAAGTGTCAGATTCAAACCAAAACCATACCGTCCATGGAGATAGAGGATCCTTGACGAAAAAAATTAAGTAAAACAAGATAATATTCATACAGTAGTCTAAGTTAATACCAATATTATAGGTGTTTTAAAGACGATGACAACTCATCTACCTAGAGTTCCATATCTCCGTCGGCCCCCTGGGTCATGTATGTAAGTACATTGCAGGGTAATTTATCATGTATCTGAAGATTCTTAATCGTGTATACGAAGGTCCTTAATCAGGTATGCAAAGGTACTTTATCATGTATACCAAGGTTCTTTATCATGTATACGAAGGTTCTTTAATCTGTATAATAAATTTCCTTTCACGTTAAATGCAGACTTCAGTCCGTAGTATTGTCTCCGTTTTAGGACACAGATGTCGGGTGTTTCCGTGTTATTTATTTCACGGGGCAGGTAGCTGTCGTAGAGTAAGGATAACCAGATACCAGCCCGAATTATGGACCTGGGCATTTGGCCACGATCCCTCTGTAGGCGGGGTCTATACTGAGGAAAAGCAGCTCTGTCCTGTAATATGACACACCAGGAAGCTAGGAGCTCACCTTACCGTCTCCATGATAAACAACACTGCTACCACTTGCGCTCACGAAGAGGGTTGTCGCATTCCAGCGGCGCTGCTTGCATGTTCGGCATTGTTATTCTGACAGTTTTTTAATCGATGTGCAGGATTTATACTGAAAGAATAGAGGAAGTTTAAGTGTTAATGGATATTTAAATCATTATTTTGGATTATATTAGATTCTGGAGTTATATATCAATTTTTGCATATTCAACTCATGGGGCTTCATTTAATTATAAAGTTATAAAAAATACATATCGGAAACAGCTTCTTATTTTTTTGCACTCATATGTTTTATGTTTTGAATACTTCAATCTTCCACTATCTTACGTAACAGAAAATAAAGTTCTAATATTTCATTTGAAAATAAGTAACTGAGAAAGCAAGTAAAGAAATAAATCAAAATAAGAAATTAAAAAAAAATTAAATAAAGCAAATAATAAAAAAATGAGAAGGTAAGAAGAAGAAATGAAGCTGGAAAATGAGCGCTAAATCCACAAGGTGCTCTAAAACCTGTGCGCATAAATGAATGAAATATAAGGGGTATATTCTAATACTGCGCCCTGGCAGAAGGTGTTAATAATGTTAATAAAATAACGTGGATTACCTTCGTAGCAGGTTATATTGATTCCTATTGAAAATGCTTTTTATACGTGTACGGAATGCCGCCACCAACATTTGTTATTTAGTAAAGACTAACAGGATTTTATTCGGTAGCAGGGTATGAATACAATTTTCTAGTGTGAGCAGTCATGGCTTGTATGTTCATATTAATAATTAACAGTGCATGCTATGCAGGAATGTCAGTATGAAAGTTGTTCTTGAACCGATGCATTTCAAAGCTATGTCAAATCTTATCGTTGTTTGTTCGTAAGCGGCGGCAGGGACCATGTGGACATATCTAGGTGGCAACAGCTGGCGCAGACACTCATTTCCTGTCAGTCGCCCGGGGTCGTAAAGATGCGGTAAAACCTATGTGAACTCTGTTGCAGTAACAGGTTGACATCAGTACATATGTACGTAAGTAGTAACTTTGGCATTACTGATCGTAAGTTACTGAAAGGTTTGTTCAGGGATATGTTAAAACAATATATAAAATAATTCGAAAATGTACCAAAGTACTAACTTACTATTATTTCAAATAATTCGAAAATGTACCCAGGTACTTACTTTGGCATTACTGATCGTAGTTACTGAAAAGTTTGGTCAGGGTTATGTTAAAAAAATTGCAATAAATTCGAAAATGTACCTAAGTACTAACTTTGGCATTACAGAACGTAAGTTACTTAAAGTGCGGTCAGGGTTATGCTAATACAATTTCAATTGATAAAAAAATTTACAGGGGAGCTTTTTTATTTTTTTTATGTTTTGGTTGAAATATAGAAAACGATTCTGGTTAAAGTTATCAATATCAACATGAATCAATTTTACAACTTTTTTTTCAGCAGCATAGCGAACTTAGTTGAGACTTTATTTAATCCAGTCAACGTGTATAGCACCGGGGAACGCTTAGATTATTCTTCAAGTCAGTCTTAGTACCTTGGTAGATTTTGAAGAGTATTCCAAATTCTCAATTAGGAAGTAACTGTTTTTAATATCAGTCTGGGAATAATAGAAAGCAGCACACATTTCATGGCATTAAGTGTTCCCTATGGGAAATCTTATGCAATTTCTCTTCAATCTTCTGCACTTGCGCTGATCGGTGACAATGATACTAGTATTTCTTATGTTTATTGGCAAAAACAAAATACGAACTCCGATATAGCAAAGAATATAGGCCTATTTCCATCTAATGTTATATTAAAAAACCGGTAATACTGAATATTAAATCGTTGTATCTTACCTAAGAAAAGTTTGTATTTAATTACATTTTACAACTTATGGTGTACACTAGTATATATATATATATATATATATATATATATAAATTTATATTTATATATTTATATGTGTGTGTGAATTATATATATGAATTACTAGTATAAGTGGTCTGTGGGATGACAAAATGAAATGTATATTAAAGTACATTTGTTATCATAGACAGTTAACTTGGCATCTTTAGTAATTTATCCATTTGGTTATCATTTATGTTGAAATAATTCTCTTGTTTGAATTGGGTTCAAGGGTCAATACCTGCTGTACCAGTCGATCATGAAGTATGGTCCTATGGATACGTGATAATTCTCCTGGATTTACCAGTAAGCGTTAATTGTACGTGACACCTGTGGATGTATGTTCCTCGGCCCAACTGTCTTCACGGTATGTGAAAGAGGAGGGGCCAGGACCTGTTCTCTTCTTCACTTATGTTCGGATAAATTTTACAACATAAAGCAACCCTCATGTTTATAAATTATTCTATCGGAATGTCTCCACATTGTGAATAAAGTATTTACATTATGATATATTTAAATTGTAAGCATGACTGCCGGCTCAGGCTCTCATCACATAACAACACCTCGGACATACCTGTAGGTTTTTTAACTTTGGTGGTGAAGAAGCTTCGGGGCAACACAAAATATGCATAGTGTTTTAAAGTATATTTTTGGACAACTATAGACTCATCTGATAACACTGCAGAATTCAAAGGAGATAGGTTGATGCAAACAAAACTAAACAATGTAACAGACCCTTACTGCCGAACGTGTTGACGACGTATATGCATCGTTCAGGTATTTGTTGGTGCTGTCTCCCGCGCAGGCAGAGCCCAACCAGCCAACCAGTTGCTAATTTTGGCCCCTTGCTGTTCCAGGCCTCGCTAGAAATCTACTGTCAGCCAGTGTAGTGCAAAGCAGTCGGTGTCAGTCCGTCCAGCGCGGCTGAACCGCCGAAAACAATTGGCGAATACGCCTTGGATCCGAGAAATGACTCTGGCCATATTAATATGGCACGTGCGCGACGTTGACTCTTCCGGAGCTAAACTTCAAAAGTTGTACAATCAGAGCTCAGCTGATGAACTTTTGGTTTACCATGGACAGTGTGGACAATTACGGACGCCCGCGGTTTTTTCTCCGTGTCCCGGGCCCCCTTTACCTGTTGCTGCTGATGACGTTGGTACCAGGTGAGTCTAATTAACTACTTTCCCCCATCCTCATCCATCCGCATCTTCCAATGAATGAAGACGCAGCAGAAGATGTAAAAAATAGCCCCCTCCCCGAAGAAATTCCTATTTGTTACTACGTTACCGTTACCCCCGAGGGAAAATATACGTTGGCCTGCCATCTGTTCCTGTAGACCTGAAAGATAAACATTTCAAATAAAGGTCATTAGGTTTTTAGGATACCGTGTTAACGTAACGTATCAATAACTGCGCCGCAAAATATATTTCTCTTGCTTTTATTGATTATTTTTTTTTTACAATTGGTAACGAAAGGGTGAAAACGCACGATTTCGTTTTCTGGTTCATAGGTATGAAGGCAGATAGGGTTTAAAAGACAATAAAAGAAAGGTATTTATAAGTTTAATAAATCCTCCCAAAAATAAGATTCTTAAAAACAAAATGTGTACATATTAATGAATCCCATTTTGGTCACCATGAGAACGCTTTTTTGTTTTGAGAATGAATAAAAACGGAAGTGAATGAAGAAGTTTTTAAACACAAATAAATTTCTGCATTTGTCATTTCAATATATGCGAAAGAATATATTTTGTATTTTTAAAATTGTTGGCGGTATTTAACCTTTTAAGCACGCTATTTCGATATCTGTATTAAGACAGGATAATTTGATTGTTGCGTTCAAGACATGAGTAAATCCATCTAACTTTGCTCTAAGGAAGGGAAAGAAAAAAAAAATGTTTGGTATCCCAAGGATGTCCGAATGCGAAGTAAAAATATCATGCATATTCATGATGCCTTACACATTCATGATCACATCCACTAGTCTGATATACCCGAAATGTTTGCCATATATATGTGTCACTGATAGTAGACGCTGCGATGACTAACTTCGGTGTCATAGGAAGACATAAAACGCTTTGAGGCCACCGAGGGTAAAAGGATGGTCCAGCAATCAGAATGCCGTAAATCCGGCTTGCTTGTATGATTTATAGACCGTTTTAGGGTCCCAGAGAGCAATAAGAAAGACCAAAAACACAGGAGATGAACATTAAAATGTTGTTCCCACCTGAACTGATTTCAATGGTAAAAAATAGAATTTACTGGAGCAATAGGAGGCAGGAGTCGTCTGGCGAGAAACTGATAGAAGTAAATGAATGTATAGTGAAATTTTTGGAATGCCTGCGGCCACGTTTCTTGATATATGAGGCTATTAATGTGTTTTGGAGCAGGGTTTACTCATCTAAATTGACGACTTTTCAGGAACTGGTTAAATTCCTCATGAATACTCCCAAAGAGATCACGCGAAACTTAAGAAACTTCAAAATGCGCCTACAAATTGTGATGTTGTAGTTTAATGGCAAATTCCTTTTGGCTAAATAGTACACTCTTATAAAAATATATACATATAATGGAGAAAAAGTAGGGGAAATTTAAGACTAAACCCATGCAGGTAGCATCATTATTAATGATCCTTCCTGTTTAAGGAATAAAAGAATGTGTTTTGTTGAGAACATATTAGATCTGTTTGTTCTTTTTGTGGTGTTAATATCACATTGTTCCGCAAATTGCCCAATAATGGTTTATTATAAGAAATAACACGAGCGCACTTAACAATATTTCGAGCCATTTTGAAATTGCATATCACAAAGCAAAAATATGTAGGGAAAAAAGTAGAAACGTAGCAAAACCAGTTATTTTGAAGGAAGGCATTAAAATGATTTTGATAAAAAATGATCGCTGGAAACCTTGCACCAGGCAATCTGCATTGTGTAAACATCATTTGCGCATAACACGCCTTTATATGTAACATCAATAATGTAATGTATAATAATAAACATAAGTGGCTAATGTATGATGAAATAACAATTGTGCAATCAGAATGTTTAAAACTGATACAACGTTGATAAATACAATAGCGTGAATTAAAAACTCCACCGCAGTTGCAGGTGTGCCATGCAATGCACAAAACGCAGTTCCGATATACAAACAATCTTATGTCCTGGGGTTAACAAGAGCAGTTTATCAAGTAACTATCCATGCCAACCTTTGTACATTCCCATACCGAAAGCTATTCAATCTATAAGTAAATACATTGTGCGAATTCTACGTTCAGGGGAAGCAAACGGGATGGCATAAATCTGTCAATATTAGAATATATGAATATTTCAAATAAAATTCATGGCAGACGGAGATGAAAACCAAATAATGGACAGTGTACGGCTGATTAGTTATCTATGTTACCCTCCTGGAATAACGGTCGTAAATTTTGAATATAAATAATAAGGAATATTGGGAAAGGCTTTAGTGTGGGATAATGATTCCATGGAAATAGATTTTCAAAGGGATAGAGATAACAGAATAGAGCTAGAGAGGATCATTTCTATATTACGTCTTGCGTAGGTCGCATCACCCACTGTCCCACTAACTGGCTAAACTTCTTAATGCATGTTATGGTGACCGATGTCCAAAGGAGTGTATGTTTATCGTGAAATCGTTCATTCCCAGATTTCTCAATTTGATTTGTATAACAAGATCCATTACTGTAAGTGTTTATGAATTAAAAGACAATATATATATTTAAAGAATTTCCTACAAACCTTTCTACTTACTTATACAGTCTGGCAGAGACCTGTCTGACTATACGCTGTATGTTTTTACTTGTCGAGGGTCCGCTCTTCGTCGTAGTGTATAATGTGACATCTGTTACGGGTCCTGCTTTTCGGTTATTTATAATGGAGTGATGGAATTTGTCTTGTATCACTAGCTGTATCCTGTATCTGTATATTGCATGTGTTTTCTAAGAAACCAGTAGCGGGAGTCGGTTCATATATCTTATCATAAGGTCTAAAAACAAGAAAGGCAAATTTGTTTCTTCAGTTATGCAAAAAAGCAACATTTTCATTTTCTCATTCTTATTCAGGAATATTACTATTGATGACCATGAAGTTCCTTCCCTATCCTTCCCAAGAGGTAACCCTCAATAAGCTCTTCATTTTGAGTTGGGGGATATTATTAAAATGCATGTAAGAACAGTTGAAAAAAATAAATTGTGGTCCAATCTTGACAAACTCTCCTAAAATGAAAACAAAATCTGGGTAAATTCAGACACATTTACATAAGAGGTGCGGACCAGACCAGACCAGCTCCTGGTGGCCCGATCGACAACCACAGCGATAGGCGGTCCGGTACCAAGGAATGACAGGTTAATAATAATTATACATTATTAAAAATTTTAAATAAAAATAATGCCATAAAAGATAAAAATAAAATTATACAAGATGACGCAAAAAACTATAATTATTAAGTAAATAAACCAGATGACCTCGTCTGCCGTTTTATAGAACTTGGCATTCCATGTCTAAACTAGCAAGAACATCTTGCACGCCAGTGAATCTATTACATTTATCGTGGTTAGGTCTTTACTTATAAGCTACCTACATACACAAGCATATTCAACACAAATATTGCAGATTGAAACCTATCACATGAATTAAATTCAGCAATAGCAGAAAATATTAAATTTCAAAAGGGGCTGTCTTGTACGTTCAAGACAGGTGCCGTCCAAGGGAAAACGGTCCGGTATTTTGTCTTGCACAGTTTGGTGCTGGACCGAACCGTCCTAAGCGGCCGTTCGCACCTCTGTCACACATGAATATTATCCACTTTGCCTTAAAGAGAACACATGAGCCTTGTGTGCTTGAAAAAAATGTGAAACAGACAATCTACAGTTGCACTGACAGGATCGTCATCCGCGACTGAAGCCCCCCTGAAATAAGGACCTCCCCTCAATATCTCCTAAGCAAAGCCCAAACCCCCAAATGCCAAAATCCTCCTCTCAGAATCCTCCTGGCAGAGAGTTCACCCCCACAACATATTATGGAATTATATTCTGGTTAAATGTAAGGAGATAATATTGTTAAGTATAACAGAGGGAGAAGAAAGGTGCTTTTGCCGATAATGATAATGCCTTCACTTATACGGAGTGTCTTAGCATGAGGATCAGGTGTGTGTGTGTGTGCGCGCGTGGGGGGGGGGGGGTGGGGGGGGGGGGGTCGTAGCAGTCGCGCCGGTAGATGGGGGTGTGCGGGCATCCATGATTGTGCCTGTGGATGCTGTTGTTTTCTGAACCCCTCGGACATCTCTACCTGCCCCCTTGCATGGGCACGTTGGCAGCTTGAACGGGTCACGCAGTGTACAAATGGTTTCGTTGCAATAATGAATTTGACGTTTTCTTTATTCATACAATCGGATGTCAGGTTCAAAATTTCATACCAATTTTAATATAGAAAATTACTGGTGTAAAGATGTTTGTAAATTTTAGTGACAGTTATAAAGTTTTCAGTTTTATAGTTTTCAGTCTCGTCCTGATAAGCCTGACTCTTTATTAATAATATCTTGATTTATACCCCTCTACTTCACTGGAAAAGTAGAAATTTTGGAATCAATCTGACAGTTCAATTTGAATAAGTAGATAACAGCATTAAATAAGGCCACGTTCAGTCGCAAGGATGTTCCCACTGTGCTGGGAAAACACTTTCCTGATATTATATGTTCTGAATTAGTCATAAATCAACAATAAAGCTGTATCATTTTTTCTCTCATTTTATTGCCAGCTACCTAAAATGAACACCGATAGCTAGAAAATAAAATACTTTATAATTCTATATATGTTGACCATTAGTACATAGGGTATAACACAATATTCAATTTAATTGAACAAAGCGAACTGCACTGCTCTTGCAAAGTCTCTTAACTATTATTACTGATAGAAATGAAACCATAATTGTAATTCTATATTTACGGAAAATGATGTTATACATGACGGCCACGTGACATATAGCTGATCTACATGGTTAAATCGGCACGTGATCATGAAGAACGTTAGGTGACAGTTGGTAGAATGCCAACACCTGTGTGCTTACATCAGCTGTATGCCGAGTGGCCTTGACATTTAACAGGGGCAAAGGTGAACTAATTGTCATTTGTACCTCGTTATTCAGCGGGAGTTTTGTAAGTTGTGTTTGTCATCAGTTTTTACCCTGGCATTCTTCAGTAAACTGATATGTTTGTACCCTGGCTCCAAACATCAGCTGGTGTAAACACTCGTATGAGTTATGAAGTATTTTTTACCATTTATGTCAAAAATATTAATCGTGACACTTCATGGGCACTATAAGGAAATGGTACTCTGACTTTAGACATCATTCTTAATTCGATAAAACTTTATAATGATATGGTTCGAACGCTTTTGACATACATTTAAATTCGATAAATCACTGACGGTAAACTGCATGTTAAAACAAATGTCACGCCTGTCTCTGTTAATTATTTTCACATCTTAAGCATAATGCCATAGCAGCTCACAAAGTTTTTGTTGGTTCTTTAGAAATATTTCTTGATACAGAGATAAGTTGTTTTACACATTTTTCACTTGCTAAGAATTCGTAGGATATTTCTTTAGTTTACAGACACATGTACATCAACTCCCGTGTATTTGTATGAAGAAACGACGGGCCGATTGAAAGAATGTCAGTCATCAACATGTACTGAAACAGTTCTAATTACGTTATGTCATCATGAAAGAAAATTACAAACCGCATGATGCGTGTAAACTGCATGTGATTGACACTCGTAATGATGATTGACAGATTATTTTCGATGGAAAAGAAGCAGAGAACGTTTTCCATGGTACCTGGGCCAGGTCAGCAGATATACATCTATTATTATGACAGCTTAGACTTAACTTTCTGGTCTTCACACCTGCCGATGTCGGGCAATATTCAGCACAGGTCCAATTAACAGAGTGATTCATTTACACAGGTCAGTACCGTGACATGTACACCAGCAGAGAAGTACAAATAGAAAAAAATAGGAAGAAAGTACGGAAAAAAAATAAGAAAGAGTCCTGACTTTCACGTCATTGATGTCATGTTTTGAAAGCACACGAACGGAACACTTCAAAGTGCTCCAGCTTTATGTTGTCAGATCCCAGACAAGTTAGATTTTACTTGAGTTGACATTAGAGCTTGTTTCTGCCAAATTTACAGCGTAACGCGAATTACATAGTTAAAATAGCTCTTGTCAAAATATATGTATTTGATTCTGAACAAGCATGTACATACTTAATTGTATACACACAATAATATTAAGCATTGGTAAATTTTATATTTAAAAAGGTAAAATATCATTTTAACATAACAACATTCCTTATAACGTGATCCATATAAAAAGAAGACTGGTGCGTAATATACTTTTATCGAAAGAAGGCTCCATCACCTCTTATTCTCTATATTTTATTCATTCTTAATCATTAGTCTTGCTTTGCTTCTTGCTCGCTGTTACAGGCCAGAGAACCGAGCAAAATGTACTTCAGCTTTCTACTTTTAACGAATGTGTTCTGTCATATGAACAATTAGATTATCGTTGTTAGTAAAGATAGCTTACGTAGATTTTCTTTGTCAAATACGCTTTAAATCAAAGTTTCACATTTTAATTGACAACCAAAAGTACATGGTGAATTATTTAAAAGGAGAAGTCAACCCTGCATTTATATCATTATATATTTTACTACTCTTCACTCTCCAATCTTTCCAAGAGATTAAAATCTTCCTTCGTTCCCTCCTTGGTCATAGCAACAACATTAAGCCCAACAGGTGTATGTCTGAAGGTACTTGCGTAGGTAAACGTCCCGCGTTATTTGGCCAGTGCGTTGGTGTTGCCTCTAATCAATTGAATCAGTTGGCAATACCGGCTCAGACAAAACAGAACAGATGCGCGCATGGTGAAGCCCAGGGGGATAACACGGGCCACCGCCACCACAACTCAAACTCATGTCCACCACTAGCGCGAGTATATTTATTCCTGGTGATTTATCTGGACGCTTGTTTATAAATGCAATGAAAGTTCATCATGGGGCCGCTAGGGTCTCTGCTAATGTCGATAAAATTCCCCTTGGCAATGTTCGAAAGGGACGTTTAGAGAGGTCTTTGGTATCATGCATTCTCTAAAAAAGATTTATTGAAGTAGTACGGTATGTATTCTTCAAAACGAGACGTCAATTTTTGAATTGCGTTCCGGTAATGCATTCTTAATAGACGTTGTTTCAGCACTACGTTTATATAGTAAGACTTTTTTTTTGCATTACGTTATACATTTGTCAGAAGATAAGTTTATGTTTTTTACATTGCATAACACATTCTTTAAAAGATCGGTTTTTATCAAGAATTTCTTTTAGAAGGAATGTTTACCCTTGCTTACGTAACACTTCTTTTTTCATCACGGTTCTGAATTCTTTTAAAGAGAGGTTGATTCTAACGTTACGTCAGGCATGCAGTGGACATAGGTCAAAGGTCAAATGAGATATTTCTTTTCCTGAGTGCTTAGCATCGTTGTGTTATCCGTGTTGGTTTACGAATAGCATTCTGAGATTCAAAGTCAAAGGTCAAATGCCACGACAGGTCTGGTCTGTACTTAACGAATTCTTCCGGGACAGTTGTTTTCTCGAGCCATTAGACAGTCATGAGGTTTATTACCGAGCTAGGGGTCAGGATATGGACTAATGTTGATTTTCCATCCCTTTTTTTAATTATCCGAATGCATTTTAATGTGTACAGTCCCCTTGAGGCGGAGTTAGAGCTTATGTATATGATAACGTGAATTTGGCACTTTAATATACTTAAATAAAATAAAGTAATAGGCTATTCCTGATATTGTCTGGCGAAAAATATACATCTGAAATGTTCAGGACTAGGTTTTTTTGGTGTAGCATAATGTTATATATTTATTAGAGAAAGCGCTGAGATATCCCATCTTTAATTCCTTCATAAATATAGATATGTCTTTGGCCGCTTAGTGGCTCTGTCTATTGCAGAGGATAAGGATATGTATTATGATATTATTATGCCTTCTTCATTTCAGGTTTTTATATGTAGGGGACTAGGAGTAATCAAGAAGTAATAACCTGTAGCCAAAAAAATTTAAGTGAATTTCTGTTGTTATAGCGATATATTTTTACTCTGTCTTTTTATTAGGGCTCAGGCGGGGTTCGAACCCTTGACCTTCACCATCGAAGTCCAACACCTTAACTGCCAGGCTACGGCCTATCTCTATCACAGCGAAATTTAAGGGACCGCTGTCAGATGGTTTCTTTGAAACCTGCTTTACCTAGCAAAATATATTGCTACCAGAACTATACTCTGCAAAATCTGCTACTTGTATATTTGTGGACCTGTCTAAGTAAACACTTTTTTAATATTAAGCTTAACAAATTATGTAACCTGTAATTATGTAATTATTATCCTGGTCAAAGTAAATTTACGTGATAGTAAAGGACGACCTCTTGATGGTTGGGGGATTTTTCCCCTATTCAGTATGTGAAATTTCCTATTTAATACATAAATTGAAATTGGTGAGAATATTCTATTTAATATACGAACCGAATTGAGACAGCGCAGTATAATCTACTAGAGTATCTACTAGAGTACGAACTCGTCGGCATGAAGAAATTGACAAACTTCTGACAAAAAGTAAAATTTCAAGCAGTTTCCGTTAAAAGTATGGAAAACCACGACAAAATATAGTTACAATACAAAGGCAATATTAAATGTGACCAAAATCCATTAATTACATTATCTACGAGGAACCATCCCGCATGGTAATGATATTCCAAAGGAAATACATAGCTGCATTTATTATACTTTATATGACCCCTACGTCTGGTGAATAATACGTAGACAGCAGATGGTATATGTATAGAAACTGTATCTCATGTTTTATTTCCTAGCGAGATGAGGGACAGTTTTTCAGGTTGTATCACATATTCAACTGACATCCCGCATACTAAAATGTTATGACAGCGGTTTTCTCTCCGTTGCCAACCGGATCTAGGGGGCGCTCAAGTTTATGGAGATTCTTGTCTGTTATAAATATGTGCCCTCCACACCTGCCGCATTCTCGTCAGTTCTCGTGTGACGATACTGTTTTAATAAGATTTCTGCACGTCTAATGATCATAAACGAAACAGTGTCTACTTACGGGTTATTCTACATACATAATAGAATAGACAGAAAGAAAGGCAAGGAGGGCAATCTAAGAAAAAATAAAGAATCCTCATTTGAAGACAGCGCAAATTTAGGTGCTTTTTATCCATTAAAAAAATCAAAGCCTCTCCGACTCCGGTAGTATTATATTAAATGTACTTTCAAAACTGTAATAATATAACGTATGACATATCGAATGATATAAATATCGAAGATTTTAATTTTATTTTTTTTTCCACATGAGTTCAGTTATACTGATAACTATACTAGAGCACCTTTGAACACATATACAGATTTTAATTAGGAGTGGTTTATCCTCTGTTATGTTGTCCACTCAGGCATCTACTGACACACACCTCTCCACCTTTGATGCGTCTAAATGGACATGGGGCATATAATCTCAAGTACATTAAATTTATACTTAAATTTATCAGCATATCCTACGGATGCATGATGATGTCTGAGGGTCGGTGCTGTGCAGGTAGGCCTATAGATGACACAGAAGTTCAGATTAACCATACCTTATGGTCTCCCATTGGGATGTGCATGTATCTGCGGGTATATTAAAAAAAAGCATATTGCTTATGTTCAACAAGGTGTTAGTGAACAACGCGCCCTGAAGGAGCATAAGCCGTGCTTTTTTAATGCTTTAAGGGCGTGGTCGCAGAAATGCGTTATACCGCCCTATAGCGCCCGATAAACGTCCCCTTGAGCGCCCGTTACACGTCTTTTTGCCACCAAACTCGTTCGTTCTCAGAGTACTTTGGTTTCTCTTCCCCGTCCATCTATCGAACCCCGACAGGTTTCTTTCTACCAGTTTCTCTAAACCGCTCTTACGGCTGCCATTTTACTTACACACTTCAATTTTGATGTCACAAGACGGGCCAAGGAGGTAAAAATCTAAACGATTGTACTAACATGTATAAGGTGCACGACCAGTTAACCCATCCATTATTTATTAATTTTATACTGACGTCACAGTGTAAGATACAAAAATATATTCAAATTGTTTGCTGTGAAGTGTCCTTGGTCACCTTCAAATTAATTTAAAACCACATCTGTCAACAAACTCTAGATAGGCCATGTTTTACTCATTAAGTACGTCTCTGTTTATAGTCTCCACTGATAATTAAGTACAGAATATTTTATGTAAGGAGTAATTGTAACCTTTACTCACTGGAATCGATCTTATATTTAAACATACCCAATTTGTCTTTCCAGGTTAACATTCTCAAAGTAAAAGTGTACACACACAAAAAATATGTCTTATTATCTCTGTTCATAAAATATCATGTAATTATTAATCTAGCTACTGCCTCTGTTGAAGAATACTTATAGTAGTTAATAGAAAGTTCTGTGAGTTACGGAATCCGACAGATGTTAAAGTGAACTGTCTTTGTGGTTAGCTATATATACCTATCTGGTGATTTCACTAAAGAAGCCCCTTTAAGCCGTTCTCTCGTACATGATGGCTACAGCAGATGACCAGCCGAGAAAAGAAGGTCAAGGTCACCCGGTTAATAGCGCATTTCACATCAGCCTTTGGTCAGTTGCATAATTAGGGGTTATGTGGAGACATCAACTTCCATAACTACGCGATATATAAGAGGCCAGACGAACATTCCAGGTAAATGAACGGCAACAGCTTTGTATTCCAGGTAAGCTTAAATGAAATATGCGGTTAAACGTTATGTCATGAAAACTTCTGAAACAAAAGTCTTGCCATCTTTTTTGGGTTGCGAAAAACCCAATCTTATTCAATCTTTAACACTAAATTAAATGCTATAGAAAGTAAAGTTCACTGATTCATAGCACGAACTCCTTACTACGAATTATCTGACTGGTTCGATCCCCGTAGTGGCTATGAGAGTGGGTTGTAGTTGCCCGTCCAAGGTCGGTGGTTTTCTCCGGGTCCTCCGGTTTCCTCCACCCTTACCGACTACCGAGCATCAAAATCCGAGCCATGGAGAGTGCCTCTTATAAGTTATAATAACTAGTTGTACAATCAATGTAAAATAAATAAAGTTTATATTTTTTTAATTATCTGACTGTTATTTCAAAAGTTTGTTGCCGCTTTGTGATTCCTAGATTTCAAATCCTCAATCCTTGGAATAAAAAAGGATAAAAGAGAAGAGTAAGTCAGGCTTTGCCAGAGATACCTACAGGTTACACAACATATATTACGGCCTTTTTAGGGAGCCAATTTTATTTGATAAAAGCGTAGGATTCTTCAAAGCATTCCAGGAATTACAGGAAAGTAAAGATATTATTGAAGTGTAAATCAATAGATAGTATAATATAACCTCGTACAATGAATTTTGTTGCACACGAGAAAAAAAAATCTTTTTTTTTTTTGTTGTTGTTGTAGAAAAGTTGTGTTTTATATTCCGCAATGCCATATATGGCGCCATTTTTTTAAAGGCACTCATAGGTACGAGTAATATTCTGTTTAGGTTTATAATACAGTTATTTGATTCTGCTCAGATTATTATTTTGCCCTTTAGGGCGGTACGTATGTAATGCCGTAAGGTATGATAACAAGACAATTACTACCTGAGGTTGATATCTATATGCTAATCTGTCTGTGTAATGGCTTCTTATACAGTTACTTTGGGTTGTAATATAGGCTACCGAGCTTTAGGTGGATAAGATACGCACAGGTCTTTCAGTGAATGCAAATGGTTACATATTTTAGTTTTGTAAGTGATAGATGTGGGGCCTTGTCTGACAGGATTTAGAATTAAGCGGTCTCCTTCTAGTCACTTAATTGTACAACCATGGCCGTTTATATTATACGTTTAATAAATTTTAGCCTAAGCTCCTGTGCGGACATACGTTAATATATGTAAGGTATAGCTGATATTATATTATTGGTCTGGAATTGTGAATCATGAAGCTGAAACCCAACCTCGTGTGCTGAAAATCGCACTTTCTTTTTGAAAAATGGCTACACAAAACCTAAAACCTATTTCTACTCTGTTTGCAAGCAGTAAGAGATATATTGAAGTCAGTGGAAACGAAACCTAATTTTGAGTCGTATACCCAGGTACAAGAACGACGGTAAAGATTATTTTGAGGTAATAATCCATCGGGTCTGGCGATAAGTTAGCGGAAAGTGTAAATATTATATTCGACTTATTGTGACCAATGAAAGATTACAATGAAATACTTTAATCTATCGAACATATGGAAATCTGGTTCGGAAACTATTTCCAGGTTAATAAAAAAAGAGAGTAGACATAAGATCAGTTGAAACATTTATTTTTTTCAGGATAAATGACTGAAGCATCTTAACTAAGTCGACTATTAGATGGTTCTTGAGGGAACGTTCATTCAGATATTTTGGATATGTTACATTAAATCAAAATAACGTGTAGCATACGGTACTCAATGCACTTCTTGTTCTCGCTTTACCAGAAAAAGGAATATAAACATGTACGCATTAGATGAGATATCGATTAACTTACCGTGTACACGTTTAAAATTGAACTGAAAATCTTTCTGTTCTGTTGTCATTGTAGAAAATGTCAGGAAACATTCTCCCCTTGTGTGTGCAAAGTGAAAACTATGAAACCTATTTCACACTACAGGCGTGTCAAATACGGTTCCTTCAATATCGAATTCAATGAACGATATTCTATACACTCCGTTTTCATTATGCACCAGAGAACAAAAACAAATTCAATCTCATATTCGATAGGTATTAAATAACTTCTCGTTTTTGTAGTCACAGCGCATGCGCGTAAACATTATTTTTGTTGAGTAAACTACCTCCCGAAGTGGTTGGACCGATGCGGCCAGAAGCTCGAATGAATACGGGAGCAGTATGAAAATAACGTGGATTCTGAAGGCAGTAAAACGATATACGATACAATATTAAGTAAATACTGATGTAGTGTGAACACGGCTTCAGATATGCATCGCCTCCAATTTGTGTTCTCAATGCGCCGGCGCCATAGGTGTGTTCATTGATATGATGTAATAACCTCCTGAGTGGATTTCATCGCCACGCAAATGAATACTGGTGTAAACAGAAGGTGAATCGAAATACAGTATAACGAAATCCCGTAGCTACCATGAACACGGGTTTCATCGTTAAAACGGCATCAAGCGAATAAAAAACTGTATAAGCACAGATGAAATCATAGCAGGAGATAGTTTCCGAATTCTTTAATGCGGCATTCGCACCAATGCAGTGGAGTGACGAGAATAAAATCGAATACTTTATCGAATATGATACTAAATACGCTTTTTTCTGGCACTATTAGAACACTAACTTTTCGTATGTTGAATTCGGTATTTGAGAAACTGTATTTGACACGCTTGTAGTGGGGAAACGGCTTTTGAATAGTTCATGTAACGGGTACACTAATCTTTCTTGTCTTTATCTCATAAATGCTGAACTAAACAATATTTTTTTAAAAGAATTTTCAAACACTATTTTCACTTGTCAGCTCTACAACATATCCGTCAAGTTACGATGTATGATCAAGCGACATAAACACAGTCGTAAAATATTTACATCCTTTCACAGGAGGAACCGACTTGTTACGATTTTGAGATGGGAATCCGAAAAATTACGATGCTTCATGCGTCTTGTATATTCATCGGATAAAAAAATCTGTTGATGTGAATCCCCCTGACGTGTCTGGGACGCCTGATGTTTACCAGGTGTCAGAAATGGAAAGAAGGCCAGGAAGTTCATCATTTCTAGGAATGTTCCTGGAACTTGCATATGTCAAAAGAAATAGCTGACGTGACGTGTGAGAGAGCTGTAAAGTTTGGCAGAGAAAGGGAACCGGGTGAACAGGTAGCTATGGGAACAATGAACTTGTACTTGATCTTAGAGGGAGGGAGCATCAACCAGAGAGAAAAAAAAAGAGAGAGAGAGAGAGAGAGAGAGAGAGAGAGAGAGAGAGAGAGAGAGAGAGAGGGCAGAAACAGAAGATCCTTCCTGCTTTACGAAGTCAAGAATAAAACTAGTCAGTCATCGGGAGGGTTATATTGTAATACAAATGCAATAAAACCTGCGCTGAAAGTGAAAGTAATACTGTAAAACTGCAAATTTCGATTTCGCGAGAGTGCCTTGATTCGCAAAAGGAATCAAGCTAACGGAAACGGTACTTAATTCTACATAAATCGTGATATCTTAGTTGGCGCACTAAATATGCGACGTCGCTACGCTGCACCGGTTTGTGCTAACGCAATTAAATGCATAATGAGGTTGTTCATTTATCCGTTCTCCTTGATGCAATAGCTTTATTATATAATTTTACAATAAAATAACAAAATAACGGACGATTCGCGTAAATAACATGCTCGCGAAAGCTCGGTCCATGTTAATTCGCGAAATCAGAGATTTGCGAGAATAACATGTGAAAACTTGAGCCCGTTACATCAGATCCTTTACTTTGCTACTTGATCTGTTGTTGAAGAGCTGCTCTACCTGTAAATTACTGACACGAGGCACGGGGTCAAAGCAGTGCGTAATATTAACCCAGCTCAGTGTCTCGGGAACACTCTACCGACTCGAGCAGGTGTACACGGTTCCTTTGCTGGGGCCGTGTTAGGGGGTGACCCCTGGGTCAACTGCATATGCCAATATATGTCACGTGACCGACAAGCAATGCCTGGGCCAGGGATCAGTTAGTTTACTTTTCCTGTTAGACCTGTTAGAAAAGACGGGGATGTTATGACAGAGCTGGTCCCTTTCTCTCCAGGTCCCTCCATATCTAACCCCGTTATCATCTTTCTTGGGGTTCTTCCGTAGATCAGAAATGACCTTGACCTTTTCGGTTAAAGATATCCGGTCACGGTGTGTGTCTTGGCAGTATGTCCATTCTGGAATGCAAGTGTGAACAGAACAATGCCCTGGGATTAATTAAAGTGTGTGAGGTTTTATCTTTTAAACATGGATTGTCCTAAGCTAGCATTGTCTCACAATAGGCCTACTTTCCGCTGCGCGGAATTGAATCGGACTCACAAGTGTACAACTCTGCCGGTTAGTGTTCATGGACATTGAAATCTAAGACCAACAATTCACCGGGGCCCAAAATTGACCGGCGGCGTAGGTATACATGAAGTGAAGAGGGTAACATAACTCCTTTCAAATATGTTTGATATATATTGTTTCAAGGGAAGTAATATAAACTTGGGTGTTTTTTGTTGTTGTAAGAACCTCATGGAATAAATACTATTGAAAGCATGCACATTGAATAGGTGTTTTCTTGAATACAAAATAATATATATACATTTTAAAGTTTGATAGTTGAGACATGTAGTCATGGTCATCCCTACAATTCCGAAATGGGACAGGTTCGTTCTGATTTGAACCTACCTTTGACAGAAGGCTTACAATAAAAGTATAAAACCTAGATCCAAAGGTGTTTCTGGCGCGCTTCGAAAAGCAGATCTGATCAAGTATTTCATTTTTAAAATACTAAGTGTTTACAGGATTATATGACCGAAATTAACTGAAATTATTTTATTTAAGATACCTCCCAAAGTATATAGAACGATCCTGTCACAGAGAAAGAGCAAAGTTACATAATGCGAAATGTTATGATAAATGAGGCCAACATCATAAATCATCATTGCCTAGATAAATGCAAATGACTGATACAGTTATGAATGACCCGTTGAGGTTTATTATTACAGTATGATGTATGTCATTTGTATTTTTTTCAGAGTAATTTGTCATACATTTATTTCTAAAGGCTGACTAGTGCACAGACTGGTCCAGGAAAAATATATGCCAGTACCACAACCACACTATACGTCTTACCGCTATGTGAATAGGAGTCAAACGATATAATTTCTCAAAATACGATATATTAAGGTATTGCGATACTGCACTCACGATACGATACATGATATAATACACATAGTACAAAAGGAGTGCAGAAGTAGACAGCAGTACAAGAGTTCATTTCTCTGTCTCTGTTCTTGTTTGTTCATGTTCTAAAAAAATCATCGATTTGATTAGCCAATCACATGACGATTAACTGATAACTGGCCAATCATATTACGTATTGCATCGATATCGACACAGGGATATATCCATACGACATTTGACTTAGCATTGCGATTTATTGTTGATTCGTTAAAGTGTGAATCATTTATTATTACCACAACACTGAAAATTATTACAATCAACACTGCTTTAAGAAAAATATTATATATATATATATATATATATATATATATATATATATATATATATATATTGTTCTGCACTAAATGGTTATACCCATAATTCTCTGATTTATACAACAAAAGTTGTAATGTTTCGGATCTTGGAACTTTATACTTGTAAAAAAAGAGAGTTCGAGCGACAAAACAGAATAATAATTTATATGACAGGCATTTGTCACTTAAACAACAGTCGGAATCTTCCATGAATTTCTGCAAAAGTCCAGTAAACCTCAATATTATCCATATTTTATTAATAATTGTAACATGACGTAGGGTGATTTATCTATATAGTATGCATACAATGATAACGCGATTTCATTTCGAGTCAGATAGATTAGAAAGGCTAATTTCATGGAAAGTTTGCCGATGGGGCGGATGGCCTATGAGTTATGGGTCTTTATCCCCGCGAGGAAGCCGATGTAATAGATACACATTTTCTAAGGTATACACCGTTCCGGCCTCTTACAACCCTCTTTGTTTGATAACTACTGCCTACTTACCTACCTGGTATACAAGTCAGGCGCCGTACAGTTGTGGCGGCTGCTCGCTGTTACTCTTAGGCTCGCTGCCAACCAGCTGTCTTCTGATACCTGGCGTTCTTACTCTTTAATATTTATCTAAAATGGAGTAGCACACCAATGTATATTTATCTAATAGTGTTGTAACACCGCATCTTAAGAGCTCACTTTGAACTTGACCTGAATAAAAAGACAATGAATGATATGTAAATGTTCAAATGCAGGTTATCAATTAGCAGTTCATCACTTCAAAATTTAATTTGAGATATATATATTTTATTATAATATATATACATATAAATATGTGTGTGTATATACATGTATATGATATTAAATGAGAAAGAAGGAAATCGTGTGATTAGACTGCTGTTTAATTATTATAATAAAACATGTAAGGAATAATCCAGAATCACATAGTTTGCTGTGACAACGAATTCTTAATGTTTTGTTAAATGTTTACAATTTTCCCTTCACCTTCCCTCTTGCAGAGTTTGGGCAAGTAATCATAAGTTACATAATATATATATTTATATACCCTAGCAGTATCTTTATCATTTCCACTTACTATGGTAATGTCAAAAAGGTCAAATATAAAGCTGACGCATTTTGTTCGGAAGGAAATTCTTAATCCACTAATATATATATATATATATATATATATATATATATATATATATATATATATATATTTATATATGGCAAACAACTTAACAGATTAAAAATAATGGGGAAAAATTATTATAGAAATTTTGGAGAAAACCACGACATTCTTAATAATGCACCAAGTTTAATTAGTGACAACATTTGCAGGTGTACAATTTAGTTCTTTAATTGCTTGAATACTCTCATTACTTTTCCAGGTTGCCAGGAAATTAACTCGGACATAAGTTTCACCGTCTTTTTTATAACCCTCTTGATGTGAAGTTTAATACAAGTTACTCCTTCATAATTTACACCGCAGAGCTAAAGCTGTAAGGGTCAGCCAATTAACTGTCTGTTTGATGACACCAGACAATAATCTTTTGTTGTGAGACTTTTATATAATAGGTCCTCGAAGGAGGGCGATAATTTATTACTTATTTACAAACAACATATTTGTACCGGTCTCGGTGGATGAGGGCTCACGTCCATTGAAAACATAGAGTCAAGTTTCTGTGTATAATCTTGATTCCTCCTCCGGCCAAGGTTCAGGCATAGTCAACTTGGCAGCGGAAGCAGTTTCTAGAACCCAAGAAAAAAACACTATTTATTGTGATGTTTACTGACAAACACTGGCTGAGTATATATTTATATAATGTTTTATTATTGCCGGGTGATTGTGCGTGCCAGGAATCCTATACACAACAGATCATCCTCCATATAGGATCAGATATTTTATAATCCTATTTGGTTTTTTATTGAAGAACGTTTACAAGAACATTCGATACCTCTGGTAATTTCAATATTCGCACAATGAATTATAATAAGTAGCTTTCATACAGCTGGAAAGATTAATTAATCACTGTTGCAAATGGTAGTATAATAATGAGAATATAATTTTTTAATTTGTTCTCATCAACACCTTAACCATCATAATCATCTTAATCATTTCGTCTGGTGACTCCGCTTTTAGATCAGTATTTATTATATTCTTTACAGAAAAACGATTTTTATTGGTTCGTGAGGCATGTTTGTACTTTTATGATTTAGCAACTATTTTTTAAAATAGAATATATTAGGTAACACACTGAGAGGTGTACGAGGACACATCCAGCCATGATCGGGTGAATAGCTGAACAAGTAGGACTTAGGCTGCCAGCACGTTGATTAACTTTGTATGAGAAATTGCCAAGACGATTTCCGTTGTTGTCTTCCAGCTAGTTCGTTGGCAGTGCTTGCATATATGTTCTGACACCGGTACTGTGTTTACGCGACGATAAGTGATTGATATTTATTAACAGTGCATGTCAGCTTTCAGATAAGGAAACCTATTTGAACTTACATTACTAACTACCGTCTACAGCTCGTTCAACATATTATTCATTCTACAGCTTGCAAGGGCCAGTGTGTGGGTGGAAGGGGTAGGGGTCACAACATTGCAAAAGGCAATTGCACCCCCCCCCCCACCACCACCACCACCAGCGGTGGATTCTACTCAGAGTACGCACTGTGCGACGGCCGCGAGTACCTGTCTCAACTATAACACCAAAGTTTTGATATTTCAAGGAAAAACCCTCTCTTTACATTTCGCATTTGCGTGCTTCCAGAATATTACTTATTCCATGAAGTCCTTAGCACAGAAAACATTAATGTTAATGTAATTTGCTTTAGAACACTACATTTATACCTATGCCGCTGGTGTATTTCGGACCCCAGTGCTTTGTGGGGTTTGGATGTTAAAGCCGATAAACATTAACCAACAGAGTTGTACTTGCGCCTCTGTTTACATTCGACTCCTGTGTAGTTTACTTGTTATGATGGATCATCAGGGTAAGAGATTTCCTCGTCTCCCCGTTTGATGGCTTGGAATTAACAAACGTCTTTTTGAAAATTACATATGATATTTGCACAATTCAATAAACTAATTAATGCACATGCGCTGTCATGGCGATATGACTTAGAATAAAGACGAATGACATGATAGAATACATTCAGTTTGCGCAATTTAGAAAATGAATTTATCTTGTTGAAAATGTGAAATATCTTATGGAAAATGTTGTTTTTAGGTCAATATCTCAGCTGGGTCGATATTCCTAGTAAGAATATAAATAATTAGACCTAGAGGCGGAAGGAGACCCGATTAAACAAACGGGTTTTGAGGTCAACCGTCGCAGGGAACGAACAAGAAGCAAACGTCGAAGAACATTATGCCCAGCTGTTAATATCAATGTCATATTACAGAAAGGTTTAGATGTGGAGCGGCAAAGGAACAACCAAACATATCCAAATGCAGGTTGTATACAGGTTTTGAGTCACTGAAGAGGGTATAATGTGATTCGGAGACCTTTATTGGTAACAATGTAAAAAAATCTATATATCATTTATCTATATAACTATAACACATACATGTATATATATATGCATGATGCAAAATGTCTTATATTGCTAAATTGTAGAAAGAAACATGCGGGAATAGAATTCTTGAAACTGTATTGGTCGAGGATGAGATGGCAAAAGCTAATAGATTAATATCTGCGGTACCGTTATCTCTCATGTCAGAGCGGTCTGTGGTGTGTTTATTGTGGTTAATGTTGGCAGCAATTGTGGGAAATCAGAGCAGTAAGACCACAAGTATTAGCAGACACCGTTCTTCATGCAGTAAAAGAAACCCATGCACTCTGGCTGCGGAGGCCGGGCCACTTGAGTCGCCCCTGTTTTTGATATACAAACAATTACCAAGTAACCTTACTACAGAAAGCTGATGCCATTACTAACCATCCATGCTGGTTGGCCTATGGCATTAATCACATTAAAGAAATCCCCCATACTAGCCAGGTAATTGGCTCTATTGAAAAGAAATGCTTATCTCTAGTGCGGCCCTGCGGGGGCTTCCGGGCGCATGCGTTCGACATGATGTTTTCACTTGCATTCGGGTTCATATTCCGAGATCCCTTATTTATTTTATCGTCTATATATGAAATGTGTTATAGCCTTCCCACATATACAAAAATCTAGCATCGTTCTTTTTATGATATATGAATGTAAAATATCACAGGCTGACATGATGAGTTTAGAGATGACCTCATAGCATCGACCTGTCACTTCCGTTTTCACGTGATGTCATAAATGTATAATAACTATATAGAATCTTAAAAATCGTATTGATATTAAATACATGGCCCTCCTTTAGAATGGAATTTATTTATATACAATTCCTGGCTTAAGAAGTAAAAGGAATTACAAAGGAATTTACAAAATCAGATAATATGACAGATATCAAAAAAATTATCATTTAATTAATTATGGTTTCATAGACGTATGTATTAAAATAGGCATAATCTGATTTACTTTACTTAAGCGTTAGCTGATTACATTTTGTTAGTGTGAGTAACAGCAGCTATCCTGAACGTGCTTTAACAGCGGTGGCCACGTTGGCCTCAATGGCAGCTCTTCTATGAATAAAAGAAACTAGATCGGTCGGTGTGCTCAGCGCGCACTAAACA
The DNA here is from genome assembly GCA_026874595.1 of Sipunculus nudus. Classification (NCBI taxonomy): domain Eukaryota; kingdom Metazoa; phylum Annelida; class Sipuncula; order Golfingiida; family Sipunculidae; genus Sipunculus; species Sipunculus nudus. The sequence goes on along the minus strand of CM049312.1, from coordinate 13,176,720 downwards.
GTCTTATGGGCAGTGTTTGGCTTGTAAAGCATCGCTTAAGTAGACATGTACGTCCAGATCAGTTGGCGAGCCCGCAGGTGTTTGTGTTTAGTTAGTGGCTTCCGTAAAGCGTGGAAGGTTCGCGGATGAAGACACGGAGCATCTGTCCTGAACATCAAGACAAATTGACCGTAGGCCCGTGCGGAACTGTATACAGGGCCGTATAACATCACCGAGGACTCAGATTACTACACCTAAAGCCTGGAAATATATCAAGCAATAAAAACCATACTGTATCCCAATCTCACTTGCTGTAGCTTCTATACCTGTAATAGCAATCCCCTACCCTGTAATGGCAAGAAGCTCTGTTTTTGATATAACTGTGACATAAAGAGAAACCTTGTGCAAATTGCCTGTGCCATGAGGAAGTGTATTATAATATAGCTACATGTAGGTGTATAGCCACCCAGTCCTCGATATCTTACGTGCTGTTCCATGAGCAAGATTTACAGACTGCACCTGTGTATCCTCTTATGCCATCTGATACAGTCTTGTTTTGGCAATATTTAACTTTCATAAATACCCTGTAATAACTGTATGAAATTATTTGATATTATCAACGCACAAGGCATTACTTAGACCCACAAATTAAACCCCTTACATAAAGTGCAGGGTACCTTAATGCGGTGGAGATTTGCGCGGGACGAGACCACCCTTTCTACCGGGGTGGGTGGGGGGGGGGGGGGGGATTTGAGGACATACCATATTTGTCTTCAATTGGTTGACGAATATAAGAATTTCATTTAACACAAACTGATTTCATTCTAATAAAGTTATTAACAAAAATGTGTCACATTGTTGGCGAAATTCCTCAAATATCGATCAACTGCAGTCATTCAGAAATTTCCAAAATGTCATTATGACTGATAATATGACATGGCTCACGAGTTCACAACAGTCTACAACCAAGCCATTAAACGCACAAATTAAATAATTAGCACAGGTTACAAATAAGTAATGGCTTAACCAAAGGGGCATTGGGAGACAAAGGGAGCTTTTGTCTCCTTGCCCCATTAGAAGTTATAATGCAAAGGCTTTTACTTGGTGTTAGTTTCAAAAGCGAGAGTATTTTCTATTTTATACCTGTACCCTATAGTTATTACTGCCTTTGGCGAATTTTCAAGGTGGTCACCGCGGAGGGCTTCCCTTGTAATGGCGTAACGATGGCAGACCTCTACGTAATTACGTCTAAATGTATCTATTGTGACTTTACACCGTTACCTTAAGAGTGAGTGGGCAGATATGTGTTCACTTTTTGAAAACTGGATGGCTTTTGTTAAGTCTTATATTTAAATTTATAAGCTCTTTTCACATCACAGCTTTTTAATACATGCAAATAAATAGACGCAGATGGGTAGCACTTTTATTTATTTTTTTTAAGTCATACCTTTGACAGATATTTCATTAAAAATTATCTTACTAAGCATGACGAAGCTTTAACTTAACATGTGCCAGTAAAATTATTTCACTTAGTATCATACAATATTGCCATTATTGCATATGAGAGATCTCCATGTTATTATGCTAAACCGGGAGCTTTTAAACATTCAAGGTTATCCAAAGACTGATGTTTATGTATAAAGGAATAATTTATATTATGGTGATAGTTTACCAAACAAAGCATTGAAGGATAGGTAATAACCGGAACCATCTGTATGCCAACATTACCACATATACCAACATGATACACGAACGCGAGACAAACAGACAAATGACGTCAGACATCAGAGGGCCTCTGATATATGTAGTCGTTTATAGGTCAGCTGTTACCGTAATGACTGGAAACGAATGCCTCCTTTTCGAATGTTACCATAATGACTGTAAGGCATTTCGATTTAGCCTCCTTGATGTAAGCCTCCCAATACAACATCAGGTACAAGTTCATTTAGCCCATCTGACCAGAGATCCATCACCTCACCTGTCCAAAGACACGCATTCCGCAAGCTCTCAGTCTGAGTAAACTCACCGTTTGGTCGGCCATTTTCTGAAGACCGACTCGTCTGCAAGGCCTGTATTAGTCATACATAATTAGTAGACCATGTATTGCAGGTCTCTGGCTTTGTCCTGAAATAAATAGCTCGATCTTCATTCTAGTTTCGACTTCGAAGCCGAGCAGAATTTCAAGTTACAAAAAGTGTGGACCATTATATAATGGATACATGTTATTTGCTCTCTGTTTGACATTTCTTTTATATATTCATTCTGTTTTATTGTTTGTCCGTTGGTCTGGCAATAATATTAGAGCAACTCTTTATGGCGGATTCAGTTCTATTTTGTGGACACGCTGACTTTGGTATTAGGACAGCTGGGTAAAAAGAGGTCTAGGCCTTGGTCTATGTATCGGTCTCGGATACCATGGTCATGGCTTCGGATTATCCGGTCTCGACTTCTTCGCTTACGTCATCCATGGATGCCTAAGAGTTAAGTTTTTATCGTCACAGAACATAACCTATATAGCCTAATTACACTAAGGCAGATACGATAAAATAAAATCTGAAATTATATTTCGACTTGGTCAATAAACCATTAAAATCAATATCCATTGCTATAAGGATTCTGTATATATGCTTCCAAGCTGTAGCTTTCTATCAAGGAGGCAATGCCTGAAAATATATATCTACTTTTTTGATGTCAGGACAATACATTTAACACAACTACTGCTGATAAAATTTTAGATCACACCAAATAATTCTCGCACATTTATGTTCAGGAAGACAGGGAAACAAATGATACCGGCAACAGTATCACTTTTCAGGTTCTGGTTGACCTTAATCCACTGAATGACTTCCATTGCAAGAAGTCCCTTATTTGGACTGTTCTTTTGCAATATATATGAACTAAAACCTTTTGTGAACAAGAAATAATACAGACAGAAGTTACGTCATTTTAATTGGCATCTATTGGCCCCCCTTGCATAAGATGACAAATACCCTACTCTACGTGAATTGGGAGCAGTATACTTTTTTTCAAAAAGAACGTTTCACAGGATTCTTCCAAATATTTATGAAATCTAAACGGCACGGTATAATTACAACTTTAGAGCAGTTTGTTACACATTTTGATACAAATTTTGTGCTCTCACGAATCATATGCAATAACATGCACGTATAGGTAGGTTAAAACCGTGTAGAAGTCTGAAGGACGGTGACCCATAAACACGGGTATAGGGATGTGGAATCTAACTAAGACCATTACTCCATACTTTTTCCGGACGCCATATGACGCGCTTTTTGTACTTAATCACTCTATCTGCCAGGTGCGTTGAATGTTTATCCTCATGAAACATTAAACGTTTGACTAAACAGTCACGCGCGTTTTACAATGTTCACTCAGCTTCCGACACCGCGGGAAACCCGGCATATCCGGTGATAAAATAAATATCTCTGTTTGCTTTCTGTTTGCTCTGTATACTGCACAAACGGCAGCTACATCACCTTATGTCATCGGTGTATCGTGGCTTATCGCACCTGAATCATCAGGTGGGAACACACACCAACCTTCAAAGAGAAAAAAAAACACCTATTGGACATCTTCCGCAATAAGCAGAGATAAGATAATTTTCTAACAGCAATTTGCCATCTGTTTTTATCATACACGGAAACACGTACGTATACAGACCCATGTACTTGTGTTTTCGCTTTCGTATCCTCCTGAGAACTGTTTACATGGCATCATTTTCTAAATATAAAATAAAGCTGCATGCACTATTATGCAGTAAGAATATATAAAACCAAAATTTTGGAACAAACTTACCTTAAATTTTTATTAAAGACGCCCTTTTGCTTCATATTTTATTGATTTGTGTGGTGGTAAGGAACTTAAATAATTAAAGTTCTTAATAAAGTTTGAGAGTTTACACCATTTAACTAATTTGTGATCACTTATCTAACCCCTTTTAGTTCGAATAATTGTTCTTTTGTGTATATTTCTTTAATATACACACAAATATCGTTGTAATATACCTTTAATGTTGTAAATGTGAGCAGTGTTCACTGTTTATCATATATACAAGCATATATGCGAGCAGAGACGATAAAAGCGAGACAAACGTCACTGTTGAGGAACTGAAGGACGTAAAACATTCAAGTGATTGATTGTAACTAGATCAGTTCTGAATGTTGGGGAGATTAATGTGATATATTTAGGGATTCCACGTCTGTTGTTATCCGTTAACGCAGCCACTGGCAATGGTTGGCCTGCATTTGTTTTAAAGTTCATATGTTCTTCCCGCTGAAATATGGTTTTTACCCATGAAAACTGATACTAACCTCAAAAGTGAGACTAAAACAAGGCTGGCCCTGTGAACTTTAGAAAATGCAGCACAGCCACTCTGTCAGGGGCGGATACAGAATCTTAGGGAAAAGGGGGGAGGGGGATAGCTAAAAATTCTTGGCATAGGTAAAAAGGTTTGCCAGAAATGCGAGTAGACATAATTCATAACTGTGGCTTGCAGATTAATGGAAAGGAAATCGGCCCAAGATTTTCGATTTAAACGTAAACTGCTCTCTTTCCCAGATTTTTGTTCGAAAAAAGGGGGGGGGGAGCGCCCCCTCTAAATCTGCCCCCGGATGTACTTAAGTATCGGGAACACTGGCATGCACCGGCATGCCAGGCCTCGGGGGAGCCGCACTTTTATTTGTTTATTTGCAAAACAAAGTGCATTCTCAGCACAGTAAGTGCATGTGTTCAGACTGTTGTTACGTCGTTCAGGAGAGTGGAGTCTCTTTACTCGGAGCTGGTTCCAGGTAAATTGTTTAAACATATCTATCTCGCAGCCTCTTTCATCAGCAGCAGACAACCTATCTAGTTCGTTTATACATACATTACAGGCGTCTTTATCCTTTTTACTTTATAGTACTCTGTTCAGAGTTCGTTTAGAGTACGTTCAGTTGTTTCAAATTTTCAGAATCTCAGATAAAGAGGAAGAACTTTCAAAGATTTTATTCAGTAGAGGTGCGTTGAAAAACATGAAATATTCAAGGTTTGTGGTTGATATAAAATTTGCAAAGCCATCCTTCGGTGTACAAATAATTTTGTAGAAGTTCTATTTTTTGTTTTAAACAAGAAAGCAAGTCAATGTGCATGTAGTTTCTACGATATCAAGGAAATTATCGAAACCACTGTGTGAACGAAACCGTCGCTCTGAATACATGCTGAATACATGCGTATCCTTTATTGATTCCTTCGGCTGATTAAAACACGCTACTCACACCATAACAATTTTCAGCTCACCATTTAAGGTAGACCTGTTTTTGCCTCAATACATTAGTAGGTTATTAAGAATGTTCGATGTGTAATAATAAAAACTGCCGTGGCAAGGGTTTTGTTGTAAAATCATGTTCGATGACTGAAGGAAATAAAACGACCGATGATCGATTATTAATCGATTATTTAAAATAACCGTGCAATCGAATGTACAGAGTTATACCTAAAGTATATTGACAGCGTAAATTCAGGATAACTTGTACATCACGTTTAAAGGTAAAGGTCGAATTGTTAAATTTTGTTCATTGCTTTGTGTATCGTCTTTCCAGGATTTAATTTTTTTTTTCTTAATAATAGGACATTTTTGCACGTGCATATTTAATCGTTTGTGATCGATTATGCGAAAGTGTAAAAGTTTAATCGATTATAAAAAAGCGACAAGTCATCGATATAATCGTTTTTACTGGTACACCACCAGTAATGTACCTGTCCCAAGGTGCTTGTTAGAGAAGAAAACAACGGAGGAACATCCAAAGAACACTTACTAATTGTGAGGTAATCTTTGCTGGTTTTGTTCAAGGGGAGGCAATGCCAACAGGTTTCAGTGACCCGCATTCCTCTGTGTGGGCCACATAAGCCAGAAAAAAATATCTATGACATTATAACCATCTTTTATCCATCTACACTGCCTGGTTTGTGCATCATGTCACTTTCAATATTGCTGATGGGCAGAAAGTGTTACCGTAAACACTCGTGCCAAGCTAATATCGTACCGTAAGAACTAGTCTGCACGCAAACATACATCAGGGTCGTCAGGGTGAAACGTTGGCGCTGTTTCCGATTAGCTGCCGTCATCATCGGTGTTAACACGTCTACAGCTACAAAGTGAGATCCTTGAGAACCAGAGCGTTTAATCAGCTCTTTGGCTGCTTGCATGTTCACCCCGACAGACAAGATGCAGCGTTTACACGAACTGCTCTGAAATGGCACTACTTAATACTAAACGAGTAAAATAAACTCTCTGAATTTTTTAATAGCAAATTTTACTCCATCATTACCTGTATCAGGGACCGAATCTAACTATTACCCTGATACAAGGCGGGGAATTACGTACCGGTGAACCGTGGCTCTATACACCGCCTTAAGTTACTTATGGCGGATAAGTGTCGCCAGATCACGGTAGACCATGAACATAAAAAAATAAATAAATTACGAAGAAGTCGGAAATAAAACTAGGTTGCATCTCCCTATACACCTGCTTAATAGGTAAGTTGTCAGACCTACGTTTTTTTCCTCTGTCACTGATCAACTGGTATAACCCAAATTCCTGTGTACATAATCATGGGGGTTTCCTCAAGATATACGCCATTTTTTTCATGATAAAACATGAATGAATAAGGAATGGTCAATGAAACAGGAGTTTCCATCCAGTCACAGAAACTACACATGTTAGCTGGTGACATCGTCTAAAGTGGCGTTAGGGCATTTAATGAAAGCTTTCTACACACCGCGGGTAAAACGTTTATTTATCATAAACCAGTTCACTGGTTAATTAGGAAAACTTTAAAGTAACTTATATATATATTTTTAGACTGTTTTACTTATATTTCATGTTTAAACCTGCTATACATTGCACGGCTACGACATCAATGTTTGAAATCTCATTTCAGTTGTGAACCCATGACAATCTAATTTTGTACTTTCGACAGTTGATGGATAAACTATTCTAGCAGTAGAATTTTATTACAAAATACAGGCTGTGGAGAGCCGTCACGTATAAGTATATGGCTTCAAAGCAGAAGTGTCAAAGCCATACGAATTCAATTTAGAAACAAAGTAATAAAATACCTCACTTGGATTGAAATTGATACTTTGATTGCTAAGATTAGTTTTATCATCGTTTTCCCGCTTACCATTGATTACCATTGTTTTTCTTTCCAAAGCTGATACAGACGTTTTACACACACACACACACACACACACACACACACACAGTCAGCTTTCCAATAGCGATCGATATCGTGATACGGCACTGTAATAATCTGTGTATTGGTAACTAGCATTGGTGATGGCTTACTTCCCTGTCTATGTTCAAGTCTAGAAATTTTGTCAAACACGAAAGAGGGTCTCATCGGACATTTTTTAAAAACAGGCGCGCATCCTAGAGAACTTCTAATACTGACGTTTATAACTGTCTGGTCTTCTAACAACCCGACTAACAGAACAAAGCATCATATCAAAACTTTAAACTTCCCATCCAAAGCCAAATCTTCTAAGTTTTAACGAAACCTAATCTTTAAAATGACGTTTATTTAAGAAAAATCGATAGATCCAAAATTGACATCTACAGCATTTGTATATTTTTTTATTCGTCAAATCCCTAAAACATGTTTTTAAAATTATCTCAAATTTTTATTTAATCGGTGTTACTTTTTTTCAGTCTTGCATATGTATATTTGTATCTTTTAGTTTCTGAACAAGGAAACCACGAAGACAGACTGATCAGGAACATCTTCAAGGGTTATAACCCCTACTCACGTCCAGTGGAGGACGAGAGCGCCAGCGTCGAAGTCAAATTCAAAATCGATCTCCAGCAAGTGATTGACGTTGACGAAAAGAATGAACGACTTATTTCAAATATATGGCTCAACTACGTAGGTGCTTTACCTCAGTCTACCGATATCATGATATTTTTTAAGGATATCCAACGATATAATAATAATGATAATAACAATAATAATAATGATGATAATAATAATAATAATAATAATAATAATAATAATATTAATTATTATTATTATTATTATTATTATTATTATTATTATTATAAATATAACATGGATAACAACTTTTAAAGTTTTATATGACACCTCTTTATATGTAAGATGGTCAGGTCTGCCCATGTTGAACACATGCAAATGTAACATGGGCTATAAGCCTATATAATAATAATAATAATAATAATAATAATAATAATAATAATACCGTATTTCCTTGAACAGACGACGGGCCTTAAATTGTCGTTTGCCTTATTTAGTCGCCGGGGCAATGCAATGGCCCAGATAAATAAACGCTGGCCTTAAATAGACGCCGGTCTTGTTCACAGGCCTGGTGTCAGATTAGTTTTCATGTTTGCCACCAGATGTCTTTTCCTTTCATTATAATTGGTGTATTTACCGGTCAAAATGACCATAGATCGTTGTATGAATTTCGATTTGTGTTGTATTGATACTATGTTTAATTCCTCTTAGTCTATAAATCATTCTTTTATCTTACGTGGATGCTTGTTTCCGTGAGGGACACCATATATTCAAGATTCACCCATTATGATAAAAGCCGATCACCGATCCTAATAAACGATACACAAATACGTCAGTAGTGAGAAGGCTAACACTATCACTGCTTTCAAGCAAGATGAAAATAGTACCGCTTGAAATAACAGAACAGTTCAAATACGTTTTTGCACACATTTCTCCTGTTGCATGCAGACACCAAATGATGGTGTCGAGCTGTACAATTTGTAGCTACTGTCAAGACAAATTATGCTCCTTGCTTTTATTTTTAGCGCTTTTAAATGCATCCCCACTGTTACCAAAACCACGCTTCTGAGATAATCTTTAAAGTGAAAATAGTATTTACTCTTGTCCACAACTTTATTTTCAGTAATATTCCCATAATTGTCATCAACCAGTATATACCAGGTCGGAAACGCTTGAATACGCTGTGTCAAGCTGTATCAGATAAAAGACGGGTGGAAATTTAAAGTGACATGAAAATGGCCAACGCTGTGCCGTTATAAAGAACCAACCCCCTGTATTTCGATGGAACCAATATTACAAGTTATACGCGGTGAACAGTTAATGGAAGAGCCACCCCGTGTTCAGTATATAAAAGGCCAGAAACGCTTGATTACGCTGTTTCGAGCTGAATCAGTTAAATATTTAACGAGAGGAAAGTGTCGTGAAAATGAATTACGCTGTGCCGTTATAAGGACCAAACCCCCGTATTTCGATGGAACAAATGCTACCAGTTGTACGTTGAGAACAGTTAATGGAAGAGCCACCCCGTGTTCAGAGGGAAACAATGTTACCTAGACCGGTACCCCGCTCTATTATGGAACCGCTGCTCTAAGCCAATCATAGAGACGGGCGTAAAACGCCATTTTCAGTACTCCCGGCAGACTGGTTCCAACTCAAGTATGTATTACATATGATAAAAATAAGCATTTCGTTTGCTCAGAGAAGTTGCTTAAAGTTGGCTGTACATTTCATGTGACATTTATGATTTGATTAATAGATATTGATAATAAACCAATGCCACGTACCGTGGAATATCAAAGATTCAGTATATCGTATCATCTACACATCCATCGGTCAATTTTTGTTCAGCAACTCGTTTTTCAATATTTGGAAACTATAAATAACTAAAGAAAGTAATTTTATAAGAAATCTTCATGGATAACAAGCCAGGATCGCGTAAACGTCCATGACAATCGGTATGAGCGTGCAGACTGGAGTTGGAACCAGTCTACAGGTAAGGCAGGAGTTGCAACTGGGCGTACATAAGATGGCGTTGTACGCCTGTCTCTATGCTTGGCTGAGGGCCATAATAGAGCAGGGTACCAGTCTACAATGTTACCAAGTTCAAGTGGGGTAAAATAAATGGAACAGCCACATAAAACACCTGGTTACGTGTTTTCGAGGGGCCCGCGCGTAAAGATTCTTGTGGACAACTGCAATCTCTCGCTGTGATTCTCCGTTAATTCCTATTATGGTGCGTGATTGTGGAATTGCACGTGTCCCATATACTAATGACATTTAAGGAAAATTCGTAAACACAATCCGTGTACCGGCGATGTTTTCAATTGTGTCAGTGATTAGTGACCGGCGGGTTCATTGTTTCGACGTGTTCTATTTTTAGTTTGTCTGACGAGCCTGATAATGTATTTTTTAATAAACGCCGACCTTAAATAGAAGTCGGCCTTGTTTAGACGCCGCGTCAAAGCAGGGTCTGAAAAGAATAAACGCCCGGGCGTCTGTTCAAGGAAATACGGTAATGATAATAATAATAATAATAATAAAGATAATAATAATACAATGAATAATAATAATAATAATAATAATAATAATAATAATAACAGTAGTAGTAGTAACATAGATAACATTAAATATATAATGAGTTGAGCCATGGAGCTTTGGAAAGGAAGTGCAAAACATATCGAAACAGGATTGATATTCACTATATATATATATATATATATATATATATATATATATATATATATATATATATATATATATATATATATATATATATATGAGACTTGTCCGCAGGAGGAGTGGATCGTTGGACAATTTATCTTTATCAATAACCAAGGACTCAGATTAATTCTTCAGGATATACCATGATATCATTCTGCTCTCGATTCGCGCAATGTTGTTATCGCTATGGCCGGAAACAATGCTATAGTGGACCAGAGTTATTATTTACTTTTATTTAAGAACTATATTCGCTCAGATGTAATTAATTGTAAGGAAAGTTTCAAGTTTAAAATCATTTTTGCTCTCTTGATTATGTATATTTTCACCTGTATTACAAAATTCAATCATTTAAATATCTACAGTAATATTTAGTCCTGAGGATATTCTTATTATTTAGGTTGAAGTCAAGCTATATTTCATAGTTCAAACATGAAAAGAAATCCCCCTCCTCCTACTCTCAGCTTCGCGTGGAATTATTCGTGAAAAAAAAAAATCGTCAGTCTGGATTCTATCATATATGAGTCTCTATTCAACCCTTTTTATAGGAATGGTATGACCCGAAACTTAAATGGGACCCGGCAGCTTATGGCGGCATCGAGAGCATCCGCATTCCAAACAAGTACATCTGGACGCCGGATATACTTCTATATAACAGGCAAGTACATCTGGACGCTTGACTCTAACAGGCAAGTACATCTGGACGCCTTACATACTTTTATATAACAGGCAAAGTACATCTGGACGCCGGACATACTTTTATATAACAGGCTAGCACATCTGGACGCTGGACATAATTCTACATAACAGGCAAGTACATCTGGACGCCGGACATACTTTTATATAACAGGCTAGCACATCTGGACGCTGGACATAATTCTACATAACAGGCAAGTACATCTGGACACTGGCCATACTTCTATATTACAGGCAAGTACATCTGGAGACCGGACATACCTCTATATAACGGGCAAGTACATCTACACGACGGGTATATTTCTATATAACAGGCAAGTACATCTGGACGCTTGACTCTAACAGGCAAGTACATCTGGACGCCGTACATACTTTTATATAACAGGCAAAGTACATCTGGACGCCGGACATACTTTTATATAACAGGCTAGCACATCTGGACGCTGAACATAATTCTACATAACAGGCAAGTACATCTGGACGCCGGACATACTTTTATATAACAGGCTAGCACATCTGGACGCTGGACATAATTCTACATAACAGGCAAGTACATCTGGACACTGGCCATACTTCTATATTACAGGCAAGTACATCTGGAGACCGGACATACCTCTATATAACGGGCAAGTACATCTACAGGACGGGTATATTTCTATATAACAGGTAAGTACATCTGGTCTGTATATCTGGAAGACGTGTATACTTTTACATGACAGGCAAGTACATCTGAACGCCAGACATTCTCCTGTATAATAGGCAAGTACATGGTGACGCCGCACATACTTCTATAAAAGTACATATGGACGCCGGACATAATTCTGTATAACAGACAAGTACATGTAGACGCCGGGCATACTTTTGTACAAAAGGACATACTTCTATTTTACAGATAAGTACATTTATTTACGTTCATACTTGTATATAACAGGCAAAGTGATCTGGACGCCGGATATATTTCTTTATAACCGGTGGCTGGAGACAAATAAAATCTACCCTTAAAAATGTATGCTTTTTATATCATGTGACTGATTAGTACGTGATTTTTTATTACGTGAGATTCTATCCGGTTCAACTTTCCAAATACATGTATATGTATATAAGAAAAAAAATCAGCTGTTCCCTCAGATCAGGCTATTGCTTTCCATGACACAGAGTGTCTCAAATATAACCTATAATATTAAAAAGAAATAATACTTTCATTACTTCGTATATTTATTTTCTCCGCACTGGGTGGTAAATTATTTTGTCGTAAGCCCTCTTTTCTCTGGCCGGAAGGGCTAACCTGTGATGCAAATTATCGGTTTGCTGAACTGTGACACATTTTTGGGAGGGAGGTTTGCTTTCATATTTTCCTGTGCTTGTGAAATACACACCTGAACTTAATCAGGACCCTGTCGAAGTTTATTGCACATCGTAAAGTTGTTAACCCTGTATAATTGTAAACAACTGTAAATGTGTTTATGTTTACCGTTGGCATCTCATTTATACAGTGTTGATGACGAGATCGACAGCAAGTTCCCGACTAATATCGTCATTTATAGTTCCGGCGCTTTGAGCTGGATCCCGCCGGGAATCTATCAGACCTCCTGCTCCATAGACATCAAGTGGTTCCCGTTTGATCAACAAGAATGTCCGATGAAGTTCGGATCGTGGACCTACGATTCCTCCAAGATCAACCTCACGCTGAATGAACCCAACGTGGTGATTGACAGCTACCAGACGAGCGGGGAGTGGGACCTTGTAGGTAAGTCAACCTATATAGGCTGCGGAACTCGAGGATGTGGTTAGCGGGTTGGGCGGATTTACGTGGATTACATAGATAGTTACAGGGGCGGATCTAGGATTCATGAAAAGGATGGGTCCGACCCAAGACCACAAATGGCAAAACCTAAAAAAAAGTCCTCAGGTCAGGAAAAGGCAGTCCAAGGCTCCAGGCTGCAAACATTGGTCTGAAACCCTTGAAAACAGGTTTCGGCAACTGAAGGGGGGGGGGGGAGGGTTCCGGGCCCGCTGGAACCCCAACCCTCCTCCGTGGATCCGCTTCTGATTTATAATAACTAATGTTAAGCTCTCTCAAGGCACAGACGAAGGGGTTCGGTAGTCTTTGGGGATGGAGGAAAATTTGAACGATCCGGTACAAAATTTAATCGATCCGGCCAATGGGTTGATTGATCCGGTCCACAATTTGACCAATCCACCCAAATTAATACCGCTTCCTTAGCCCATGGTCCACATGTCCATAAAATGTAACTGAAATTCAGTAAGATACTTTTGGGGATTTGTACTGCATGTTGGACACAGAAGCACACAAACCGAGGTGACAACCTGTCCTGGTCTGATATACAAGTTCTTTAGATCATAAGGCACAAAGACGTGTCCGCTGTCCTCTCCGATGTAGATATGCTATGTTTTAATAAACATTTGATACTTCGGAGCAGAGCAACTGGCTATCAGCCGGTGTGACCGATAATTTAGAAAGGTACAGGTAGATTTTGTAGTGTGATATCACTCAGAGAGAGATTTTACGCTTTGCTTTCCTAGTTTTCGGGCATGTTCATTCTTTTAGCTATTCTCGGCTTCCTATTGAGCATACACAAGCCATCCAAGACGCACAGGCTTATCCATTCTATAATTTGTCTGGCACCCATACAAGTCCATCATTACTGGATGGAGAGGACGCTTCCCTGTGGTATACAGTTTGGCCAGGTGTCTAAACGAAGAAGGCTACGCTTTCACAGACCGTGAGTGAGCGATAATAGACACAGGAAAGGGTCGCTGAATCAAGGTCTGTGAAAACGCAGCCACAGAATTGCTGGTACGAAGATGTAACCATTACGCCACTACGCTCCACATTTTCTTTTGGTATTTCAGATGCAAGCGCTAAACGGAACAGTATAAAGTATGACTGCTGCCCGGCGCCGTACCTGGACCTTACCTTCATGCTGGTGTTACGGCGACGTACTCTCTACTACGGATTCAATCTAATCATTCCATGTGCCCTTATCTCATCCTTGACCTTGCTCACCTTTTGCCTGCCACCCGACGCCGGAGAGAAAATCTCCCTAGGTGAGTCACATGACTACCACGTGATCGATTTTTTTTTAAATTGTGGAATTGTATGTTTAAAGTGCCTATAGCTCATGAATATATTGGCACATGAAAATATTTTTCAAATATTTAAAGTTTCTTATAACGAAAAATAAGTTTATAAGCATCCATATTAAAAATAATGTCCTTATAAAAGTATAATTGTGTAAACGTTCAACTTTGACGTGATAAATAAAACACAGGCATAACGAATAAGTAAACATGTGTTATTTTACTGTGTAAACAACTTTTATTTTAAGTGCCACATGTAATTTGAATATTGTAAGCAAAAGTAGAGAGAATAATAGAAAAACTATCAAAAAAATTTTGATTTTAGCGGATATTTCTTAGTATAAGTCGTATAATGAAAGAAGGGCTCTTATTATCTTGTGTCCTGTTATCTTCATTCATCGTGTCTGAATTTGGCGACTATATATATATATATATATATATATATATATATACAGAATATACATATATATATATATATATATATATATATATATATATATAAATATACAGAAATAAACTGAATGCTTGAATCAGCAATTACTTTTTGTATCTGCTTGACAAAACATTATTCAGTATGATAAGGTTTTTCCCTGTCCTGATGCCTTCTATACTGTTACATATGTATAATTATATTTAAATGTTAATGTAACACAATATAACACCTCTACCTGTGATATGTTAATATTATATAGAAAAGATAAGCACATTTTGTCTTTTTAATTTAAGATTTGTATTGATTTTGTAAATCGTTTCCATGCTTTTCTTTGTTTGCTTGCTTTCAATATTTATTTCCTCCTCATTTACGCAACCAGATACCGCAGCTGCGATCGACAGTATTCATGGTGTGTCTTTGAACAGATATTGAATAATAATATTCTTTGATTTTCATGGGGAGACCAAAAATAACAAATTAATTGATGTGCCCAGTCAGGTTTTTGATCTGTTCAAGAAAAAAATGCAAATGAAAAACTGAAAAATGAATATTTCCTGGCGATATTGAATGAAATATATTTTAAGATATAATATGACTTGTTTAGGTCTCGAATTCCATGGGCCTCATGAAGCAGGGATTTTATATCTTGCATCATTTATCTTGAATAAAATAAAGTGAAAATTTTAATAATCTCGGATGATTAGAAAAATTATGATAAAGGTATTTTAACCCAACAGTTATATATTTGCTTAACGGATATAATAGGTTGAAAAATAATATATATGCATGTAACAAAGGACATATAGGATACATAAAAAAGCCAATATTCATGCATATATCATTCTTGCATAGATTTGATTAGTTACATCTCGACTGATTCGAATGGATGTTAGTTGTTAGAACGTTATAGAAAATTAGTGATAGGGCAGAAATGGAAAGGTATACAACGAAATGCCATCAGATATTATAACAAGACAAGAAAATCCGGGCATATATAGTTTAGACGATTCAATTTGTAGTGCAAAAAATGTGGATGGTAAAACGTGTATAACAAGCAGCAATCCAGATGAGGTCGGATGTATTCTTGATGTAAGAAAAAGAAATACAATGAGAGATTAAGCATGCGTGTAAAACTCAGCATGTATCATTTACTTTTCGTGGCATCACTGAAAATATGTCGCTCTCCAGTGAGGAAGTTAATTTATATATCCAGCTCCAGTCTGTTTAACATACTCGTGTCTCTAATTGTTTAAGTTTCATTCCTGCATTCCGCTGACAAAAACGTGTAAACTGTGCAATATCTAATACCAAACACTAATACCCGAATATTCATACAGGAAGAGTGAGGGTTCTAAATTATTCTACAAAAAATTTCAGTGTGATAATATCGAGATAAGGCCAAACACACAAGTATTCCTCTGCGGACTCTTGGAACAATAATATGGTGGGAGCGGTTTTTTTTTCTTTGTTTTAACCAACTGGGACATAATCCGTGGAATTTTGCCAGCTTGCCTATAGAAAATACAAACTCTGCTTAATTTCTTGTTAAAGGGTATATGATCTATACAAAATTTAGACAGATTTCCATACCATTAAGAATTAATTCAGCTCATTTGTTCCATAGGACATGTTTACTTCATTTGCAAAGAAAGAGTGATCCACGAGAAATTGGAACGTTAATTCCGTAGAACAATAAATATTTTTGTATGGCCTAGATATTCCTTCCTAAGTGCGTTACTTCATAACTAAAAATGTTATGTGTACAAATGATCTAAGGTAAATTACTATCGCGAGGAAAGGGTTAGAGGAAAATATATAGCTTCTAATACACCGAAGTGCGTTTGTATGCGTATATGCGTGGAAAACCGCTCAGAAGATTTTGTAACTGTTGGTTTTCCATGTGTCTGTCAGCGTATATCCTCGCACGTGCTTATATATGCTTGAAAATCACTACAATAGCGAATTTCACGCATGTGGTATTCGTGGACTCAGCGATTCCTATAAAATGACGTCACTAAAATGACGTCACTCCAGCATCTTTTTTTGAATGCTAGAACCACTTTACCACTATGTAGCCCACATCTCCTAGTTCCGACATATATGCATATAAGCGCACATGGACAGCTGTTTCCCGCATATTCGCACCTGGAAACACGGCTTTAGCAATTGCATTAATTTTGTTTGGCAATATTACAACTAGTGAAATGTTAAGAAGACCAAGATAAAACTATTTGATGTTGGTATACGTCACTTCCACCCTTCCGCAAGAGGACGTTTCTATTCGAACGAACTTCTTCTGTTTGGGCACTAGTCGATGGCCGGGACTATTTGTCTCAACTGTCAAACTTCAAACTCAAAATTTGTTACATTTCAAGGAAACATATTCTGTTTACAATTCACATGCGCATACTTACACAATATTACTTATTCCTTACCAAATACACCCATGTTAATGTAATTAGCCTTGAAACAATTCTTATCCAGCACACTTTAACGAAATACACTGTCTTCTTTACCACATTTATACCCACGCCGCTAGAAGCCTCGGTAATTGTGGCGGCACGTGAGATTTTGACTCCAACAATCCCTAAACCGCAGGGTGGTACGCGTTTGAGTCCAATTCTGCGCAGTGTGACGTCACTTCCTGATCGATTCCTTCTTTAAACGTGCAATATGCATTAGTCATTTAAAATACCCTTTGCACCAGCTATAACTATCCAAAAATTAACGTCCAGATGCGAATTAATAAAACGCTATGTTTGATTGATTCGGTAACTGACACATCCCAGTTAATTACTCCTGAGACTTTTAATACTAAATACATTTTGGCAATGGATTAATATTAATATTCGTGGGTTCCGCGTGGTTGATTGATCTAACAAATCTCCGTCAGAGGTCGCTCCGCTACTTACAAACTACCACCTCTGTCTATATATGGCCACTGAATATACATATTTGACCAGTCAAGGCCTCTTGTCATCAAGGCTGAACTTTTTGTCAACGTGACTCACCTAAATTAAATTCGAAACAGCTTCGACAAAAGGTCGTAATTAATAGGTAACTGGTTCATAGCGTGCCATTTAGTGTGTTTGTTACTTTTAAACACACTTTTCACCTATGTCACTATATATAGCCACAGGCGCTTGAATTGCTATTAGTGTAGATTTCGGTTAAATTTTTTACTTTTCTGGTTCATTTCCTTATAACTATTTCTAGTCTGACATTTTCCTAGCTTTTTTCGCACTGTACGGTCCATCTCTTTATTATTTACTTAATATTTGAGATAGGCAGCCAAGCCCCCGTTGTTAGGCCCGACAGCCATGGCACATCGGCTTTGGCCGAAATTTGAAGTACATTGGTTGAACCATTGTTACTTCAGCGGTGTCACTATCTTAAGACTCTAGTAGTAGGCATATCAACCAATCAGAAAGCGCGTCATTGGTTGCTTTGCCATGGCTGTCGGACCTAACGACGGGGGCTTCTTGCCTGGGTATCTCAAATATTAATAAATAATAAAGAGATGGACCGTATACTGTGTAACAAATTTAACCGAAATCTACACTAATAGCAATTCAAAAACCTTGCGCAGCGAAGCTGGATTACGGTTACGGATACGGAATTTGTAGTTTCCCATATAAACTTATTGAAAAAAAGTTGAAATCGGGTTAATTGTGATTTCATGTCATACATAAAACACATTTGTTGAGTTGAATATATATATATATATATATATATATATATATATATTTATATATATAGATATATATATATATTGATTATTAGATATTGAATACTTATACGGTATGTTATACAATCAAATAACATATTAATTTAATAGTTATTTGGGAATTTGAGTCTTTATATATATACAAGGCTGGGCGCTTTTCCGAAAATTTCCGTCATTGAGGCACAACTCAGACGCAGCCGTATGCCGGGCATCAGATGGTTAATGGTATACAGTCAGAGTTCTGAAGTCGCCTTGTCCGTGTCCCTACAAGTGGTAACACTTTCTATTTAATCACAATTTAGTGTCAACCGTATCCGATACCGAGGTAGGCCTACTCCGTACCGAATCCGTGTCGGGACAAGTCGGGAACAGCTTTCTGTTAAAAATTTTGTTGCTAGTGATTTCTATTTATTATCGATTTTATAAAAAATAGTTACATCTGTTTTGAAAACTAGACTTGCTTAATCATTAATTTATACAAAATACCCAGCCATTAACAGAGGTGTTAGCGCAGCGTAATGGAGCGACCTCTGAAGGAGATCTGGTCGGATGATTTATTCCTTCCCAGCTTAGACCTACCAATCAGATGCCGTGCTTTGTGTCATGTAGTGACTAACCTGTGCTTGGCGTATTTCCAGGAATCACAATTCTATTATCGCTCAGCGTCTTCCAGATGATAGTAGCTGATATGGTGCCTTCAACGTCACTAGCTGTCCCCATGATAGGTAAGACACATGACGTCATTCTGACGACACAATTCTCGTATTATGGTTTCTGACGCATGCATTTTGATAGCATGCACAAGTTGATCATACTGACAATAGGAGAGGCGCCACGGGGTGACGTGAGACGCTTACGTTATTAACTAAAAATGGCTGAGGTCTTTTTTTATTTTCTTGGGACCATCTGATCATGATTAATTCCTATTTGAAATATAAAAATATCAGAATATGGTAAAATGGCATGCCTGCTTAATAAAAAGATGTATGGGAACTGATTTGAAAAGATCGAAGCACCATATCAGTTACTTCACGTCACGCCGCTAGGCGTCGCTCTGATACAAAGCACGGCTGGTGGTCCGTTCTTTTGGCTGCACCCTGTAACCCTGCAAAACCCAACGTGTGTCTTTATTTTCCTATATTGTAGGAGTCACTCTGATTATATCACTGAGTGTGTTTCAGATGATAGTCGCAGGCAACATCCCTTCAACTTCACTAAGTGTACCTGTAATAGGTAAGCTTCACCCGGGCATTTACTCATACACACACTCGGTTGTTCTGTTGCAGGTATCAATATTCTTCTTACCTTAACAATATATCAAAAGGTATTCTCTGATGCAACGCCAAGCACCTCCGTGGATGTTCCGGTTTTGGGTAAGCTATGGTAGACTCTTGAAAATCAATCTGCATCTTCCCGGCAGGGGTTACTAGCGGTCCAATTGTTCATTCTACCATTACACTTCATCAATTTGCACGAAACCTATCGATAATTAATAAAATCACCCAGAGATCTGAACTTTTAAATTATGCTGTAAAGATTATATTTAGATAAAAAATAATCATAATAATACAACCCAGAGAGCATGATACATTTTTATATTATGGCTTGATATTATTGGAATGTGCTTATCTCGAAACCACGTTATCTGTTTAAGTTTGTACTTTTTTTTAAATTTAAATGCAATTCAGTATAAACCACACTTGAAAAAAAGAACAGTTGTGACCATTGGTTGGAGTTGTTGACAGTTTTTAAAGTATTGAGACTTGCCATAGGAATTTAAATGGCTACACTGAAGTGACTTCTGCCGGAGAGTTTGATGTTTTGTGCACTTACGGTAATTTTCCCAAATTACTAAACACTGTCTGATTGCCATCGTTTTTGCAGCCTACGTCTGGTGTTAAAGGTTTCTATTTTTGTTTACAATTACAGTCAGTGACAGTATTGATGGTGATAAGTTTCATGAACGTTTGATATTTGGTCGATTTCACTTTTTCATTAAGCTCTGTAGTCATTCTCCATCAGGGGTCGCTACCGCCTCTCTTCAGTCGAATCGGAGGCACGTAGCAGAGCGACCTCTGGTGGAGATTTCTGTCCCGATCCAACAGAAACAACCGGTGTATGAATCTTGAAATCACATACTTGTCTATTAGGTGTCATTAAAACTTGGCACAATGACATGAAACATAATAATTTACCATGTCATCATAAAGTAATTCAGGTTATCAAAACTTCTCAGAATGCATGTGTCATCTTTGATAACCTCGAAAAACGAGGACAAGAAAGTACAATGGAATCTCACAAATAGGATTACCTCATTGTTATAGACTACTGTCAGAGAATATCATTTGGGAAAAAAATAAGACGTCATCACAATGCTTTCTCATGTCATTGAGTTCATTTCTTTATATTTGCATTTACAGTGTGTAATGTTTCGAAGGCATGTACACTAAGAAATAACCTATATAATGTTGCACTGGCATACTGGCTTTCGTTTGGTCGATGCACGTTTTATTCATGACTTTGATAAAGTGTGCTAACTTTAATGACACGCAAAATGTGGATTTTAACAAGCTTCATTTCGCATGAGAATACCTGTTCTGTTGTGATATAAAAACAAGTGGAGTTCGAGCAAGGTTATTTTTGCCCAGTATTAACCATAAAAATTATGTTTTAGTGAATGTATATGGGGAGAGCATTAAAGCATGTTTAATCCGAATTAAGGCCACTCAAAATGAATATCTAGGTACTATTGGGTTTAATAAACCCAAAATTAGTGGAGATTTTGATATGCTTTTTTGGAATATTTATGTGCAAACACAAGATTTATTGCGAGACCTAAACAGTTTTTATAGACAATGGTGAACCTGACAGCCTGTTAATTTAACGTTCACTTTTGCAGTTGGTAGAATATAAACAAAATGGATAAAATTGTGACAATACAGAGTGATAAAAATCGAAAGAAATATATAAAAACTATACTACTCTTCATGCATTCAGCCTCTGTAAACATAAATTTACTGGATACTTTAATTTTCTTTGACCTTGACCTTTTAACCTGACCTTTGCAGGTGTATACTTTGCCTGTATCATGGTGGTGTGTACGGTGTCTGTGATCATGACAGTGCTTGTACTAAACTTCCATCATAGAAACCCAGATATGTACGAGATGCCGGAGTGGGTACGTACCAAATTGCAAGACTTTCCATGAGTCTATTTGTTTTATATTTGTATTTCTGCGGACGTTTGTTTTTTGTAGAGGGATAAATTTGTTTTATAAAGGCATTATGTGCACCATTTCAAACATATCTTTTAAAATTATAGCATTATACTGTTACAAATTCATAGAATGTTGAAAACACCAGATAGCTGATAATACTGATATAAAGTCAAAATAAAAATTTGTTTCACATCTGTTAAAAGTTTCCAGTTTTGGAAATCTCACCGTTTTCATAAATCATATTATAGAGAGCATTATGTTGCGTTCAGACTATGTACACTGTAACTTATCCCAACATGCAAGCTTAGTAATATAAAGGGGAAACTGGAACATTTTTTATTAACAGTCCTGCCTAGAACAGTTCCAAGGCTATAAAATAAACAATTTATTACAATTTTCAATTAATATTGTGCGTTTGTGTTTTTTTTTATACTTATAGGTAAGGAAAGTCATTTGCGAGTGGCTTGCTTGGATTCTACGTGTCAAACGCCCAGGCAAGGAAATCTCGCGTGATTATCTCATGAGGAAGAAAAAGATGCGAGGGCTGACGACAAAGCAGCCCCAATCTCGTAGTCTTATCTCGAACGTGCGAGATGTGGACACGTGCTTCCCATTGAAAAATGACAATTTTAGCCCACTCAAATCCGTGCGGATTGACGATTTAAATTGTAAGGGCGAACTGTACGCTATTCTGAATGAAATCCGCTTCATCACACAGAAAATGAAGGACGATAGCATTAACGCCGAGGAGGTGAACGACTGGAAGTTTGCTGCCCTTGTTGTCGACAGACTGTGTTTACTTATGTTTCTGCTTTACACAGCAGCCGTTACTCTTGGTATATTTTGCTCACTCCCGAAGTATAATTAACCAATTGCCATATAAAGTCATCTCCAATGTTTTATTTCCCCGTGGTCATCTCTTTATCAGTTAAAATATCCTGGAAACATTTATGAAATATGATACCGGATGTGAATATAATTCTACTTCCGGTGGACCTCCCACAGTGAACATAATCTTTGATTAGTATACCCTATGATACCTGTACTTTGAATGTCCTATTTGAATAATATACTGTATTCAATATTTCATAAAATATTGAAACCAGATTTGTTCAATTTGTTTAATGATCTATCCCTTGCGTCCATTGCAATGGCTCATTTTATTTCTTTGTCTCAAGGGGGCAATATGTTTTGCAGATAAATATTTAATCATTTTTCCCTTGAATTTCTACTGTAACATTTGTTATTATACACGAGGAGCGAATACTGAGCTCTCGGTTTATAAGTTTTAAAATCAATTTGCATTAAATCAGTATTTCTATTCTGGAAAAAATAGCAGCGTTTTGCCCCTCTGGCACAACAGGTTACCTGGAAGTGTCTTCCAGTGGTGAGAACCTCACTGGTAATCTCGATGTGACTGTAAAGCTTTTCTACTTTTTTGGCAACGCCTCACGGCCTTCCAACAAGCAGTCAATTTAAAAAATCCAGAGTACCAGTAAGATGTGATTGTGTACTTTCTAACATAAAAAAACATGTGTGAAAATATTTCGTTATAACTCAGCATATTTTTTAAAATCTTTCTGTATATTTGTTGAATTTGTCTCCCACGGGTTATACAGGAGCACAGTAAATGGCATTGGTCACTGTGGAGATGGGATTTAATCCTTGGTTTTTCCAACATAGCGTAATGATAAGATTACTGTCTTAATATATCCCGATACAATAGAATGGAGGCAAATTGCAGTACAGATCTCTGTATGACTGTAATGTCACGATCCTACGTACACCTATCAGTCCATTATAAACGCCTGTTGAGCTGTGTATTAAGCGTGAGCGAAAAATAAAGGACGCTCCATCAGTGGCGTCAATTTTTCTTACAGGTTGGGGGGGGGGGGGGATGACTCGCCGACATTCACACACACACACACACACACACACATATGCATATATATTCATATATATACCTTTTTGGCGCCTGTATGACACATTTCAAATATATATATACTTAATCACATTTCAAATACATTTCAATATAATATTTCACAATAAATTCATAAATGGAGTCTGTCTATATTGTATTCAAATATATATTTCATTTACAATATATATATATATACATATATATATGTATATATATGTATATATATATATATATATATATATATAATTCTCTGAAAAGTGGGTGGATGATAACATAGACCTTCCCCCCTTGCCAAAAAGTGGGGGTATATATACCCCCTATCCCGCCCCCCTATATTGACGCCCCTGCGCTCCATGGAAAGTGCATCACAAGGAATTAACATCCGCATAGCGGCGCCACATAACGATTAGTTCAATAATAATACCCGAAAAAATATGTATAGCACCTCTGGGATATTTTTTATGATAATATATAACTATAACTGAATGTAACAAGGTTTTAGGTAAATGCAGCTGGGACCCATAAGTTCCGACTGCACGCCCCGAGAGAGCATATATAGTCGTAGCTCTTGTCCAGCAAAAAAAAATTATATAAAAGTACTTAGCAATACACAGGTAAAAAATGTCTTTTTATATACCAAGTAAATCAAATATACATGATGTAAAGTGGTTTCTCCTCAAACACGTTAAGTGTTTCCTTTTTGTTACGTTATCTTGCAATATTTCTTTTTATTTTAGCCGTTTGCTTACTCATGAACACATGTTAAAATAAACTTGTACCTGACGCGATCAGTGGCGCAAAGCATAAACATAACGAAATGAATGCGTTCCTTGCAACTTCACAAACAGGATTTTCAAGCTTCTGATCGGCGTTTCTTCTGTAAATCTTCTTTCATGTATCGCCTCCGCAGTACTTGATCTGTCGCAAGTTAGATACATAAATGAGCCGAATGATATCAGCCAACTCGGCCCTATTGTTGAATCGCCGCCCGAGTGTCCAAGTTTCTCTTTAAACACGTATCGGTAGACATCCTAATTCCACCTTTAGGACAAGGATAAGGGTTCGATTAGTTTAAAAAATAACTCTAAATCATAAGTAGACTCCATGGCAACCACCATGAGGTAGGTTGAGGCCAAAAATATATGATGATGATAATAATAATAATAATAATAATAATGATAATAATAGTGATAATGGTTCTGCTGAAACGCCGCTATTTTTGCGTATCATATTTATATGTTGAAGGGGAAGAAATCCCAGGCGTTAATGTGGCTCATTGCTTCTGCTTTATCCCGTTCAAAGTATTATTAGCCTACATACGTGCACTTAAAGGCAACATTTTCATTCATAAATGTATCAAATTAAATGGTTTAAACTTTGTGTTGTTTATATGTTCACGCTTTGTCGTCA
Organism: Sipunculus nudus; assembly: GCA_026874595.1. Taxonomy (NCBI): domain Eukaryota; kingdom Metazoa; phylum Annelida; class Sipuncula; order Golfingiida; family Sipunculidae; genus Sipunculus; species Sipunculus nudus. Next base: position 13,151,712 of record CM049312.1, on the reverse strand, counting down.
CGGTATCACTCCGAATTCCTAATGTAAAACTCACGCAGTTTATCTCGTGCAGTACTTTAAAAAAAATCATCCGCACGTTCCATATACGTTGAGCTCAGAGTCCGCAAAACAATCAATTTGTGTCTGTTTGTGTGTTTTGAAGTACTTTCAAGCTGAAGGGGGTACACCTCCCCTTCCCATTCTTCCCAAAGCCTGTTTTCCAAATACAGCCACACCTTGATCGTAAAGTGCCGTGACATCAATCCATTTTGATTAACATAACCAGAATGTCTTCTATAGAAGGAATGCAAGGTATTGGGTCCATTTGTCGAACGCAGGTTGACCTATTAAATGTTTTATATTGTCCACTGTCAATACGTTTCCACATTATCTGGTATTCCTGATACATGTATAAGCCTTAAAACGCTGTTTCTCCTAATATCAGAGAGTTATCCAAATTTCATATAGTTATCATATATATTTTGTATCATTAGTGATTGAAACCTATTTTTAGTGGTGTGCAAATTTATCGAATACATCGATGATTGGTCGTTTTCTTTAATAATTCATTAAATCGATTGCATTTTTGTTTAATCGATCATAAACAATTATGTATGCACATCAAAATAAATCATATTCTGTCAGACTATAAGAAAGACGGGGCATAAAACATCGAACAGCATTAAAGTTTACCCTTGTTCAACAAATAAGTGTCAACTCGGCCGTAAGCTGACCTTTCAGCGTGATGTACAGATCAGACAAAATTTCAGAATTTGCGCCTTGAGGAATTTTAGAATAACTCTATAAAGCAGATTCCACGGTAATATAGGTGGTACATAAAATAATCGATTAATAATCGATCATCGGTCGTTTTTATCTTTCAATCAATGAATATGATTTTACAAGTGATTCCTTTTACTACTATTTATGGAGAACTCCCCCCCCCCCCCCAACCCACCCCTAAATTATCAGATGTCAGACATAAATAAGGTGTGTAACCATGACACTACATGGCGCTAACAAGCAACGGCAGCACCAGAATACAATTTCATGGTGAGTTTTTGTACTTATCTCAAGGCGCATTGGCCATTCACTGTCTCCGTGAACCCGGGCGAGCTTGAGATGCAGGCGCCACCTACGTTACGAGGGTGGGGTTAATAATCAAATATTACACACAGTATAAAATCTTTATTACAGGAAATGACAGTTTAAAAATAGATACAGCTAGTGGACGTCAAAACACCGCCTGAGTGTTAACTTGGTCGTAACAATCCGGATTGGCCAATCCGTCATGAATATTCATGTGGCCCGACAGGTCGCGCCACCTGCTGAACACGGTGAAGGTGCACTTTCTTTAATGAACAGCGCCTATTTCTACGTCAAAATCACACTCTTACTGAAGACATAGTTCAAAGCAATTAAATTTACTTTATGCTTTATAAATCACGCAAAGTATCACATACAATATCATAACGTCCCGGCAGAAGAAAAAAAAAAAAAAAAACGAGAAAGATACGTTTTACTACTTCCCTTTAAATTACTTTTACATTTCTTCTCCAGATGAAATTTTTTTCTGAAGATAACCATATTAAAATATTTTACAAATTGACTGTATCAAGTTTTTCAGCGATTAGGCTTTGTTTCTTTACCGCTATTGCAAGTTTTATGATAATTGTTTTGGCTGGCACTGATGTGTGCACACAGGGTGTTAATATTTTACGAACAAGTTCAACCCAGGAACGTGGTCATAATTCCTAAATCTTTTTACCAAAATTTTTAGCTGGAGGACTTCCACCTGAAAACTGCATCTGTCTAACCTGTAATTTGTTCTTACTTGAACTGGTACCATTTTTATCCAAGGGAAGTTTTTTCGACGCCATCTTTTTCGTGTCCGTCGGTGAAGCTACATTGTAGCTATCTGTATTTTTTACGCTTCCACGTCGCACAGTGCGATCGAGTAACCTTTGACCGAAGCTAGGACTTGGAAGCGGGCTTGTCGAATGTTTCTTTGTATTTTCGTAATTATTTTGTGTCCCTGCTTCGATATAATTTTCTAGTAAGCCACGTGACGTGCTGGCTTTAATGGTGTGACTGTGGTACCCTCCCATTGTTAACAACTGTCCATTCATCACGCCGTTGCCCGCAAAGGAATCTGCATTTCTCTGTACGAAAGTTCGATTAGGTTTCATGTTCGCGTCCTTTGATTGTAACGTCCCTTGCCCCTCAGAGCCATTTATGATCTGACTGACTTTGTCTTTTATGTCTACTAATTGTCCCAAAACAATTTTAAATTCCCCTTCCGAAGGGAGACGCATAGGTGTTTTAGGTGATTTTGTTTCTACCCTCGGTGATGGCATGTCTTCTATAACTGTATTGACGAGCTGACCGATCATATCGATTTCACTAAAGATATTGTCCAATGCCGCGCGAGCTTGTATGACGTATTCATGAAAAGCATCCAATAGATTTTGCCCACGGTCCAAAATTTGCATATCCATGAGCAACGCTTTTCTGTCATCCTTCCATTGCTCATCTCGCCACGCGAGTGTGTCTTCCAACTCGAGGATTCGCTCAACCAAGCGACGTACGTTTTCATCCAACACGCTGACTCTGACGTTGTCGGAGTCATGTCGTGCCGAGTGCTCGTCGGTGCCAAAGTACTTACTGATACGTATGTTCATTGCCTTAATGGTGCTATCGAACGTCATCAGACGATGTTTCAGCGTCTCGTTAGAGTTCTCGCTAGCCGTATTTGCTTTGATCACATTCCTCAGTTCCTCTCTGTGTTGGTTCCTTTGGCCCATGACCTGGTGCTTCAACATGGAGATTTCGTCTTCTTTTGTGCCTAGGTGCTCTTTCAGTCGCTTTAGTTCCGTTTTCAGTGCGTTTATCTGAAGCAATAAACCATACATTAGTTTAGTTTAGTCAGACAGCTGGTACACAGTTTGGGGGGGGGGGGGTAAATACTGAACTTTGGAACTGAAGCACCAATGGTCACGCCTCGAGTCCACCTGCCGCTGAACAGATCTGCGCTTCAATGCTTTTCATAAAACCATAGTTGACGATTCAAGATTCTTTTATTTTAAAAGAGACGGGACAAAGGCCTAATGTGTAATAAAACTTATAACCGAGTGACATTTTCTGATATCTTTAAGATCTCCCGGGGTTATGATATAGTATGTTGTGAAAATGAACAATTTTAAAGTTTAGTATATGTTTAGATATCCACTGATTCTAACAAGTCACTTATATGATGTTTTTTGTTTACGGTTTTAAAATTACAAATATACTGAAGGGTTCGGAAGCGAATTGCTGCCACCTAGTAAAAGAAAAATAAATTATTTATCTCGTACGTACGACATAGTATCTCGTACGTACGACATAGTATCTCGTACGTATGACATAAACTACATTGTCTACCAGTCATACACAGAACTCTCATTTTTAGACAGGTGATTAAATTCAATATTTCGTTCTAAAACTGTTAGCTAAATCCGTTACGCAAGTGGAAAAAGGCTTGCCACGGGTGCGATGAATGATGAAAAACAAACAGCGACCACCTGGTGGACGTATATTCCAACTTCACAAATCAAAGTTTTCTAGCTTCTCCGGGTGTTTCTTTTTTCATGTTTGTTCTCTTTTTTAAAATTTTCGTGCACAACTAAGATCTTGCCTCTAGTCAAGCGGTCTTGTAATGGTAAACAGACACACCGGGACTGTTTAACTCACAGACAAAACCATGACAGCGTATAAAACCAGTGAAAAGGAGATATTAAGCTCGTGTGTCGGCATGGATTAGCTGGACAACTTTCGTTTTTATCCAAAATGGGTTAATGACGTGAGACAATACACATATTATTGCAAATGAATATGAACCTTAAGTGTCACTTATAGAGGTGTCTGTAATACAGAGCTGCCAATAAGGAGAGGTAAATGATTCCTATATTAATTATGAAACGGAGTGCTTGATCCCATAACTTCATGCCGTCTACAGTAGTAGGACAAGTTACACGTACATGTACCACATATAAGATTTTATACTTATCCGCAAATCAACCCGATCTGAGGTGTAGGCTTTACCACCACTTCAGCCTGACATATTAACAAAAGACTTTTATTAAAATTTGTATTCTTCTTTCACAGATTAATCACATGTCCATGAGTTAAAGTCTTTAATATTTTATTTATTTAATTCAAATAAAAAATTATATGTACCGCATAAAAACGGTTGTGGACTGTTCCGCTACCCACATTATATCAATGGTTGTATATACATTAAATATTTTTTAACGATCCACTACACCGTGCGTTATATCATAAATCTAATTTTTAGATCAATTATGAATATTAGAAAACTGCCCAATACACAAACACTAAAAATTAGGCTATTTGGTAGTTGTCCTCTTGTTTTCAATTTGGCAAAGGCAATATTTTTTTTATTAATACTATGACAGGCTCATCATTTTAACATCATACGCTGCCAACAGAATGTAATCACCTATCTAAAAAGGAAAGTTCTGTATATGACCTGCAGACAACGACTTGATATATTTCGCTTCTTGAAATATTTCAGAAACCCAGACACAGAAAAATGATATAATCGAATAGCATTTAAATATATAGTATATATAAATAAATAATGAATACGTTCGTTTCAACGGTGTTCAAACTGTTTGCACGGAGGTGGAGAACATACATTATTTTACATATATATATATATATATATATATATATATATATATATATATATATATATATTGCTTATACATCAATTGGTCTGTTGTGTAGTCTGTGAAACAGACCCGTAAGATTTATTATGTCGTACGTACGAGATAGTATGTCGTACGACCGTTGCAGACTGTTTGCACGGAGTTGGAGAACATACATTATTTTACATAAATATATATATATATATATATTGCTTATACATATATCAGTTGGTCTGTTGTGTAGTCTGTGAAACACACCCGTAAGATTTATTATGTCGTACGTACGAGATAATATGTCGTACGTACGAGATAATATGTCGTACGTACGAGATAATATGTCGTACGTACGAGATAATATGTCGTACGTACGAGATAATAAGTCGTACGTACGAGATAGTAAGTCGTACGTACGAGATAGTATGTCGTGCGTACGAGATAGTATGTCGTACGTACGAGATAAAGAATTTATTTTTCTTTTACTAGGTGGCAGCAATACGCTTCCGTAGAAGGGTACCTAAAGGCGGATTACATAAATCTTCAATATTCTTAAATGAATTGTACACCATTCATGATATTTGGAGCCTCACCTATAATTAGGAATATATTTACATTTGTAAATATACCCGAATAAATCTAATTAAACCTGTGGTATCCATTGTACCAGAAGGGTTCCGTGATCACGTGACCTACCTCCTGGTCTTTCTCCTGTATGGTGTGCAGCATGTCCACTGAGCTCCTGTAACCCTTACTCTGTGCGTTCACGTCCGCTCTGCTGGCCGGGGAGGCCATGTGGACGTGGAGGCTGGCCTCACTCGTCTGTAAAGACAAAGCATCCATCAGTTCTCACAACCTGGTATATTTCAAGGAAATTTTAGAACGGTAAAAACTCGAATCAACCGATCTCACAAAGCATTAAATGAGACCGATATAGGGCAAACGTATAAGCAGTTGACCGACGAGGGGGAAGAGTCATCCACGACAGAAACTTTTACATTTTAAGGCTGAACCGTTACTTATCAATATAGCATTTCTGTACAATATTGATGTTATGAATAAAATTTTTAATGAAAATATGACAGAAAATTATTACAAAAGTGTAACAGAATGTTAGCAGAGCCTTGATCTTTGAAAATCAGTTATTTACGCATTGGTATAAAAGTGAGGTTTCAGTCTGTGACGAGAAATGGCCTTTAACTGTACATATTATATTTAGAGCTGCCCTAATAGGGATCATTTGCACGAAAAATATACCTACGGTTTTTAGTAATAGACATTTTTTTTTCTGTTTGAGGAGACTGACACTACGGGTTTGAGTTTGACCAAGTGACAAAGAAACTCTTATTGGTCCACCTAAAATTATATAAGTAATAATTCTGAAAAATCAAGTTAAATTTTGAATCGCTTAAATGTAGCTGATTATTTGATATTTCTGTTGAATACAAACACAATTCTGGCATGCTAACATTTTTAAGTTTCTCCTATGAAAAAGAAAGGAAATAACAAGGCGCAAACTTGTTTTATATTTAGTTCTTATTCTCGATGATGAAACGGTGCCTATTTCTTTAGCTATACTTGTGGTGTTCATGTCAATGTATTACTATATTGAACTCACCCGGCGCGTACAGACCTTTACTCGGGGCATGCGCACTTTGTATAATTACCATCTTCAGGACTTTGGGTCTGACGAGTCAGTATTGTGTGTTTTGTTAAATGAAACAAATACAAGCAGGAAGCCCCGACACTAACCCAAATGGCAAAGATAAGGTAGTTTTTTAACATTAATTATTCGAAATGCCCCAGAACAGGATCTTCCTTTGGAAAATAACGCGCCAAAACATTTAGTGTCAGTCGTCGCCGGCAGACGGAGCAAGTTAGGTTTAAGCGGAAAATTTTTTTTCTGAATCTTCAAAGATGGTATTTGTTTTTATCAACGTGTTAATAATATGTGGGGGCCCGACAAAATAATTAAAACAAATTGAACAAGGGCTTCTAGCAGCAAGTCAGATATGCCGGAGCTTTGCAAATGTCGTTCAGCAACAAGTGACCTTATTACCTCCGCATATATGGAACCTACCACCTTAGGTTACATGTTATTACTATTTGTCAACATTGCTGTGTTTACAAACATGTTGTTGATAAACAAGTTCATTAATGCTGTACAGAAACCTTATAAGAACTTTTCATAACCAGATTTGCACTTGGATCATTAATATATTCACAGAGGAAGCCAGAAATCACATAAATTCTTTTTTCGAAATGTAGGCGAATGGGCAACTTTAAAATAAAGTACCTTATAAAAGTTTACAGAGTCTTCAAGCCTATCTTGTATATAAACATCTCTTATCACATTTGACGTCAGAATCACTTGAACATTTCATGCACTCAAAACACAAAGTAACTCATCTGTCACACCATAAATTAGGTGTCTCTTGCAGACATTTTAGGGTCCGCATTGGCTGTTACTGTGATATTATCATGTTTGTTCTTATAACATATATGGCCTAAAGATTAATCTTTTGCATTTTGGACAGCATGGTTGACTTCAAGAATTGATATATATATGAAACAGTACTGATTAAATTTATCCTATTTAAATACTTTTCCAATTTTTCTAATATATTTCAAGAAGAATATCCCAACTTAAAAAACTTGAATTGAAACTTCAAAAGTCTGAAATACTTTATTCTTTATAACTGAATAATATTAGCTGAGAAGCGTCGATATAAAATATAAAACTGTTGGTTAGATTAGTACAATGGTAAATAACGTTAATAAAAAAACAAAAAAAAAAAAAAAAAAAAAGCAATGACGCACTTTAGATGCAACAGCAATAACACATTTTTACTGTAACCGAGTCATAATACGATTTTATTCTAATAGAGCTTTTATCGTTTTGTGGAACTCATTTGCACTCACATGTAGACCTACATACTATTTAAGACAAATAAATATCTTACCGTGTGTTATTGTTTATGAATGAGGCAAAATGTAGAGAAAGTCATACAGCGTTATATCCGAGTTTATTGATTCCAATATGACATCTTTTTGGCCCATTTTATCCCGTTTGGTGCTCAGCTCCTATGCTTCCCCAAAGCGTACAGGTAATTCACGGTAAGAATCGGTGAACAGATTTAGAAACAAAACAGCATTCTAGTAGATAATTTCACTTACTGTAAACATAACCCGGATGTCTTTAAAAATGAGTACGATATCATTTTATACAACACTAAGGCGTGAGACGCCGTGTTTTGCACGCGAGCACCAGATCTTTATCAGACGACGCAAGAGGCACGTGACTTATCGAGGGAAACCCAGGAGGAGGCTATAACTATAGACTGTTTCTTCCTGTTTGTTCCACACGATCGGAATTATATTGATCCTTCACTCAAATTTACAACGTGAAAGTATGCTTCGATTTGTATGGAGGGTTTAACCTCTCGTCAGCTTTAAATAGTTGTGTGTGTATGCATCTTACCTTCGAAATATATTTGTGTGTGTGTGGGGGGGGGAGGGGGGTGACGTGCCATTTGTGAATTTTTACCAACTATTGTTATGGCTCATCAAGGGATTGGTGTTAGGAAAATTTGTATTATACGCCACATTAGGAGTTATAGTAAACAGCATGAGCACACAAACACCCTTAAAGTTTTATAGCTAAAACAAGTGCTCGTGAAATTCTTTAACCGTGGTGCACGAGTAGGCTGAGAGCCAGTTCGTGGCGTTACCGAGATGTGGCAGCACTGTCCTTGGCTTCAGGTCCTGAAAACCGGGGAATATAGCGGATGTTATTGCACGTGACAAAGAACACGTAACAGTAATTGAATACCTAAAACTGAAGCATCGAACAAAATATAAGAGTCCAAGTAAATAAATATAGAATTATTCAAGAAGGACAACTTAAAAAAAATATCTAAACTGAAAAGACATGAACAACATTTATGAACAGATCCCAATAAATAAAAATGTAAAACGTAAACTTGTTCATAATTTTATTTTACGTTTCAATATCAATTAATTAACATATATTAATTATTAATATAAATTACGTAAGATCACGTGTGAATGACCCAGTTATCTCACCTTATCTTTGACCCAGCTTCGTAATGTCTGTTTCTCCTGAAGAGAAAGAACTCGCTCAAGGTTCGGAATCTTCTGGAAAAGTTCCTCAAAACTGAATTTCGTTTTACCGTAGAGCAATTTATATTCTGAAATACACAAATATGTCGTGAGCACATTATTTATCTTAGGCAAGATTGAGGCACTGTTTTTTTATAAACGAATATAATATAGGATATTTCCTTTTTTATTATCCCCGTACGGCTTTAAATTACGGATATACAAGTACACTCATGTATCATATACGGAATGTTCCTGAGACATCATTTCAGTCAGAATAAAAGAACATCTTCCAGAAAAATATTTGTCTCCGTAGGATCTAACAGAATTTAATTTTAAACATAAGTGCCACTCTCGAAACACCAGACTGACTGTCGCGAGTGCGGTTTTGTTATATACATTTGCTTATACGGGTAAAAAGAGAGTTCCAGATTCCAGCCCAGTTAGGTAAACCTGGCTCGACTATCTGTAGATATATCTGTCTGCATGTTTGCCTGTTCGTCTAGATGTATAGGTAAAGATATAGATGTAGACAGATAACTATATCTGGTGATAACTATAATATTTCCTATAAGATCACCACCTGTAAATAACGATAATCTTTTGACAATTCGTTGTATATTAAAATGACAACCTCTCGTTTACCTTGGCTCTTGAGAAAATTGGCCAGCACCACGTGACCACTGAGATGCAGAGCGCTAATGAACTTTTGCCAACATGTCTCCCCTCGCTGCTCCAGTAACCGAACCAATGTCGTTGTCTTGTCTTCTCGTGTTAGTTGTCCCTGGCACAAATAATATAATAATGTGAAACTTAAGATTCATGCATAAACTAGAAAAGCACTCAGAGAGCGTAAACCTCCACCAAGGCAGCTCATTACCCCATATGTCATTGTCGGAAATGCATCTTTTTCATTAAAAAAACAGCTAAGTTTGCAAAACTGAGTGCAACTTTTACGAGCCTGCGCCCACTAGAGCCGGAAAACGTATATATATATATATATATATATATATATATATATATATATATATATATATATATATATATATATATATATATATATATATCCCACCCAGTATTTGAGTTACAGTATTTGAGTTACGTGGTACAGAGATTCTAGCTTCACTGTTCTGGATTTTTTTATTATTTCACAGGTGACTAAATAGCTAATGTTATTTCGTTTTAGGATGCGGATGTATTTAGAAAGTTCTGTTTCCTTTTCGTATCGTTCATTGCACAGTGACTTTTTGTGGTTATTGCATCTTGTTTGGAAATTTCCCGATGTAGAGCAGGCGGTATGTTTGTCAGTTATCACGCTGACTTAGGAAATTATATCAATGGCTAGGCAGTTTCCGTCTAAGGGGCAACTATTTTTCCCCGGAGGTTTTTTTTTAAGGGAGGTCGGTCGGACGTTTTGTTTTACGATCCTTTTGTTATGTGCTGCTTATATTTGCATTATGTTACTCATGGAATTTTTACTTATTTTGATGGAGCTTACTTTATTGAATATTTTATACAATTTGTGGGTTCACGGGAAATTACTGACGTAGAGTTTTAAGAATTTTTTACCAACGTTTGTTTGGACACTTTTGCTGTACGGTGGGTTTTACCGGTTGTACCAAATTATTTTTTCCTTGTTCTGTTTGTTTTCTTTACCCGCCGCTCGCTGTCATTGTTTTCTGAGGGAGTTGGTGGTGCTTTCCTTGTATTCCGCTTTCTTTAATTCGGAGTTGTAGATTGGCACTTTGTAATGTGTTCGTAACTGAAATGAGTTTTCAGTCATGGGGATCCTCTTATGAAAAGCGTAGCAAGGGCCCTGTCCTTGACCTTATTGATAAGAGAAAAGTTAACCTATGTTTATTGTCCAAAATAAATTGTAGTGAATATTGGTTCCGTAACTTCCATTAGCAAATTTGTTAAAAACTTAAGATATAGCCATACACTTATAAAGGACTTATTATAGCCATGTATTTTCATTAACTCTTAAGCATTATTCATGAACTAAGATGTTTTGAAATATATTTATTAACAACAAATATTCTGATACACCAACGAGGTCAGGTCACAGGTCAGGTCATGGGTGACCAGAGTTCATGCTTTCGCAATATCGCTGTGGCAGTGACGGTATTCTGCTCTTCTCTTAATGATAAAATGCTGTTGAAGCGTATATAATACATGACCAGGAAACTCCCTATGTATGGCAGCTGAGAAATAAAGGATAAATATATAGCGTGAACATAGTTTAAGCTGTATCTTATCCTTAATGACTCGTTTATTCGTTCCTTCTGGTGTACCAGAAGGACCGTTACGCAAAATCATTAGACCATATTCAAGGCTGAGAAGGGAGCCCGGGTCCCCCGGTTGGTAATTCTCAGCCTTGCACCAAGGCAAATTGGCACTGCGTTTTGAAAGATTGTCTGGCTTGATGATAGTGATGATAGTCTTTTTGCTATTGCCAGCGGTAGGTTTTTTATGATAGGTTGAGAATGGCTTCATTGATAGATTATAATAAGTGGTTTGATCATTGGGTTTCATGTATGAATGGCTTGTACAGGTTGACGTCTAGAAAGTTGACAGATTTTTCATTTGGCTGGGCTGTGGTTTCAAGCCCGTTTTCCTGGAATATTTTGAATAGCTTCTTCCTTGTACGGTCAGCGTCTTTGTCTGATGTTGATCATGAGACAGCGAGGCCATCGTCACAATATAGACCTATGCTTTTAATGTTCAGCTTTTCCTCGAGGTCACAAAGGATAAACAGTCCCACGAATTCACATACGTCAAAAGCGCCCATGGTGACGTCAGACTGTTTGTGAGCGTCTCTTTTCACCCAGGGTTTGCCGTGGTTGTTGTGTAGTATTGACCTTCTTGAATGCATTATTGATCCTGTTATGTTTTCTCTATGGATACAATTTATTTAGCCCATGCAAGGGATCTGGTGAGGAGATCTTTAGATATTGATAGGAAGAAATCAATAATGTCGCAAATTTACATGTTATTTTTTCTTGTCTATCAGTGCAGAAAACCATTTGAGTACTATGTTGGTGCTTCTCATCTGGTTAAACTTCGTTTTCTTAAGGATAGTTGTGTTTGTGCGGTCGAGAACAACGCGTCTCATTTCCGACTTCGTTGGATTTATCAGCCGGCCTTAGTATAGGTACCGAAATTTTCTTTGTGGTGTTTGAATCCAATGAACGAAGTTTGGTTTATCCTGTCTGAAATACTGAGAGACCCTGCTATGTTGTTGAAATCAACATTTAGGCTTCAACGTCTTTAATAATCAATATATATATATATATATATATATATATATATATATATATATATATATATATAGTTCCACAGTCTAATAGAATGGTACTTGACCCTTATCTATAACCCTTATGTCAATCGGAATCCCTGGGGTAAAATTGAAGGGAAAATTGTCTGATCAGTAATTAATTCTATTCTCATTATTCAAGTCATCAATTATCAGGAAAAAGGATTAAGGATCAATGTGTCTGAAAAAGTACGAGACTGACGAAGTGCAGAAGCCGACGTTACTGCACTGTATTACGCACAATCATACTTAAATACTGCTGTGTAGTATAATATCAACACGAAGAGTTCTACAAGATACAAACACTATTTTTTTTGCTGTGGACTTCGCAGCGGCCTTTGACTCATTCGATTATAATTTTCTTTTCGCCACACCAGAGAGATTTGGTTTTGGACATGATTTTCTAACCTGGGTTCGTTTGTTACACTTTGACGTGGAAAGCTGTGTAAAAACAATGGATTCACTACTGGCTATTTTAAATTAGAACGGGGAACCCGGCAGGGGGGTCCATTGGCCCGTTATTTATTCCTGTCTATCATTGAAATTTTGGCAATACTTGTTCGTCATCCCAGTTCGGTTAGAGGCATAGATATCAACGGCTATGAGATTAAACAATGTCTATTCGCTGACGACACAACATATTTTCTTAAAGATTTTCAGTCTATGCAATCAGTTATAGATATATTGGAAACATTTGGGAAAGTCTCATCAGTACAGATTAATTATGATAAATGCGAAGCTGCCTACATGGGAAAAAACAAAGAACATACACTTGGCACCAAAGATTTTAAATGGGTAAATTTATATAAAAATGGCACAAAAATATTAGGAATATGGCACACATATAACCTGAAGTTAACTGATTCACTAAATTTTGAGTGTATTTACGACAAAATGAAAACGACACTCAGTATGTGTAACATGAGATCTTTAACGATTTTTGGTAGAAATATTCTCTTGAAATCCATGTGTATTTCAAAATTATTATATGTCAATATAAGTGAACCACCGAGAGAGTTTGTTAAGCAAATAAAAAGCTGTGTTGTTGAGTTTTTTATGGTACGGCAGAAAGCCTAAAATCAAGTATGAAGTATTGATTAGTAGGACAGAAAGTGGCGGCATAGGATTGCCGGATATAGCTTCTATCATTGAAAGTCAGAAAGTAATGTGGATAGCCAGATTAAGGAATTTATTAGAAACAAAATGTACAGTCATGCCAAACTTCTATCTAATAAATACACCATTATTACTTCATTATAACTTCTTGAAAAAAACAAGGTAGGACATCACCATGAACAGAGGAACGTTCCAAATTATAAGAAGTTCCAAACCATTGGGAAAAAACGGAGAACGTCCACAAGAAATGCCTGGACCTGTTTTACTGGATTAAGGTAGATAACCAGCCTTAACATATGCCCAAAACAATGTGAGATATATATTTCCAGGAGAGCTAATACTTGGCTGCCTACGGAACCAGCTAATGGGACAACCAGCAATTCCATTAACCCGCACCGCCTAATCAACTAAAATGCTCCATGCCCGCCACGTGTGCTGTTCCAATATCACTTGTTCTGTTAGAAAAAAGTAGATTGCCATTTGGCGGGACTACAGGGCTCGGCCACTGCGCAAATAAGGACTGACAATTCTATCAATAACACGCAGAAAACAATCCTATTGCTTTCCGAGTTTGATTGTAATCTAAACGTTAAAGGCGGAAATGAAATCTAGGGAAAGCCTCCAGGGATTCTGTATCAGTGTTTTATGTTAAAATAGTATGAACATTATAGTGTGTAATCGTTTGCTAAGGGTAAGCTCTGTTTAAAATGCGAAACGTAACTCGGCCGCCATCTTGACAACGGAAAACATGAAAGGCTGCCATATTGATCTGTCAGCTCCATAGTGGTGTTGCTACTACAAACACTCTCTCGCCCTTTGGGCCTCGTCCACTGGTAAAGCAATGACTTCTGAAACCAAGATCTTTGAAAGCTTCCATTGAAGAAACCGCCAAGTGGATTAGGTTTTTTTCTGTTGGCAGGATGATGATCTGACATTGTCTTGTGAATTAAAGCCCACAGAATTTATGTTTAGGACTGAATTGAAGAGATCCGGTATGCCCTGTCGTGACCAAAATCTTCTTCCTTTATAACCGTTATAATGACGTATAACCTCAACATCATTACGTCGTGTAATATTGCCCGGTTATTTTTATCTTTAAAGTTAAAATAAAAATAAATAAATAAATAAATAAAACGACCCATACTTTCATGACGGAAAAGTATTTATTTAATAAATTGACGGGTATAACTGTAATCCATGATGAAAAGAACATGAAACTGCACAACCGAAACAATGTATATTCGAGTTCAGGTTCTTGGTAGGGGGTTTCTTTAATATCACTTTACTTTGTTTTGGAAGTTTAGCCTACCGGGCTATAACTCAGTTAAGAAAAGTCAGCAGGAATCAGGGGAGTGGAAGAAGAATTTTTATGCTAATTACCTTTACGTGTCGTTTACTGTCAATGACATTCTGTTAGAGCATGTTGATTCGAGTGATTAACTATTATATTGAGAATCATGTTACATGCAGGATCGTGTAAAACAAGCATCGGCAATCAGATCACCTCTTTGACATCATACTGATAAGTTTATACATTTTCATCCACAATGATCAGACTTCATAGAAGCCCCTTGTACGTATTTAAATTTAAACACCTAAGGCTGCCGATTACCCTTTCAAAAGAAACCGCAGAGGCTTACTTGTAAAGCAAACTGCTATTGTATTTTATTACATGCACTTTATTATTTAGGTTTTAAAAGATAATCAGCGAGGGTGAATGTCACGTCTTATACTAACTAATCTGAGATAGCGGCGACGCCTGCGTTAATATCGATACTAGCTTGGTACAGACCACGGAATAATCGGTGATCAGAAACTAAACCAAGGAGAGTCAAGGTCATGTCTTGTACCAGGTGACTGTTTGTTAATTGGCAGTCTCTCAGTCAGACTCTCAGATTATCCACTGTTCGGCGGCTTAATCGGGGCGGGGGCGAGGAGCGGTGAGCCTGTATGTTCAGCCCAGGCTGTTTACATTCCTGTAACAGCAGAGCCTCAGGTGTTTGGGGTGACGCGGTTTTTTAATGACCCGCTTGTAAGCTTGTCAGCCCTGCTGATGCTTCACAGACGTCTTCCATATCACCTGTCGTAAACTGATCAAAAGACTCACCTGAGCGACCAGGTCAAGTAGCCCTGTATCTGTCAGGATATATACATAGGGACAGACACAGAATATAAAATATAGGAAGGATTATATAAAATATAATACACAGGTTTAGGCAAGGAAGAGTGGTATAAAGAATGCACAAGTACAGACAATGACGAATTACATAAAATATGCACAGGTACAGACAATGACGAATTATATAAAATATTCACATATACAAACAGTGACGAATTATACAAAATGTACACAGGTACAGAAAATAACGAATTATATAAAATATATACCTTACAGACAGTGAAGAATTATATAAAAGTATACACATATACAAACAATGACGAATTATATAAAATATACACCAGTACAGGAAATGACGAGTTATATCAAAATATACACATAAACAAACAATGACGAATTATACAAAATGTACACAGGTACAGAAAATGACGAATTATATAAAATATATACAGGTACAGACAATGCGGAACTCGATTTCTTGTAACTGTCAAACGACAGTCACCAAATCTCCCTTGAGATTCTCCGCTGTTTGTTGTCCCTACTGATATAAACTTTGTACCTCTCTGAGAAATGAAATGTGTGTAAACTTGATATCTGAAGTAGATAATAAGAAATACTATCTACATTATGACCTTTTAACCTGTAATGTGACCTTGACCACTAACTTCCACTGCACTCGAATAAGGGAACGGTGCACTAGGCTCCACATAAAATATTTTTGCAGTTTCATGACCTTTGGATCGTACTCATTAATACTAGTGAGGGTGTCGCCCTGACACCTTTGAGCATTATGCATATAAAACCCTTTAATATGCAAATTAACTGTAGCCATTATTGGAACTTCTTATTTTACTCCAATTTCTCATAGTTCTTGTTGTATTTTAGAGATTAAGGTGTCAACACCTACATTTTTATGGTAGGGGAAAATAATGAACCGTTTCAAAATGCCATTTAATGATTTTTGTGTGTGTGTGTGCAAATTAGCTGTCGCCATTATTGGAACTTCTAATTTTGTCCATCTCTCTTACTTCTTGTCCCATTTTAGATATATAGGTGTCTACACCTATGTTTTCATGGTAAAGGAGTATGATGAACCGTTTCAAACTACCATTAAATGATTTTTTAAAATGAAAATTAGCTGTCGCCGTTATTGGAACTTCTAGTTTTATTTGTATCAATCTAATTTACCGTCCTTTATGTGCATTTCCTGCATGAAAACGTAGATACTCGTTATAGGCACAGGATATCCGATACTCATAGAGATCATGTGTCAGTTGTTTACTTGTATTGATGTCGGCTGACTGGTAACGACATTATTAAGAATGTTTCTACTTAAGCCATCCGTAGCGGTGATGTGAAATTTGATGGATATCAGCTGGAGAAGAGAAAGCAATATAGAACTAACACAGGTTGTACAATAATGTGTGTAGTCTCCCAGTTTCGTACTCACTGCTATTTCTGACTATATTTGTTTGGATTACTCGGCGAACGCCTTTATTTTGCTATGCGATCCAAGGCCAATTCGTCATTATTTTCTGTATCACTCGCAAACTAAGTGACGAGATGCAGATGCTCTAGCTGCTGCGAAAGGCACAAAACTAGCTACACCGTTAGTGCAAAGAGATTTGCACCGATAATCTTCAAATGCTCGAAGCGGTGCGTCCATAGAGAAAGAGGAGCTCCATTTTCTAGACATATCTGCCTGAATGGTGGCAGTGGTGGTCACGTAATACAGCAGCTAATACTGGCAACTTAAACCCCTAACAACTTAACCAGTTTATCCCAACAGCATGGCATTGCAAGCGTCCAGAACAAACTGGGCGTTCCCCGACGTAGCCAATGCGCCAGAGAAAGGCTACCCAAACAGTCATGATTTTAGAATCCGTTAATTAAACAAGACTCTCTACAGAATAAGCAATTGTTCCCTAACGTTTACTATAGGTGTATAAAATCACTTGTAAGGGCTTCTTCGAGTTGTCCTCATCATCATTTCAATATTCTTTTATCTTTCTGGTATAGGATGAAACGGTCCTTGTGGCATTTTAAGACAAATTGTTCACCAGCGTCTAAACTTGCTTCCAGGTCTGCCGCTTTGCCATCCTGTTTTGTTTCGTTTCGGTTGCTTCCTATTTTTGTAGGGAAACAATCTGATCTGGCATTTATCAGCGGTTTCCCAGATTTGTATGATTGTAAAGAGCTTTCTACCTCCATCTTGCAAAGTACATTTATTTAAAAGTAGAAACACGGTAAGTTTGGCAAACCTTAGATTCTGCCCTGGAATTAAATCCTGATAGCTGTTAATGGCAACTTCTTAAAAACTAGGTGTACAAAAGAACCTTTGAACTCTGGAAATCTAACTCGGTTCGAGTGCCTTGTCATTAATCATTCATGCGTAGTAAATTGGTTTCTTCAGGAGTTCAGTACCCCCTGAAACTCCTGGGTTAAAGATCAGAATATTTGTTTAATTATTAAAAAAAAAACTCGATATCAAACCATTTATTGCCACAGGTGGTAGGACCGGCAAAATATCCACAGATAGAAAACGACCCCCCCCCCCTTAACAAAAAAAATTCAGATTTTTCTGCAGCCGCACATCTCTTAAAGCTTATGAAATAACATTAAAAAATGTTATTAAATTAAATAATATCGCTGGCAGTTCTGTGCAGTATATGCTTAATAAATAATGGTCTTCAATCGAAATACCATAATTACTAAATAAACACAAAAAATGGTGTTAAACTTGAAAGCAATGCGAATAAATTGTTTATTTTGTCCAAACTGCATCCTGCTTTAAACAGCAGGTATACATTTATATGTGAAACAATGCATGGAACAACATGCTGACATAAAGAGTTGTGCTTGCTTGCACTATAATCTTGTTTAGTGAAAACTTTAGTATTTCGGCGTGTTCAAATAGCATCAGTTATAATTATATTCCCATTGGAAGCCCGTCCTGGTGGTTACCGTGTCTGACTACTTATTTAATGCAGTGGAAGCTATGCGTTCTAAAGCCAATGCCGGACATTCACCAGTCTTAAAATAAAAAGGAATATTATCGGGTAACCTTGCCTCCGATACTGGGCTTGCCCCATGGCAGCCTAATGGGGCAGTAGGTGGTCACATCTCCAGGGAATATATATATATATATATATATATATATATATATATATATATATATATATATATATTGTTATAGGTGCTCTTTTTATTGTGTGACACGGGCGTAACTCGTGTTGTTGTTACATTCTATGTTTAATCCGTACTGGTTGAACTCTCGTTGTCATGTTAGCCTTGGGTTTTCACGCCTGGCCGAGGTCAAGTGATGAGCCTGGTACACAGAGTTACACAGCGCTGTTTTTCTAGAGAATTCCTGAAACGCGTGTTTACTGTGTTGTGCAAGATCTTATAGACTGTTCGAGAAGTGGAAAATTCTCGGCTTGGGGTTTGAAAGTATATAAAGGGGCTGTGATTTAGAGGCAGGCAGAGAGAGAGAGAGAGAGAGAGAGAGAGAGAGCGAGAGAGCAGAGCAGATTCCAGCGGACACAGAAGCGTGTGTCAGTTTCTAGGACATTATCCGACGAATGCGGCAATTATACATTTTCTAAGACTTTCTCCTGGATTTTATGCATTTGGACTTCAGTTTACTTTCTGGATTGTTACAAGAGCTTTACACTGGACTGTCATTCTCCGAGAGTATATATTTAAAGAAGTTATCGTTATGACGGTGTTGGTATCCAGGTACTGTGCACATTATTTTTCTGTGTCATTGTATTGCTTTGTTGTTATACCGCTGTTTTACTGTATAATTTGATTGATTTAGTGTATTGTAATGTTAGGGTTGTTTAAGAATAAATTATAGTTATTTGTTAACAAAAAAACACTGACTTTATTTATTCACCTAGACATTTCACGCTGCCTAGTGTTACAGAATCTGATTTTTTTATCTCTGTTACAAAATTTGTGTTCATCACGCATACCTGATCTGTTTATATTAGGTTCCTTAACATAAAATTGGGGGTTCTCGTCGGGATGCTTAATAGTTTTCAAATTTATTAGGCCTTGACCTGGACACATTGTTTTATCATACATTGTTTACAAGATTAAATATTGTTTACAGTACATTGTTTACAGGATTTATCTCAGTGGTTTTTTGTTATTGTTTTGACATCGTAACATGGCAGATTTCAAACCTGAGACATTTGTTGACGATCCCGACCCTTATCAACTTGAACAGTTGTCAAAAGAACAGTTGTTGCGTTTGGGACAACACTTAGGGATAAGTGTGAGCTTTGAGAAAGCCTGGTATCTTTGCTAAAATCATGCAAGATTAATTGAAGAGACTGAAGTTGAAACATTAAAAAAATGACAGCCTTGCTATGCAATTAGAATTAAAAAAGTTAGAAATGCAACATGAGCTAGCATTAAAAGAGAAAGAAAGAAATTGAGTTAAAAGGACTGGAATTAGAAAGACTTAAACTAGAGCATAGTCTACCTGCTGCCCCACCTCACAGTTTTGATGTTACTAAACACATTAGACTTGTTCCACCTTTTCAAGAAAAAGAGGTTGATAAATATTTCTTACACTTTGAGAAGGTAGCTAAAAATTTAAATGGCCTAAGGAAAATTGGACTATGCTGTTACAAAGTGTATTGACTGGCAAGGCCAAAGAAATTTATACAGAGCTTTCAGTAGAAGCTGCTGCTGACTATGACCTGGTAAAACGGTAAATCCTAAAAGGTTATGAGTTAGTTCCGGAGGCTTACCGCCAGAAATTCAGAAATTGGGAAAAGCGAAAAGAACGGACCTACGTCGAATTTGCTAGGACAAAAGAGCAGATGTTTGATCGCTGGTGTAGTTCTAAAAATGTAATGAAAGATTATGACAATTTGCGCCAGTTGATTTTGCTTGAAGCGCTGCATTAGGGCAGATGTTAAAACTTTTCTCGATGAGAAAAGTCCTGAAACACTTGACATTGCTGCTCAATTAGCTGATGATTATTCATTAACACACAAACTGTCCTTTACTAGCAAATCAAACCAGTTATTCACAAACAAGAATGTAAATCAGTATGGTCCAAAGAAGTTTAAAGCGCAGTCACCCAGTACTATTTGTCCTCATAGTTCAGCAAAGTCCATTGCCACACCTAAGTCCTCGTCCACTGTGTCTAAGTCTAACAAAGAACAGTCATTTTCAAAGAAAGTCTATCATTACTGCAAGAAGGAAGGTCATCTAATATCTGGCTGCTTGAAACTTGCAAATAAACCAAATAGCAAACCTTCTGGTTATGTTTAAATCTATGCATAGCATAGTACAAGAGCCAGGCTCTTTTCATGTAAAAGAGGGGTAAAACTGCTTTGTTGACTCAAATACGGAGGCCCAAGTGCCGTCTGAATCCAAAGAAGAATCCGTAGCTTGCGGGGTAAAAACCTCAGTTGATTCCTGCGAGGAATTAAATAAGGATAGGTCCTTTCAAGACTCCTGCGAGGAGTGTTCTCTAAATGAGGCTAAGTCCTTTTATGAATGTTGCGAGAGTATTTCAAATGAGGCCAGGTCCTCTTATGACAAACAAAAGTTTGTTTCTGCTGAGGAAAATTCCTCTGTTGACACCCATGAGGAGTTTGATGATAAGAAGGATGTAGATTCCTTTGATGACTCTGAAACAGAGTTTATGACTGACACTGTCAATGTTAGTTCTTTGTTTGATGAGGTTGAGGTAGTAGATTCCTCTCCTGGCTCTGAAATGGAGTTATTTGAGCCATTCATACATGATGGTTTTGTATCACTTTCGAGTGATTTTTCAGATTCTACCCCTATTAGAATTTTGAGGGACACTAGTTCAGGCCAGACTCTCATGTTAGCAAACACTTTGCCATTTTCTAATAGGTCCTTGTCTGGTGCACATACACTTGTTAATGGTGTGTTTTCAGACAGGCCCACTTCAGTTCCGCTTCACAGTATCCATTCAAAGTCAGATTTGATTTCTGGGAATATTACTGTCGACATTAGAACTACTTTACCCTTTAAGGGAATTCAGTTGCTACTAGGCAATGATGTTGCAGGTGATAAAGTACAACCTGTACCAATAGTGACAGAAAAGCCGTCACTTAACCAGGACACTGATCTGGAAAGTCAGGAAATTCCTGGTCTTTATCCTTCATGTGCTGTAACTAGATCTATGGCCAAGAAAAACACACATGAGGATAATGGTCAAGATAATAACACTCTGGGAGTCACTAGTGACTCGTCAAACGACTCGCCCGTACAAGATGCAGCATTTTCAAGGTCAGAACTTATCACGGAACAGTATAAGAACCCTGATATTTCATGTTTGTTTTCCAGGGCAGTTTCAGCATTCTAAAGATGAACTGTCACAGAACCCAGTTTGTTTCTATGTCAAAATTGAGTGCTTATGCGTAAAGGACGACCACCTGATGTATGCGTTGATGATGAGTGGGCCATCAAACATCAAATAGTAATGCCCAAAAGCTTTCGCAGTGAAGTTCTAAGCATGACACATGAAGCTCCTTTGTCTGGCCATTTAGGTATAAATAAAACTTATCAGAAAGTAAGTACACACTTCTATTGGCCTAACCTCAGGAAAGATGTTGTACAATATTGTAGGTAATGCCATACATGCCATATGGTAGGCAAGCCCAATCAGAATCCTCCTTAGGCTCCTCTTAGCCCTATTCCTGCTTTCGAGGAACCATTCGGTAGGATTATTGTTGAATGTGTTGGACCACTGCCCAAAACAAAATCTGGACATGAATACTTGCTGACAATTATGTGCACATCTACCAGGTTCCCCGAGGCAATCCCCTTGCGCAAAATTAATGCCAGAAGTGTTGTCAAAACTCTGACCAAGTTTTTTACAACATTTGGATTACCAAAATCCGTCCAGTCTGACCAAGGGTCTAATTTTATGTCTGGCTTATTCCAACAAGTTATGCTTGAGCTAGGTATAAAACAGTACAGCTCTTCGCCATACCATCCTGAATTTCAGGGCGCCCTCGAGCGTTTTCACCAGACATTAAAAAACATGATCAGGACTTATTGCTTTGACACACAGAAAGACTGGAATGAAGGAATCCACCTATTGTTGTTTGCTGTCAGAGAATCCTTTCAAGAGTCCTTGGGTTTCAGTCCCTTTGAACTAGTTTTTTGACACTCCGTTCGAGGTCCATTGAAACTGCTTAAAGAAAAACTCTTGTGTGAAAATCCTGATTCTCTTAGTTTACTGCAGTATGTCTCAGACTTTCGCACTGAACCACACAATGCTTGTGAGATTGCAAAGTCAAATCTAAAATAAGCACAAAGTAAAATGAAAACAAAGTATGACAAGCACACTGTAAGTAGGACGTTTGAGCCTGGTGAAAAGGTCCTTGCCTTACTTCCCATCCCTGGCAGACCTCTGCGAGCTAGGTATTTTGGTCCTTACATTGTTGACAAGAAAGTCAGTGATTTAATTTACATACTGTTGACACCAGATAGACGTAAGAAGAAACAACTGTGCCATGTTAACATGTTGAAACCATATTATTACAGAAATAGCACATGTACAAAATGTTACTGCTGTTAATTGTGTAAAACTGACCCTGACTTAGTTAAAGTAGATACTGATTGTAAGTGTGATGTAGACATTCAGTGTGGTACAGTTCCATTAAAAAACTCAGACGTGCTTAAAACTTGGATGCCAAACTGTCACACCTTACCGCACATCAACAACAAGACCTCAAGAACCTGCTCCGGAATTATGAACATTTGTTTAGTGACATTCCAACGCGAACTAAAATGTTGTGCCATGACGTCGATGTTGGCGAGGCAAGCGCAGTCAAGCAACATCCATATAGACTGAATCCAGAAAAGCAAAAGTATCTACAGGATGAGATTCAATATGTGCTGGACAATTATTTTATTGAACCAAGTAACAGTAACTGGAGTATACCATGTATTCTTGTGCCAAAACCTGATGGAAGTTACCGTATGTGCACAGATTATCGAAAACTGAACTCTGTCACCAAGACTGACACGTTCCCGATTCCGAGGATCGATGATTGTATTGATAGAGTGGGTAGCTCCAGATATGTCTCCAAGTTTGACTTCCTAAAAGGATTCTGGCAAGTTCCGCTGACAGAACGAGCGAAAGAAGTGTCCGCATTTATGACGCCGCAAGGACTGTACCAGTATAAAGTTATGCCGTTTGGCATGAAGAACTCGCCAGCCACGTTCCAGCGCCTCATCCATATGGTTGTCAAAGTCATTCAGGGCTGTGACGTATATATTGATGAACTTATAGTGTACAGCAACACCTGGGAGAAACATCTGCAAATTCTTTGCGACCTCTTCGAAAGACTCAGTGAAGCACGTCTGACCGTCAACTTAGTAAAATCTGAGTTTTTCATGCACAAGTAACATTTTTGGGTCATATTGTAGGGCAGGGTCAGGTAAAACCTGTTGATGCTAAGATAAGTTCTATTTCTGCATTTCCTAGACCAGAAAACAAAAAACAAATAATGCGTTTTCTTGGTATGGTTGGATACTACAGGAAGTTTTGTTCAAATTTTTCTGCTGTAGCTGAACCTTTGACTAATTTGTTAAAGAAGAAACAAAAGTTTGTATGGAAGGTTCAATGTGAAAGTGCATTTCAGAATTTGAAAGCAATTCTGCAAAGTTCACCAGTTTTAGCAGCTCTAGACTTTTCTGTACCTTTAAAGTTAGCTGTAGATCCTAGTGATACTGCTGCTGGTGCTGTGTTGTTACAAGAAGGCAATGATGGCATAGATCATCCAATTTGTTATTTCTCAAGAAAGTTTAATGCAAACCAGAAAAAAAACTACTCCACTATTGAAAAAGAATGTTTGTGTTTGATTTTGGCGTTGCAAAATTTTGAAGTTTATGTTACTTCATCAGTCAGGCCTATCATTGTCTTCAGTGATCACAATCCCCTCACGTTCATGAACAAGTTGAAGTGTACAAATCAAAGATTGTTGAGATGGAGTTTGTTCTTACAGGATTACAATCTTGATATCATACACATTAAAGGGAAAGACAATGTACTTGCTGATTGCTTATCGAGATGTTTATGAAATGTTGTAAACAGGATGTTTATGTAATGTTGTAAATAAGATGATTTTTGAGATGCTGTAAGGATTTAGTGATTGTGATCGCAAAAGAAAGTTTTCCGTGAAAACTTTCTTTTTTCTTACAGGAGGGGGAGTGTTATAGGTGCTCCTTTTATTGTGTGACACGGGCGTAACTCGTGTTGTTGTTACATTCTATGTTTAATCCGTACTGGTTGAACTCTCGTTGTCATGTTAGCCTTGCCTGCCGAGGTCAAGTGATGAGCCTGGTATGTAGAGATACACAGCGCTGTTTTTCTCGAGAATTCCTGAAACGCGTGTTACTGTTTTGTGCAAGATCTTATAGACTGTTCGAGAAGTGGAAAATTCTCGGCTTGGGATTTGAAGGTATATAAAGGCACTGTGTTTTAGAGGCAGGCAGAGAGAGAACATAGCAGATTCCAGCGGACGCAGAAGTGTGTGTCAGTTTCTAGGACCTTACATTTTCTAAGACTTTCTCCTGGATTTTATGCATTTGGACTTCAGTTTACTTTCTGGATTGTTACAAGAGCTTTACACTGGACTGTCATTCTCCGAGAGTATATATTTAAAGAAGTTATCGTTGTGACGGTGTTGGTATCCAGGTACTGAGCACATTATTTTTCTGTGTGATTGTATTGCTTTGTTGTTATACCGCTGTTTTACTGTACAATTGTATTGATTTAGTGTATTGTAATGTTAGGGTTGTTTTAAGAATAAATTATAGTTATTTGTTAACAAAAAACCACTGACTTCTTTATTCATTCCCCTAGACATTTCACGCTGCCTAGTGTTACAGAATCTAATTTTTTTTATCTCTGTTACAAAATTTGTGTTCATCACGCATACGTGATCTGTTTCTATTAGCTTCTGTAACAATATATATATCAATATATATATATATATATATATATATATATATATATATATATATATATAAATCGTCTGTTTTTTCCAAACAAAATCTAGCTTTAAACAACAGGTATACATTTAATATGTGAAACAATGCATGTATATTTGCATATAAATGCAATTATATATTTCATCATCTGATGAAATCATGTAAAAAAAACACATTAACTTTCAGTGTGTTTTTTAATCAGTAACAATAAGGAAACAATAATGGACAGAAGGATCTATAATTTTTAAAAATATATGTTTTATGAATAATATTTTATAAATTGTTTTATTTTTATTCAATTTTCATATCAGTCCCTATCGGCTCTTCAAACTCTAATTGTTAACTGCCCATCAATAAAACATGGATATAGATAAATTGATCTCTAAAATAGGACAAGGACTAAGAGCGATATAAGCGAAACTAGAAGTTCCATAAGGCCTATGGCTGATTTGCATATTATAAATTCATTAAATGGTAGTTTGAAATGATTCAACATGCTACTCTACCAAGAAAACATGGTGTAGACAACTTAATCTCTAGATAGAACAAGAAGTAAGACCGATATGAGCAAAATAAGAAGTTACAATAATAGCGACAGCTAATTCGCATACTACAAATACAAAAAGCAAAAGCTATTTTGAAACTGTCCATCATAATCCTTGACCATAAATATATGGGTGTATAGACATCTTTATCTCGAAGATAGGACAAAGTCTAAATAGATATGAGCAGAACTAAAAGTTCTAAGAATGGCGACGGCTAATTTGCGTAATACAAATTCATTAAATTGTAGTTTAACAAAGTTCATCATAATCTTTGACAATGAAAACATGGATGTAGATACCGTTATCGCTAAGACAGGGCAAGATCCAAGAGAGATAAAAGCAAAAGTTAAAGTTCAAATAATGGCGACAGCTAATTTGCATATTATGGGGTTTTTTTGCAAAATGCTCAAAGGTCTCAGGGCGACACCCTCACTAATATGAAAGGGTAGGATCGAAAAGCCATTAAACTGCAAAAAAAAAAAATTTTATGTGGACCCGAATGCACCCTTCACTCGAAATCGGGGGTTTGACTGCCGGACTATGTGGAAACGAGGCTTAACTGATATGTCCTGAAACACCTATCTCATAACTTTCCGCATGGGTGAATTCAGGAATGTTGGAATAGAAATGGTTGCAACTAGATTTTATCACATTTATATCAATTTTACTGCCCTCATAACAGATAAGGAGATAATCGATGGTATAAATCTAAAAAAAAACGCACCCTTTTAGCCCTGTGACATTGAAAAATAACAAGGTCACTGAAACTAGGTCAATGTTATTGTACTATTGTAAGGTATACCCTGGGGAAAAAGCAATATTAGTGACATGACAAATACGACGTTAAAACAGGTACACAATTATATTTTTTTTCTTATTTTGTAGGTATGTGGGTGCCTTGAGTCACACAGTAGTGATATCAGAGCTTCAGAAACATCTGAACTATTCCAATTTATAACATTTATTTGTTCTACCGCTTGGTCTCACTATCGCCTGTTTTAGCTGTACAGCAGGTCTTAAATTAGCCCCCACACATCACCAACTGACGAAAGACGTCCTGACAGAAATGCTCTAAATTCCTAGACCAGAATTTCCTGCAGTCACTTGAAAATGATAAATAAACAACGTTAAATGAAAAACTGCACGGGATTTCTTCATGACAGACACAAACCTTAAATTACGTTTATCACTTAATGCTAAATAAATGATCAATACTGACATGCTACTCTGCTGGTAGCAAAAACCACGAAGCCTGTTATTGTATTTGTGTCTGCCTAAAATACCGTAAGGTTTTACTGAACTTTGTGTACGAATACACTAACACTGACGTACAAATGTCCAGAGTACGCTACTATAGGCGATATACTTCTGACAACTGATTGATTCCCTCCCCCACCCGATAAATCTGTCAGCACTCACACCCCAACGCCCCTCCTTGACAACACAAACCCTAGTCATGTTAAGCCAGTAGAGAGCGTCTCTGATAGCAACCACCTGGTACCCTAGCAACCCTCCATGGTAATGCTAACTCCAGTAGTTCCCACGGTTCACTTCCGCAAAATGTAGCATAAACCCGGACCAGATCTTTTTTTTATCGCAAAGCCAGTATATAAGGAACACCACAGTAACTGCTTAAAAAATTGTAGATCTATTGTCAATTTTTATGTGTGAAGTTCAGGCAAATAATTAAAAATTAAGTAATGATTAAGCCTACTTCTTGGCTTAAGATTCAGATAATTACTTATCCAGAACTCATAATATGTTGATAAGACATCAGAATCTCTTAATCTGAATTTCTTTCGAAATTTCAGCATTTTGCCTTGTGGTGTTAGAGCCAGGACATTCGGCTCTATGGCGAAAAGTGAAAGAATTATTATTTGACATATACCGGAGTCTCAAATATATGAAATCAAACAAAAGAGGATAGGGGTAAGACGAATCCTTTAGTGGAGTAGCGCGGTGTGCTTTCATGGCATAATGGTGAAATCTCCATAAAACATCAGTGATCCATTCTAATTTCTTAACGACAGTTTATGACTTCTGGATTTTTCTATACATACAAAATCATACAATTAAGTTGGCTTAATAATAATATAACATTCTTATCACAGTTACCTTGATCCTCGTTAAATAGACAGCGCCACTAATTAGTCATTAACCTATCCTTTAAAGGGGCCCACTTCGATATCTGAGGTCTATTAACTAATATGATCTCCTATAAAATAAGCCCAGGAAAGGCCGATCCAACCACACACAGGATGTTCGTTTTGCTTTACATCTACGTGTTTACAACATGTGGGGGGCCTGCCAAAATAATCAAAACACATTCAACAACGACATCTGGCGGCAAATCAGACGAACCAGAGTTTTGCAAAGGGTGTTTTGTAAATAGTGACCTTTCAGCTTCCGCACACGTGCCACCAGCCACCTCAGATTATGCTATTTTTCTGTTTGTCAATATTGGCCCATGCAGTGTGTTTACTAACAGATTGTTGATATGCAAGATCTTACATCCGTCACAGACACGTTATAAGAACATTTCCGAACTAGAATTATCCACAATTTATTAGCACGTACGCAGGGTAAGCAAGAATTCACATAACGTCTGCAAATTCTACAGAAAAGGTAGGTAAAAAGCTGACTTTAAAGAAAATGCAAAAGGTTGTGACTTTTGGATAATCTACAGTTATTGTATAGATACCATAACACCATAACACCCCGATTTAAACAGTTGGTCAGCAATTACATTTATATCTTTCCATCATAAGGTCAATGACCTGACTTTAAAAAGTCATTAATACTTATTTTTTTTGTATTTCTTCATTTAAATTATTTCATTAACATTTGACGTGGATTTTGCCTAAGAGACAATGGAAAATAGTTTTTCCAACATAATATCTATGATATATTGAGTAATAATATAGTAACAATATAACCTACAATGAAGGTCTTACAAAAAGACTACAAACGTCACAATCAGCTGATGACAGCCGCCGGTCGTATATTCGTCAATCCAGACACAGTGGGAGTGTCCGAATTTCCCCAGGTATTCAATTAATTAAGGTGTTCTCCACCGCATCGAGTGCTTTCCAGAAAATTATCTGTATATTGATTACATAAAATAATTATATGTATTTCAGAATACGATATTACTCATATATTTGAAAGAGTGAAATATAAATAATGAGCCGAGAGATTCTTCGTCATGTATCTAATCCCTGTCTTTTAGGTCCGTATTGAGTGGCTGAAAATCACAGGCAACAAAATCAAGACGACAGATGTATGAAGAATGTTACTGGCACAAAGATCTCACCAATACAAAATATAAAAGCTCAAAACTAACAAAAAGTAAGAGGTTGAAAAGCCTTGAGTTCAATGAATGCTCTTTCCAATCCACTCCCTTACAATCTACTCACGTAAGCGTGAACAAGCATTTGTGTTTTAATACATTGTGTGAATGTCTTGTTTGGTGAGTTTTCATTGACCTATCTACACCATGCTCGTTGAATGGCTGCTGTCTTGAGACAACAACAGTATTATTAGTAACAGATCCATTAACCACTTGAAAAGACATAGATATTTAACCGATAGTTTGTGTATTTACACAGCTTTGTAGTTTCATAAATATGTAATATAATATTACCTAATAAGAACCAATAAACCCAATAAGAAATTGCCAATAAATATTAATAATTTAAATGTTTATGCGTAGATATTCGGTGCAATATTGCCACTTAATAAGCAACAGATTTTGATCGTTGAACTGAATATATAGAGCTACATAACTACGTACATACAGGTGATGTCCAGAGAATATTTAATGTATCAAACAAATACAGTAGTGGTCGGTACCAGAATACAGAAAGCTTACCTGGTGGTCCTGATATGAAATAATCCAAAAGCAAAATGTCCTGATGATCCGTTTTCTCATGGAATCGAGCTTATAAGTAACTGAATCTGGTATGGCTGCTTCGGCCAGTTTGATTCCAGCAAGTTAACAGCCAAGTTTTCCCTTTGATCTGCGGCATCAGCCCGACAGCATCAGGCCTGTTATAGATGTGAATATACTCCACTATTGTGAAAATATCCACGGGTAAAAATCAGGAAGTGAACACAGCGCCCGTAACTGAGCCTCAGGTCCCTGCCCGCGGACAGTCCTGACCACGTCCCTAATGTTTCTGCCATCCCGCTCATGTATGCCAAGCAGTGGTCTATGGTTTTATGAGGTTATCACCTGATACATGATCACGTTTCGCGTTGTTATCATTGCCAGAACGCTGTTGTTCTCTTGATCAATTGTTTCGCTTATACTAATGACAGTCTGGTAGTCTGTAGATTTAGAGGAAAAACATGCAGCGCCATGTATATCCGCAAAATTATGTGTGTGTGTGTATGTATAAAGATACTGCGTCATACAAGTATACATATGCAATGAGGATATTTCTTGACTGAAGTTTTAAAGCCAATGTTGTAAGAGCAGCCGCTCTTTGAGAACAAAGATCTCAAATGAGGTATCGATCCGAGGATATCTATATCAATCTACTCATTACTCTGTGGTATCAGTTTTATTAGTCTATAAATAAAGTTATAAATCACCATTTTCAGGGTTTTATTATATGATGTACGCGGTACATAACATTATTATTTTTGACCGATGAGGCTGCCCATGTCCCTGCTCAAGCAATGCACGGATTGAGACAACGACCCAGGGGCGGATCAAGGATTTAATATCTAGAAACTAAATGCCTTAAAAGGCTTCAAACCCCTTGGGGGAACTAGCCTTAAAATCACGTGGAAAACAGTGCGAAAAGATAACTTTACCTCCCCCCCCCCCCCCCCCCCCCGGATCCGTTCCTTCGACCACAAAGCTTAGAAAATCACCCTGCGGCGCCATGGATGCCGTTATAAAGAAACATGGCGTTCATACAAAGTGGGCTTACTCATCAGGGGATCTTCTGCATGCTCGTGAACATATGCATGAAATAATTCTAACGTCGACCGACTGATACGTTGATCAGTAGAAACCTTAATTACAATTGTAAATCATCCCTCCACAAAATATAGGAAAAATTCCCTTGAATATCAATGTAAAAAGTCATTTCTTCATAACACAGGGGCTAATCGGGACAGCATCGGGCTAATGCTGTAACCAGTAAAAGTATTTTGCTGAACATCCTGGACTAGGAAAGAAACGCGTTACCCTCAAGTACGGGCTGTCTCCCCAAGGGATGTTTGTCTGGAACATGTTAGGGGTTGGGAACCAGTCTAAGGTCTGAACCTTCCCCTGTGTTTTGCTTGTAACTTTGAACTGCTCATTAAAAGAAATATCTATCTGCCGACCAAACATATGTTACCGTTATTTTATTCACATCAAATACAACAAATCTATCTCACACAATAATTCAAACAACAATTTCCGCTGGTTCCCTTATTTTTTCCTCATTTGCGCCAGAAAGATACAAATTGGCCAGGAATAACATAAATATATAAAACCTAACAGGAGGCATGCAAGGTCTCTTCCTAGAATTCCAGGGTCGTTTCTAATAACAACTCATCCTTATAAAACAAATTGGAAAATAATTTAAAAAGAAGCGCCATTTACTCAACCACAGCTCCTTGACCGTAATCGTTAATCTCTTTTAATTGAAAATAAAACACAGAACCCTTTACGTGAACGTCAAGGATACCTGGAGGATTTCCTTTATTGAAAATGTATCTAATGTATCTTTTTTTTGTGCGGGGGTTGATATAAATATATATATATATATATATATATATATATATATATATATAATATAATATATATATATATATATATATATATATATATATATATATATTCCACCGATTGAGAAACAGGACAATAAGACAACCTTCCTTACCCACGGAAAAACTTTAACCAAATCACTTAAGCTTCTCTAAATGACATATTTAAGTTTTCTGCTTAACCGCTTGATATTAGGACATATTGGTTGGCAACCTTTTTCTGACAGTTGCAGCCTCCGGGAACATCGATGACCTAACACGGTAGCATTCTCTGGCTTTCCTTCAAGTACTTATCTTCCTCTGAGAAATTATGTTGGCTGCTGAAGATCTGTGGTAGACCACGTAGGATAAATCTGCTCTAAGCCGAGACCTTTGAGA
The DNA here is from genome assembly GCA_026874595.1 of Sipunculus nudus. Lineage (NCBI taxonomy): Eukaryota > Metazoa > Annelida > Sipuncula > Golfingiida > Sipunculidae > Sipunculus > Sipunculus nudus. The sequence goes on along the minus strand of CM049312.1, from coordinate 13,119,669 downwards.
TTTTCCATGAGATAAATCACGTAATCGAGAATATATACCTTTCAAGTCTCACACAAATTATAAATAATGAATGGTGTTTATAAATTTAGATATCTCCTGCACAAAAATAAACATTTTGATCTCAGAAACGTAGATAACTATATCGAAGTAAGTTGGACACAAATAAAGGCCACCCAAGAAACCTACAGGGTATGGCCTACCTGCATGGTGACGGCTAGATTTAGAGCAAGGGCAATTGAAACTTCTACTGTAGGATCCCTAGTGACTTTAAAGTGCCTGGCAAAAGCAGATTCTTTAAAACATTGGCTGCTTTGGTTTTTATTGTGTCAGGCTTCGGCAGTCTGTCACGGAGATATATATGTCCTGCACACAGCAATGCTCCAGGGAAACAAATGTATCCCTCTCCATAGGTATATAGTGATAGGTATACGCGAGGTATAAATTTATCTTTTTTTATGTCCTTTTCGCCGGCTGCAGAGGTTCTCTATTAATTCCATATTTTGATTAATCCCTAGTATGTTAGATGCATCATACGTTATTTATAAGCCTAGGAGGTCTCCTAAATTTTAAATATGTGGTGCGATATAGCACGAACTGAAAGGCATAAACATAGAGAAACCCGTTCTTTATCGCAGGTCATATTTTGACCTGCGGTTATAATATCTTCAAAAAATGTGCCATGTCAAAATATGATCTCTGGCGGAAAACCCGACCAGATTTTTGCAGATGACAAACAATGGCGTTGTATGTCGTTTCACATACTATAACTAATTCGTATATAAAACTGCATATCTTTATCTCCCTGTACGGAGGCTTAAGTTCATGAAGACAGACAAACAGACCGACAGACACCAGCAGAAGACTTTTCTAAAAGCAGATATAATAATAATTGCAAGTATCAGATTCATGAAAATTTCAATTCCTCTGGGTCCATATCAAAGGCCGGAAGACCAAAGCTCTCACGCCAATCGATACTTAATTATGAAATCTTGAAAATACTGTTTGTTTTTCTGTGTATTGCCACGTAAAGGGATGATAAATATTACTCTGTTCATAATCATCACCACCTGTGTGTGTACAACAAATAGTATTGAAACTGACCATGGATGTTTCACTTCAACCATTAGCAAGAATTGTTCAAGCAATAACCATTTATGTTACACAAGCAAAACTTAAAATACAACCACCATGTATGTTAAATAAACAAGTAATTTATATGACATCTACCAAAAAAGTCACTCTCCAATATATTTTAACATCATCGGGCAATTATACCTTAACCAACCAGTTATATGACGACATCACCGAGCAGTGATACGCCAACCGACCAGTAATGTGACAACATCACCGGACAGTGAGACGCCTACCCTCCAGTAATGTGATAACATCACCGGGCAGTAATACACTAACTGATCAGTAATGTGAAAACATCTCCTGGCAGTGATACACAAATCGACCAGTAATGTGATAACATCACCGGGCAGTGATACGCCTACCTACCAGTAATGAGATAACATCACCGGGCAGTGATACGCCTACCGACCAGTTATGTGATAACATCACCGGGCAGTGATTTGCCTACCGACCAGTTATGTGACAACATCACCGAGCAGTGATACGCCAACCGACCAGTTATGTGACAACATCACCGGGCAGTAATACGCCTACCAACCAGTTATGTGACAACACACCGGGCAGTGATACGCCTACCCACCAGTAATGTGATAACATCACCGGGCAGTGATACATCGACTGATCAGTGTTGTGATAACATCTCCTGGCAGTGATACACCAATCGACCAGTAATGTGATAACATCAACGGGCAGTGATACGCCTACCCACCAGTAATGTGACAACATCACCGGGCAGTGATACACCAACCGGCCAGTAAAGTGATAACATCTCCGGGCAGTGATACACCAACTCACCAGTAAAGTGATAACATCTCCGGGCAGTGATACACCAACTCACCAGTAAAGTGATAACATCTGCGGGCAGTGATACACCAACTCACCAGTAATGTGATAACATCACCGGGCAGTGATACACCAACCGACCAGTAAAGTGATAACATCACCGGGCAGTGATACACCAACTGACCAGTAAAGTGATAACATCACCGGGCAGTGATACACCAACCGACCAGTAAAGTGATAACATCACCGGGCAGTGAAACACCAACCGACCAGTAAAGTGATAACATCACCGGGCAGTGATACACCAACCGACCAGTAAAGTGATAAAATCACCGGGCAGTGATACACCAACCGACCAGTAAAGTGATAAAATCACCGGGCAGTGATACACCAACTGACCAGTAATATGGGAAGATCACTTGACAGTGAAACGTCAACCCAATATCATGATGACATTAATAGATATTGAGAGAGAGAGAGAGAGAGAGAGAGAGAGAGAGAGAGAGAGAGACAGAGAGAGAGAGACAGACAGAGAGAGACAGAGAGAGAGAGAGAGAGAGAGAGAGAGACAGACAGACAGACAGACAGACAGAAAAAGAGAGAAACAGAGAGGCAGAGAGAAAGAGGGAGAGAGAGAGAAAGAAAGAGAGAGAGAGAGGCAGAGAGAAAGAGGGAGAGAGAGAGAGAGAAAGAAAGAAAGAGAGAGAGAGAGAGAGAGAGAGGAAGAGAGAAAGAAAAATAGAGAGACTTGCAATTCCTTGTTATAGTTTGTTTTACCTGGACATCTTTGAGCATGGCCGGAGGGAGGGCGCCTTGTTCCTGAAGAAGTGAAAGAAATTCTTCCGTCAGTATGACGTTCTGTGTGAGGAGGGAGAGGTTGTCCTCCAGTAAGGCCTGATACTGTTTTCTGTCCATGCTGAAGGGCGGGTCACCAGCAGTTCAAACACTTAATCCAACCTCTGTTAAAAAAAAGAAATTAAAAACATTTACTATGCTTCATTATCGAGTGCTTGAGAAGAAAGAAGGATGATTGCAAATAATACATGTTGCATGCAAATTATATACAAGAAAATCCTTACCGTGTTGCGCTGATCGTTTTAATAAATAAAACAAACGTAACTTGAAGGAAACCAAAGACGGTAAGCCATGGGACATTGCTGTAAATTAAGTCCCAATTCTATGACATGTCTGACATATGATAAGTCCACGAAATTTCCTCGGGCCCCCCACCCATCACAATTTAAACCCTGATTATTGCAATATTGAATTATAACAGGACTTACTGAAGTTATAAAATATAACATTACGCACGGCAGTAACTGATTATACCGAGACGCACGACAGTCACTGGTTATTACATGACGCACGGCGGTAAGTGATTATTACATGACACACGCAGTAACAGAGGCACGGTGGTAAGTGATTATTACATAATCAGCATGGTAGTAACTGATAATTACATGACGCACGACTATAACTGATTATTAAGGGCTGGGCTGGTAACCGACCTATTATTCACTTATTATACTTATTATAACATTACGCATGGCAGTAACTGAGTATTAAACGATGCACGACAGTACTGATTATAACATGACGCACTGTAGTAAGTTATTATTACATGACACACGGCAGTAACTCATTATTACATGACGCAATCTAGTGATTGATTATTACATGACGCACGACAGTAACTGATTATTACATGACCCCCGACAGTGACTCATTATTACATGACGCACTATAGTAATTGCTTATTAGATTACGCACTGTAGTAACTCATTATTACATGACGCACGACAATAACCGATTATTAAGGGCTGGGCTGGTAACCGACCTATTATTCACATAAGGTAATTTCCCTCTAAAGATGATATCATTTATAAGGTATTGATGCACACTCGGTATCACAGCTGAATAACAATCAGATCTAAATACATCCATCACGCCTTGTTTGTTCCAAGGGGTGTTAAACTTCCCGCACATGTCATGATTCCAAGGCTTCCAACAGTAACATCGGTCGCTATAATTTTCCAAGACACACGTGTGGTAGGCCCTAAATCACGTTAAAATCTATCCAGGGCCCGAGCTTTGCGTTCAAGGTAAAACAACGGATTTTGATTACACGTGTACCTTTTTGTTTGCCGTTACGTTTCCTGCGCCGCTTCCTGGGGGTACTTGCACCAGGTACAGATAACCGATATGATCTATAACCACCTGTATAAACAATAACCTTGGCCCAGAAAAGAAATCATCCCGCGTTGTGTATAAAAGTATTAAACATATATTTACCGAGTAGACAGCACGGAGACAGATTACTTTGAGCCATGGCTCTTCACTTTTACCAGACAATGGTTGCTTCGGCTCCCAGCTACTCAGTACAGATAAAGGCCTGTCTGTGACCATGGAAATGCACGAGACGGATGGAGTCCTGGCTGGACAGTGTCCGCATGGTAACGATGTATTCTAATGAATGAGAGATAACATGGAGGGCACATTTCGGGACTGATGTTTCTGAGTATAAAACAGGTCAAATATCTCACTTTACTCATATGACACATATGGAAAAAACATTACATCATTGATCGGGTAGAACACGGAGTATTTCAATCACCGTTATAATATATTTTAATGTGTACACGATTACGCAACAAGGGACAAATCATCATAAAAATCACCGCTCTAGGTATGGCTGCTATAAAAATCTAATGGGAAAAAATGTAAATGTGATACCGATACTATGGTTAAAATTAGTTAATATCAAGTTCAAAGTCCTGTTCCTTGGCTTCTCTCTGGTCCGCAGCAGACAACGATACTGTTTATTTGAGCCGCCATCCACCTTCTTTTTTTACACGTATTAATATCCATGAGCGAGACTACATTACAATCAAGTGATCATTGACTGCGTTCCCATCAATCCAGCCTCCCCTTTTTGCCACCATTGATTGGTGTCAATAATTCTTGCAAAATGATGTGCCAATTGTAATAAGAACAACCGGCCGTTACATGAATAAGGCATGGGCTACTAATGTCCCGGTCTGTGTAAAGTATGATTAGCTCTTCACGAGGGACCCGCCAACCATCAGAGGCCAGGAAAAACAATGTACACAACCACAGGTCACATGACCGTTTTGACTATTTTTTAACATGCGGAAAGTTTACGACTTTTGGACAGCTCACCAATCATATTATGAACGAAAAAGCTCCATTCCAAATTTAGCTTTTTAAAGTTATGCATAAACAAAGGCAATAATTGGATAATATAAATAAACGTATAACTGTTTGCCGTAGCTGCATTCCCTCAACTGGCCCAGATTAGATAAACATGTATGTCCATTTTGCTGTTCATTTTGCATTTTTTTTGTACAACTGATCTTCACTCTGAGTATATTGACATCCCCAGTTCTATACTTATGTCAGATAGCTTCTTCCATTGTATAATCGGCATCCCAATTCGTAAGTCGGTTATATTTACCCTTTTTTAACGATTTGCAATCATATCAGGGCTAAGCAAACAAATAATTTGCATTGAATCAGAATTGATTCATAATATTCTGCATAAATCATACATAATTTTCTTCTGTTTTTTCTAATACTGTGTCAAATCACTATTATATTTAAGTATGAAAGGAATAACTAATTACTTCTATTGAATTATCGTAAACGCAATTCTTATTTTTGAAAATTATAGAAAATTTGAAATATAAAAAATTATAAAATATAAAAGACTTTACAGTTCCTCAGTGAAAATAGTAAAAGCTAGAAATTATTGGATGTTCTCTTAACCTGGGCATATCATTTACATTTTATTTTTCCTATCAATAATTACCAAGGATTCGATCATTTTCAGAGAAAAAAAGATCATGAAATAATTGGCGTCTACCAACGTTATGGACCCGCAATGAAAAAAAGGAGAAAAATTAGACAAATGGAGGGTGATTTAAGGAGATCTAGAGGCCAGAAGGAGGTCAGTATTTCAGAGGGATTCATGAGGAGGTCTCTCGTCCAAAGAGAAGCTATGATGTGTTCCTTTTCCAGGCAGGGGCTGTACGAGGAACATATTTCAGAAGATTCAGAAGAGGCTGCTAGTCTAAAGAAAACGTACAGATCTTAAATTATCTAAGGTACAACTATAAAACCTAGAAAGACGGGAGTCTTTCCTAAACCTGGTTATCATTTGCATTGTTCCTTACCCGTCATAACCAATCACAAAAACAAAACTAGCCCCCGAAATCCTATGAGGTCTCAGGAGGTCGCTATTCCAGAAGGAGATTCCAAGAGGTACACGGTCCAGAAGGGGTTCCATGATGTACATAGTCCAGAAGAAGATTCCATGAGGTACATAGTCTAAAAGGGGGTTTCATTAGGTACATAGTCAAGAAGTGGGTTCCAGGGTTGCTCATCCAGAAAGTTTTTAAGAGATTGCAAGAGGTTGCTAGTCCAGGAGGTTTCATCAGGTCGCTGGTCCAAAAGGGGCTTCCATGAGGTCCATCAGGAACAGATGTTCTAGCCCGTTCGTCTCAATAAAAATCCTTATCTGGCCCTGCATCAAGTTTTAAAAACCTGTCTTTTGTGGAAGAAAATAATAAAGTTATATGGTTTATTTTGTTTAATTAAATATATAATTCTTAGGTTTCATACTCACTACTTGTTTTTTATCTATACATCTTGTTACAACACGTAGAGAGAATCCGTTTGGAGTGATGATCTCGCTTGTATAACAAACACACTCACACACACACGCTATATTTCCGGACAACGTAATTTACTTTGTTTTCCTCCTTTGAACTGACTCAGTATCTCAAGACGCCAGACATAAAACAATGTTTACCTGTCCCCCCCCCCCCCCACCTCTCCTCTGGCGAACAGCTGACTGGTTAATGCTGGCTTGTTGACGTGAAGTCACATACAAAGTGAACCCAAGAGAGCATATAGAGTGTCTCCCTTGTTGTGACAGGAGTGCATTTCTTCTTCTCGCTGGGATATCTTGCGAGACACATTGATGCACCTATTTAGGCGTTGTTTTTCGATTAAGATACATTCAGCAACAGCCGTATCAAGTGACGTTTTGAAATGAACTAGATTACCTCTGTATGACAAAGGGCTGGGGTATATTTATCTTTAGCATCCCCTATTTACTCTGTAAACACAAATGCCTAGCCTTTTGGCCCAGGTAAAAAGAGAACTGGTCATGAATAGTTAATATTTTATAAGGAAATTCGTTCTAGCGTGTACTCTGGCAGATTTGTGTAATGGAACAATTCCGACGATAAAATATCGCGGAATAACTGGTGTACTGTATGTGTACATTAGTAAATCGTCCAATGATAACATTATTTATACTTGACAATATATATTAGTTTTTATTAGTTGAAAGGACATTAAGAAATTATTATATTGTTTTATAGTATATATATATATAACAAATAATAGCAACATATAAATGACATTAAAATAAATATACATATATTTATATTTGTGTACTGTATGTGTACATTAGTAAATCGTCCAATGATAACATTATCTATACTTGGCAATATATATTAGTTTTTTTTAATGAAAGGACATTAAGAAATTATTGTATTGTTTTATAGTATATATATAACAAATAATAGCGACATATAAATGACATTTAAATAAATATACATATATTGATATTTATAGTAAATATATAACAAATAATAGCGACATATAAATGACATTTAAATAAATATACATTTATTTTATTTATAGTATGAAAAAACAAATAATAACGACATATAAACGACATATATATATAAAAATAAATATATGTATACATGTATATATTATTATTATTTATTTATTTATTTTTAATGGTTGGTTGAAGCTGGATTATTATTTGATATACAGTTCAATATTATGAAACCCAGAATATAAACACTCAAATTTATAAACCTAAATATATATCTAGCGTTGAGAAATTGAACATGATATTAAGTGGATGGAGGCAGGGACGCTATAAAACATATCAGCCACAAAACCTGGCCATACTTTTGCCCGTGTCTGACTCTTCCATGGTTAATACCTGGTCTTTGGTTTTATTTGTTGTTGTGTTCCTGTCGGTTTTAATCTTGTTGTAATGATTCACGGGAGCAACTGCGTGTATCTGTATATTTTTAGTCTCTTCACCGCTTTATACCGCGACTCTTTGAACTCTCTAGGTATAAAATAGTTACAATCTCTGTACCGGGGTTAGTTTCGTATGATTCATATGTGGTACGGTTTGATTCTGCAGGACTAAGACACAACACAATGACTAGTTTTACTTTTATCAATTATTTCGTATCTTCGTTTGCTGAAAGTTGATTTGTTGTAATGTTCGGTATAGATAAATTAAGGAGGTTCTTCGACAAGTGATTTTTGTATTAATATTATATATTTTTATTAACATCCGCAATCTAACGTTATCTCAATTATTCAACACAAACTATATATTAAATGTCTCCCACATGAAGGCTACAAATTCTAATTCGGTCTTCCGCCTCAAGTCCGATGTCAGTCTCGAATAGACTGTCGAATATAACCCAACAAAAGTCAAGTGTTCTGTCATCCTTATTAAGTTTCATAATTTTTACGAAAAGATATTTAGACTATATGAAAGGCAGACATGATGACCCCGTGGCCCCTGGATCCATACAAATACTACACATACTTATTATTTATAATAATTATAATGTATATAACTTTTTTCATTATCATATAAACGAAAGTAGGAACTCAACAAATATTCTATTGATGCTTCTTGATCGTGATACATACCTGTTAGAATGTAGTGTTAAAATTAAATATTTACGAAATTTAGAATACAACAAATAATCAAATGAAATTTTAAAGAACGCCAACGATACCGGCAGGAAACCCGGTCCCAGTGCCTCTGTATAATACTGCATGTCAGAAATAACTGTTCGCACATGCCAATAGATTATATAGTTAATAATCAGAACTGAAGCGGACGATTAATATCGTACGTCTCTCACCTGGTTTCCGGTAATACCTTACATATGATAATGCAATAAGATGTCCTCTAATATTGTTCCAATGTCAGACATACGATAGTATCGCCAAGGATTATGGTCTGTAGATTGATGCAAAAACCAACATAAATAACCTGCAGATATAATAATAACACAAAGACCCAGTCCGTCTGGCATAAAAAGACCTTAAAGAGTGCCCTTATTCCTGTAAAAGACAGACACGGCCAGATTAAAAGGTTTGTGTAGGCACATTTTCTGCCTTTTCCCTTTTTATACCATTATTTCTTCTCTGTGCATGCTACTGTGTGTATGGTTTCATCAGCACTACCTGATTTTGGTGGCAATATAAGATTTATGTGATATGTTTACGTTCAGGGATGACTTTTATCACCGTGTGGCATTCCTATACATGTAAACCATGCCAAACCTCAGCAATATAAACTGTGGTTTTGAGATATGAATTAGTATATTTGCAGAATGTATCAGCAATAACCAGCTGCACATACACAATGCCCTGCGATATTATACGCAACATCAGCGCAGAATGTAAGCTTTTTACCAGACTGCAGCAAGAACTGTTTATCCAGTTTTGTGTGGCTGGTATTTTGTGGAAATCTGTTACTGCAGCAGGTGTTAGTTTGCTGTTGCCAGTGATGTATATATAAATATATAAGAACCAATGTGTCAATAGCCATTTTCCATCTCACTAGCGCCACCTGCCGTCGATGACTAGCACTGTGTGTTCGGGTCCTTTTAACCTACAAGGAAAATCATCCTCTGACCCTCAAATTCCTACATATAAACTCTGGTTTGTATTTCATCTCACTTGGCACAAAAACGCAATATACTGGCTAACTGGACTAGAAAACTACGGACGTTCATTAAGGCCAACGAGTTTGCTCGTTGAAAAGGTCTGTTTCATTAATGGAATTTCCGGTGTTTGGCAAAGTGACCTCCTTCTTAATATTTACTGACACCTCCAATTTTATTTAAGATTGAAACAATATGTTGTCCTGTCCTAAATGGCCCACTTCTTTGCAAAATGTCATTGAATCCATTCATATTTGGTAGAAATAGACAACTGAGATGACAAATGATGAGTGATTTTGGTGTTCATAACGGCACTGAGTGTAGTTATGGTATAAACATGTCATCATGACCCGTGAAGGAGTTGGGCAAAGGATTTATTAAGAGAATCATCTGCAAAATTACATTATTTATATTAACTAAGTCACAATCAAGAATTTAGAATTGGAAGAATGTCTCAAATATGAGAGAGGCAGGTGAGCTGTCTAGTCATGCCTTGCATGTGAATGGTTAATAATCAAGAAGTGTTCAGGTAATTTCAAGACACCTTAACCGCCACCTTGGGAAACAGTGGTTCTGTACCATGTTGGTAGGCTAGAAAAGGGAGAGGGCGTTTCTTTCACATTTCCCATGCAGTGGCCTGAGCACTTCATGTTGTTTGACTTGCATATTGCTGGTGGGATTTAAACGTGTAACAGGAATTTATTCTCGGTATTTAGTAACGAGAACCTGCTTGTCATACAAAACCTGAGCATCTGAATAATGTAATAGTTAGGACATGTTTAACAGAGTTTCTAGGGGTCTTCCCGTTTATTTCGTAAATTAATTTTATCTGCATCGTCAGTAACTGCCTCTTAATCTTTAAAAACAGATTTCCATTAGAACTTAGGATTATTTGAATGATTATTGACAGTTCAAAGTAAAATAACATATTAAAAAGGTCTCTTAATCTGAAGGTAATTACAAAAGAAAATGGCTGAAAGTTTAAAATAAAAATTAATTTATTTTTTGTTATCACATGCATATTTTAAATTCCATTAGAAAATATACCTATATATTAATCTTATTAAACAAACGACTAATCATGCGAAAGATAAATTTGAATGTTATACAAAACAGAGAAAAGACTAAATTATATTGGGGAAAATTATAGATCATATTTTATTTAACCAATGCTCCCCGGGTCCTGTCTCAAACTGTACGTGCAATATAATACGGAGACAGAATTTATGTTCATGAACTTGTTACCGGGCACGAAAAGCATGAGAGTGTTGCTTGGTGGTCCAAAAACGAGATTGTCCAATAGATTAAAGGAAGATGAGATCTTACCGGATAATTCCAGGAAAATGTGTTACCACAGCGAGGGAGAAGTTAGCACCTTGGGCACCTAGGCAATTTGTTTATGGCCCACTAACGCTTCCTGATAAATACAATGACGGGGGCGGTCGTGGCTCGGGGCCCATGGGTCTCAATTGGGCACCAAAGGAGAAACAACTTTTGATTGATGTGAGCGGCCAGGGTTACCGTAAAGCCTAGATCAAACACATCCCTGTCGGCTGCTGTGATGTCTTTCAGTGACGATCGAGCCCCCGCTGTCTCACTTCTAATATACAATGCAACCAAAGATAACAGCGGTAGACTATTCCAATGGAGTGGGTCCTCCTTATCTGAAGTAATATTTATATGCTACAACAAAGTTTTACCATCTGTTGGAAGATTGAATTATGGGGATTTCCAGGATTTGGAAAGATATGATTTTTCCTTTATAACGTTTCGAGATATTAATAATTATAACGACCTAATAATATTAGTAATAAAATATTGAATATAAATTTGCCAAAAATGTGAAATAATATAAATGAAAAATATCTACATAAATTTATGAGAAATTATAAAACAGATGTAAGATAAAACGCCACTCCTGATCGGCCTGTCGTTGAACGAATACTGTTTACTCCAATAATTATCTTTAATGTAAGTTGTTTATAATAACCGACGTTCAGTTGGGGTTTCAATGTACCTAACAGTAAAAATCCCCACAACATAATCAGTTCTCACTGAATGAATGGAACCCCTGGACAAGTTTTAAACATAAAACGTGTTTATAATTACTTTTTTATTTAATATATAACTAAGACCATTATGAAAAGAATGGCCTCCAAGCAAAAACATTCAATTTACACATAAGAAAGAAACGTATTAGATACCTGGCATGAGATACCCGGCTTTTCATCAAAATGTGCAAATACTATTAAGAAAGAATACTGGTCATTCTAATAATCGGTCTTTTACAATATTTAACCTCATCTAGTTATCTTACCTAAGCAATCATCGATATTTATCTGGGTGTCATAAATACAGGAGCAGCTGTCAATCTACCCGTGTGTCTACATGTAATTAATGAAACACCCAACAATAGTGTCTGTTATTTTAATTAAATCCACATTTTATGAAACTTATTTCTGGTTCAATCATAACCATGATCCTTACTCAACTTTATAAGTAATGGTTTGTCAATAAAGTTTATTCTGGTCGGCAAATAGGACACTTTCAACAGACCTATTGCCGGAAGCCTGTTGGTACATGTGTACTTTCAAAAGGGTTCAAATTAATCAACATTTGTGTGAGGACATCATTATTTGAAGGCAAAATACAAAATACTAACTATATATAGATGTAATTTAGTTGTAGGCTGGCTACATGTCCCTTATGTACGGACCGCGTAATATGAATAGATTCCATTATTTTTTATAGATAATTTGCAGAGCTTTCAAATAATATTCCAACCCATGTATTTCAAAGTACTTTTTGTACTTATTAATGCACTTTACTTTTTAATGCAAAGTCATGGTGCAAGAATGTAATACATATATAGTTATAATTTTTTTTATTAAGGTGTACGTTTCTATTATCCTCCTGTTTACATTAATTAGTCGTTTGCCATTAAATGGTGTTTGTAATAATATACAGTACGTTTTATCTAGGGTAGCGAGAGAATGGTTAACACTAACTATAACTTGAATGGTCATCATTAATTGCCTTATTATATAGGTGCGGGAAACTTTATCACAGTTACTAATTAGAAATGCTCCTGATTTATTAACTGCCGGTATGTTTTGTTCGAGATTATGACAAGTGAGAAAGCCTAATACACAATGTTGTTGTAATTGAGATAAAACCGTAGGAAAAGGGTAAATTGTGTAATCTTTATTTAAATAAAAGTTAAAAATAGACGGAATATGCTCTCTTTCACACATCACACTCGAGACCATTGACACGTGATAAAGTTAGAAGCCTATATATAATGTTGTGTTAATTACAATAATCCGAATTACACGACAATATGTGTAATCTTTAATCAAAAGAGTTTTAAAATAGACAGTGTATTATCTCTTTCACACACACGAACACAGTATATATTAAAGTCTCCATCACTGTTTTCTTTGCCATATACAAGTAACAGCCAACCGATTTTCACCCGATTGCTGACCAAAGAAGTTTGATATTGTCCAATGGGGTTTGCCTTTTTATAAGTTTGAATTCAAAGGAAATTTTGAAGCATGAATGGATTTGAATAAAATTATATGGAGACAGGACATTTGATTTTTAAGAATTATTAAAGTTTTTGATTTAAGCAGGAAGATGTAGATGTAGGGTTTACTGTTTGGACATTGTTGGATGTCATTTTACGACTGCTTTTTCTTGAGTTATTATTTAGCTAGAATGATTTGCAGATTTTTGTACTGCTTGTCTGTATGTTCTTGTGAAATAAATGGCCTACAACATTACTGGCTGGTGATTATTGTGTTTTCTCACTAACACCCTACCCCATTTGTTCTCACTAACACCCCACCCCATTTGTTTACCTTTTAAGGTATTAGTGCCTCAGTGTAAACAATTGACTCCTACCGTGGAAATATCTTGGATCCAACCCTACAATGTCAAACCTCAACATAGGTTGAAATTTATGATTAGATGATCCGACCTCGTCCAGAAATGCGACCTGTTTTATAAATTATAAACTCCGTAGATGACTATGTTTATCTATGATCTATATGTGTTGCTGCAGGGGCAGTTCCTCAAATTGACAGTTTCAAGGCCTCAAAACAGACAACTTCCTGTCACGTGATTTATCACGTGGGTCCCTGAAAACAGCATCAGATGATTTAGGTTCGACAAATTTACCCGTGATACATCACAGCTGTCTGAACCTGTGTGTCTTTTTTCTATGAAGTTTAGCATGAAAATATCTTCAGGTCACTGACCTAATAAAAGATTGTATTCTATGCCCTTTAAATGCCTCAACGCATCCTTCAATGTAACGGTGCTGTAAAAAACTAGTATTTCTATGGGCCGCGGCCCCATACATCGTGATAACCACAGTGTAATTCCCCTTCTAAAAGGCCCAGTGTTGACGGACGATATATTGGCAAAAACTAGAAAGGTTCAAGGGAAGTCGAAGCCAACAGTAAATCTGTGTTGACAAAAGACGGCTGAGTAAAATATCCCCTACACAGGTATAGGCTGGGGTTAATTGTTTACCTTTTTAAGTGCAGCAATATGTTTATAGGTTTGAAGCCTTGAAATAGCTCCTAAGGTATTTTTATTCAATTTTTCTCCTTCAATGACCTGTTCACATGACACAGGCTTGTTTGTGAAAACTATGCGAGTGTCTACCGGGGATGAAATTTTTGTCGGACGCGGGAGATTGGGAACCCTTCATTTCAGCCAAGCTTGTATTGGAAATGGAGCCTGCCTTGTTTCCGTAAAGCCTCTTTTATCTATTTATATGAGGAAATATTCCATACCAATATCCATTAGGCTTATTTAACTTTTGATCGTCCCTACAAACGATACATGCTCAACTGAGCAAAATGGTTTAATACGTAATATATTTAACATAATATTTAAGTGTAGTTACTTGTATATATGGCGGTACAAAAACAAGATGATTAAAATATGGCGCCCACGGATATGACGTGGAGACATCGACAACAGATAAATCTATAATTGAATTAGTCACGCTTGTTAAAGCGTGGTAGCTTCATTATCTATTGGATTTTACACTATGCCACTCCGAAAGATTTATAACAGTCTTGCTGTTTTGCATGGAGAAGTCTTCATCGTCCGTCTCAAAATGGCCGTAGCTCATACACTATTAAATACAGCAAGGTCTAAAATATTCGCTCTTCGTTATTGTTTATTAGGTGGCCTGTGTAACTTATATTCTGAAATACACAACCCCTATGAGATATAAAGTGATAATACATATCATACCTATCCGATACATATGAATATACCGCAAATAAGCAAAACCCCCGGCCCCCCTGGCGTAACTTCTCAACAACGTTTCGTCGCCAAGATATATTTACCACAAGATGACCTCGAAACTGACAATGCTTGATGAATTGATACACAGCTTTTACTGGTATGATAAAATAAAATAATAACAATAATTAAGTCTCAGCCCCACTTACACACACAGACACACACACAAACGGCCGCTGTATGCCAAGCCAAATTTCACTTAACCCCCTGGGTCTCATTTGACTCTCAGGGGACTCTTTGACTTGGCCTTGGAAACCAATGTATGAATAATGTTTTCACTGGAAATAATTATATATATATATATATATATATATATATATATATATATATATATATATGAGGTAGCCACATGTGTCTGTAATTTTATAATAGCAGCTTTCGTTTGTTTTGACCGAGTCATTTATATCCGGGTGTAATTTAACATACGGAATAATTAACAAACCGACATCATAAATGATCGTTAGATTGTATGTGATACTGGTTATTGACCTCTATATGGGTGTATCGTCTGTGTGTGCATGTGTGTGAGTACACCTACATATATCCATGTACCAACATTAAAACATGTACACGAACACATATACACAAATGTATGGAATTATCTAAATATATATAAAAAAGGTATCTCTATTTTAGCCAAGCTCTTTGAGGATATACCTTGTTTATGGCATCTTAATTATTTATATTGTTTTACACACAAATATTTATCATTCTTTTCCCTCTAATGCTTATCGTAGATTATCACGATAATTGTACCTAAAAATATATATATAGCATTTATTAAATACTTCAAAGTACATATATTATTAGATATATCTTGATAAAATTAGCAATTTGTTAAATAAACATATATAAAAAAAAACACAAAAATAGGTTATAGATATTATATGCAATAATTTAACGTAAATAATGCGTGTTTTTTATGTCTGGTTATGTATAAGAAGAGGACATATGTATCCTCTTCGCGGAGACATGCAATATTTTACACATATTTTCTCGAGGGAGGCCAGCGTTAAACTTTTATGACCATGTTATAATTGAAGGCTGTATCTTAATTAATGCCAGGGGATGAGGTTAATTACGGCCGGCGGGAGATAATCAATATACACGATGACTTACCGTCTGCTGGTAGTGTGTAGGGCTCTCTGTATACCTCCTGCCAGCAGGTTCGGCAGACGCTGGATGTTGTATGGACAGGGAGGATACTGTTCCGCTACATCAGACTAGATCACCTGTGTTTAATGACAATAAAACTCCTGCTACTCCCATCAAATATGTCTGCCGACCGTATAAAACATGAATAATCCGACCGGGGCATTCATTAAGGTCGCCTGCGATAATCTGTCGTACTTTAGTGGTTTAGGCAATGTAAATCCAATTCACGCGTCTTCGCTTAAAGTTGAACCCCACATCCCGATCGCGCGATGTGTATATACGGTCTGTCGGGATTACCTATAGGATTAAGGTGAGGTTTATCATAGCAGCAACGCTTCAATAATCTATAAGTACCGATATATCCAACTGTAAAAACTAGAATAAGTGCGTATCAATCAGATCAAAGATAGCAGCGACAGTGCAGATGTTCCCGAACGCAGGGCCGTAGTTCCACCAGCTATGCAAGTCGTCTGCTCCATATGGAAACCATTGGCCTGGGAAACGGATGAGTATAATATCCAATGGTAGCCACAATAAACAATCCGCAAGGTCGACCCTGCGGGCAGTTGTATAATAGAGAGGCCGCCCGGTTCGCCTCATTATAGTATTAAAGGACATACATAACAAGTGTGTTTGACGCGGGAACCAAACTGACTCGCATTAGAAAAAATAACGTAAGCGGCCAGGTACCATAAATCTACCAATAATTGCCGTGCAATGGCCGTCTGCTGCGCGTATGATGGTTCATATGGTTGGTTAGGTTGCCTGAATTATCCATACCTTTGTACTAAGGCTGTGGTTATGTTTTCGTTGGCAAGAAACTCTTAGACTTCAAGTCTTTTATCATTCAAACGAAGAAATTCAATGCGAATGTAGACGTCATTTGGTAAACATAATAGAGGTTTAGAGAAACAGAGAGGTTATGGTGCGGATTAGACTATAAAGTCTGTTCCACCCGTAGGTGCCCATTGAAAATTTGGAAATTATTCTCTTTTAAATATCGTCACACATTTTTATACTTAAGCTGATGAGGGAGCAAAGGCCTAATATGAGATATAAAACTACATAACAAAAACCAACATTTATATTTTGCAACCTTCTGTTTCTTCTGCATCTTTTGGCCAAGTGACACGGCCACTCTCATGGGTTAGCAGCCTTACAATGACAATTACATGTTTTTAGAATATTTATGGCACTCAACAATCAATCAGGAGCTTTTAAATGAGCATGTGACCAGCAACCTTGGCCTTCATCCGATTGGTTGAGATGTTTTACAAAAATAGACTGTTTTCTCAGATTTTAATAAATTACTAAAATATTTTACAAGGTATGGTTTTGGTTTCATTCTAGTTCTGCCTTGATTTCTGAATCTGATCTGAGATTTTAAAAACAGAAAACAAAAATTCAATGAGCTCCCAACTGTGGAACAATCAAATTGATTTCAAGTCTCGTCAAAGTTACGATATCTCTTTAATATATTTATAATATATACACTGTTGCGTGGATTTTGAGGTCTGGAACCTTTTACACTTGTTAGGACAACAACAGATGAAAAAACAGTTGTTTTAATGTTCATAATATATTTTTTCCTGACACCAGATCTTTTTAAAAATTCAAAATATATAAATCTCCATACAATTGTTCAAGTAAAATGTCATTCTTCATTCATGTCATGATTTTTATTATAAAAAAAAGTTCCTTGAAATAGCAAAACATTTAATTAGGTGTCACACTGCGCAAATTCGGACACATATGAATGTAAAGGTTTGTGGGCTTTCGAATCTATACGGCCCACAATCCACCGGGATTTCTGCATACACAGGTGGCATAGGTATAAATGTAGTCTGTTCAAACACGTTGGATAAGAATTGTTTCAAGGCTAATTACATAAACATGGATGTTTTTGTGATAAGGACTTCACGGAATAAGTAATATTTTGTAAGAATAGGCTTGTGCAATGTAAATAGAAGGTGTTTCATTGACGTGTAACAATTTTGATTTTAAAGTTTGACAGTTCATACAAGTAGCCCCGACAATCCTACAGTGCCAAACTAAAAGAGGTTCGTTTTGAGAAGAAACAAACTATGGCGGAAGGGTGATCAGGTGTAAAATGGATGTTCCGTACATACAACCTTCACCTCTGAGACATATGTTACACCAAATATTGACAGTTAATCCTTCTGCGTACACCGCTGTAAACGTGACGTCACTCAATTCCTTGTAGCGCCCTTTCTTGTTAATATCACACGTATACTTATGTTGTAATATATGATTATCTTATCCAAAAGTAAGCCTACTAATAATACAGATATCTGCATAATCACATTATAGATTCCTTGCCACTGTTTGTTCCCTACTCCATTACTTGAATGTGGATGAAGTCGGCAAATCCCAGTAAACATTGTGAATGAATGTGATCAGGCTGGACAAACAAACAAAGTATCACATGATCACTAGACACTGAATTTTTCCAAGGAGTCATAATCTGACGTACATGAAATTTAAACTTTTGAAACCTTTTAAGGTAATTTTTGTAGAATGGACATATGAACAATACAAAGCAAACTTTCTATTCACCGTTGTATTCAATGTTAAATTACCGCCCATCAATCCACAGAATTAGTATATAATCTGCCTTTGTGTAGTAGCAATACATTTGTCGGTAGATTTAGTGTGTGTACTTATCAGGTTACATTAAAATTACGTTACATTTGATTTAAGTAAATATTTAAGTTAATATTTTCGTTAAAAAAATATATTTAATAAATATTTTAGAAATTCAGTGAACATTTTATTTATTTCACATTTTTAGCAGAATTAGAAAATTAACTGACGTGACATATTATACATGAAATACATGCGTAAGGAAGTAACTGAGGGGGTTTGTAGTGTTTAAGTGGTTAATTATTTATAAACACAAAGATGATTTCACGTGAAAACATTGCTGTGGTTAATGTATAAAGATAATACAATTTAGAGATAAATAAATTTCAGCTGAGTTATAATGCCGTCCAGGAATGAGTCAGCAATATATCAACGCGTCAGCCATCATTTTTGTGGTCTCGATGTGCGCTCTCCCATCTGTTGGGAATAAATGATGTTCACCAAATATTCTGAAAGGAAGTCTCGTTGTAAAGCATGTTGTTTCTCTTGAATTCTTTCTTTCCTTGTCTCAAAAAGGTACTGTTTGAAAAAGTGCACGTTCTTTTTTTACGGGTTTGTGGGTCTTTAGCTGAGAAAGAATGTATTAAATCAGATAAATGTACATTTTCATATCTGTATCGAGCAGTTTTAAATCTGATGCTGACATCTGTTGGAAGTGTTCAGTACTACTAACACATGTCGTTAACTGCGCGCATGTGAGTTGAGAAGTGATCTAGCTGGCATGCACATTAGGGGGAAGTATGAGTAAAGTAACTTGCAGCGGGATTTACACAAAAAGCACCAACCATATCACAGTAAAACATAAACATGACCCCTCATGTAGAATTGGCTGATATTTTGTGACGTTAGAGTGGCGTGCCAATCATAAAGACATCTTGTTTACTTTAATTCTTTAAGTGTTTGTTCTCTTGCTTTAGGGATGAAGAGACCACGATGGGAGGGACCAGTCCCCTTTTCTTTTAAACGGTCATTTCAATGTCTATAAGAAAGAATCGGAAAGACGAGTCCTTTTAATATTCATGAGACGAGACAACGAGTCCCATTAAATTTAATGAGAAAGAACCAAAAAAGGTGAGTCATATTAATATTCACGAGAGAGAAGGTGAGTCCTATTAATATTCATGAGAAACAAATATAATGTTGAGTCCTATTAATATTAATGAGAATGAGAAGGAAAAATATAAAGGTGAGTCCTATTAATATTTGTGAGAAAGAAACATAAAGTTGAGTCCTATTAATATTCATGAGAAGGAAAATATAAAGGCGAGTCCTATTAATATTCATGAGAAAGAAATATAAAGGCGAGTCCTATTAATATTCATGAGAAAGATATATAAAGGCGAGTCCTATTAATAATCATATAAGAAATATAAAGGTGAGTCCTATTTATATTCACGAGAAAGAAATATAAAGGTAAGTCCTATTAATATTCATTAGAAAGAAATATAAAGGTGAGTCCTATTAATATTCATGAGAAAGAGTCCTATTGATATTCATGAGAAAGAAATATAAAGGCGAGTCCTGTTAATTTCCATGAGAAAGAGACGAGGTAGAACAGTCAATCAGATTAGCTCTTCTTGGCCGTTGGCCATAAGCTCAGATGGCATTGAATTATATGCATATCTACATTAAAACTATAATTATATTTAATATTCACCTTGAAACTGTTTGGATCTCTGAGGGAAAAGACAGTTTTATAACATAATTCAGTTGTATAGAAGTATAAAAAAGGCGGAAAATTCGAGCTTTTCATGGATGTGATGCAGAATATTTGAATAATGTATCCCTTCACTGTCGCTGAAACCCGTCATTGTTACCTGTCAAATGAGATCAATGTCGAGGCCTGTGTGACTGACGTAATATAACATCATTTTTGCTTCACCTAAGTGGCCATGTAATTGCTTTGGCAGTGTTCTAACTCTAGAAGCTTATGTTTTCAGCCTTGTTTTAAGTATTTCCAAAAACTGATGGAAGACCCGGACCAGAAAATACCAATCTAAAAGCCTGAATGTTCTGATCCCATTGTTTAGATAAAGAAGCTGAGTTAAGTTTTCCTCATGGTAAGAGTAGGTCTCCATGGGTTTCTAAGGCCGGGGCCTCAAATAGCCTGAATCCGGCCCTGTACAGTGTGCGGTGAGGGATAATGGGGCGGACCAAGTGTATAAGAATGTTTTGCCTTGCAGGGGGATTAAGCTCTACGGCCCTTCTTTCTAGTTATAACAAGGCGCTCTGTCCTTTGCTGGTACCAAAACATTTCTTCTAGAATATAATATAAATGGAATATTACCTTGATGGTGGTCAGTCAAGGGCACTGTTTGTGTAACCTACATTTGTTTTGTCTATATTTAGCTGACAGAAAATTTTTCGTTTGCGAGAGCTCATTACTAATTAATAATATTTGAAACAAGTGGAAATCTAACAGGACTTCATCATGACGCATGATATGCATGGATGAATAAATGATGAATGATATGCATCTTACCACGAATTCCGTGGAAATCTGCAATATATACGTACCATTAAATTATATAGTGATGTACAGAAATATAGTGTGGCATGCATGGAGAAAGTCAAGAATGGTCCATATATATCGCATATATAGCTCTGAGATATCAAGAATATCGACTCACTGAATGACTTACAGAATTATTCACTGACTCTCTCTCTCTCTCTCTCTCTCTCTCTCTCTCTCTCTGTTGTAGAACAAAGATGGTTTTGGAGGACTATGGTCCTAATGTGGTTTGATCTATTCACGCGAGTTAAATGTGTTTGATGGAAACCTGTTCCAGAGTATACTTATGAAATGCAACATAAAATGTTCATGTATATATTAGTTCTGGATAATTAAAAAAATATATGTTATGCTCATTTTTAGTTCCAGAAGATGGTGGTTTACGTGGTAATGTCCTAAACCAGGCCCCTATATTTTTCTTTTATTTAGTTGCACGTTTCAGTTGGTTTTCATTATTTCACTCTGAAGGATGATCATTATATATCAAGAAACAATAAATGAGATTCATATTTTATTATCAGCATCCCTACATCTGTCACATGGTCAATAAAAACTATAAATATATATACATTGAAATAAGCAAGGGTAACAAGAATAAAGGACCGAAGATATATCATATAATCTTATGGTAAAATATTAACAAATAAATTATGCTGCTATAAGCTGTGCAACTATCCGAAAAATATTAAAATTTATGTGAAATATTCCAACGCGGCCAGCGCGCCAACAGAGTAAGAACGACAGATAATCAATAGACCCTGGACATACACCCACCTCTAAAGCAAGTTATTCGTCTATATTTTCTGTAGAAATCAATGTGATTTCTTTCTAAACGTGGTATATATTGATGAAATGTAGGTAATTCCTGTACAGAAAAGTTATTATAACGCCTCTGGATAGATGTTTATGAGCTTGTTTATCTACAAGCTGTGAGTAAACACAGTAAGTTGAAAACAGAAGAGCCAGGTAAAGTAAGTGGTTTAAATGCATATGTGTAGTAGTTGAAACTTCACTAGCTACAGAACTCTGGTTCATCTGACCGGCCACCAGATGTCCTCGCTGAATGTTTGTTATTGTTTGGCCGGCCACTACATGCTATAAACACTTGGATAAAAGTAAAAAGCCTCTGTTAGTGGGGGGATCTGCGTTTTTACTTATTTTTAACAAGGTCCAAGGCATAATCTTTAGGTAACAGATATCGGAACAAACCGCTTTAACAATTATGTAAACCTAAACAACATTAATGTAAGGTGATGTTTCATAAGTCTGCTGGCAGAAATCATACTCAGGGCCCGTTTTCGCTAGCAGGTTACACAAAATCATAATACTTATACCTTATGCAATTAACTCTTGTACTTTGTACCTCATGTGACCTCCTTTGTTTGTGGGCTTACAGTTTCCGAGGATTTTAGCTTGAACCATCCCTCAACAAATACGATGGATGATCCACCCAGAAAACGTTACAATGAACAGAGAATGCTAACGCTAGATGATTTTTTTAAAGTTAAATCCCAGCTTCATTGAAATCAAATAATAAATTTATAAAAAGAAGCTTCTAATTTTTTTTATTTTGTCTGAGCTTTCACCACAGATCATCTGAAGAGCAGTTTTTTTAAAATCAATTCATTCTCTATTGCAGCTCGACAAAACAAGATGGCCGACATTCAACACCTTCCTCTTGCAAGTGTGACGTCATCCAGGGCGATGTCCCCGGTCCCTTGTCCACCAACGGTTGCTACGATGAGTACGTGGAAGTTTGAAGAATGGTAAACCTCAACACTAGCCTGGTGCCAGACGTCACGTTGATTTCCTAAAAAAATGATACAATATGCATTAATTAGAACGTCATTATGGTAACAACTCGATCAGAGTCTTTAGGATATTATAAAGCCTTGTCATAGTACGGTATAGTCATTATGGACTGTCAACAATAACTATGCTAATCACAAAAGTACCAGTGAGATATTATAGTCACTATTGCAGTACTTCCATCACTGAACCCTTCAATGAATAGTAACATAAGAATTAAATGCATATATAATTCAACTGTAAAATTATTCTTTAACAGAAAATAACTTACAGGTTTAATGCTGTCTTGAAGTAGAGATTTGAGATCGTTCTTTATACCATGCTGTTTTCATAATATTGCATTTTCAGTGTTATACAATTATCAAATAAACACTGCTACAAACAGAAACATGACAAATATTATGGAAAAGTGACTATAGTGAAGGGAAATAGTGTAAAATGAAAATATTTCCATATTTAATCACTTCAGTGTCATACTAATGGCCCTTACGGAGATCAGATATGATCTTTTGTTCTTACATGATATGTATACTTCGGATTTTAGGCAGGTAGCTGTGTCAATACCTTCTACTTTTTTTAATAAAATAAAACTTACCTCTAATACTCCAAAGGTTTGAGTTTTGATTTTCCGTGAGAGTAACAGCCAGTGAACCAATCCCGTTACCATACATATGGTAATAAAACCGGAGGCACGTGACTGTGCCGCCTGCTATTAACGGCGTCTCCAGGACAGCCTTAGAACCAGACGAATGATCTTGTGACCTCATGATCAAGAAGGAACCTGTCAAAATACAATAAAACCTAAAATAACGTAAATATGTGTTTTTCCTGAATACACCATAGCGTGTATTAAAAAATTAAACCACTTTATAATACCCTAACAGTTGTATAGATTCTAGCCTAGCAAATGGCCGTAAGAATATAAAACGTTGAAGGGGATGATTAAATCATCTAAGGCAAAATATTCTATTTTAAATTGCTATATATTTCTTTATATCTGACCAATACTGATGTATAAAAGGAAAGATGTAAAATGTAGTCTATATTGCAGTAATGACGACACCTGACGACATTTAAAACTCAAATTTACCCTTACAGATAATTAAAGCTTACTTTACAAAATACATGGGGGAATTCATTAAGATTTTTTATTCATTTTGTGCCTATATTCTCAATTATTCTCAACCTAGCCCATGTACAGCATAGATACCTTGAGGACCAATTTAAATAAGAATCGGCCAGATAAATAAACCTGAATGGCTGAACAGTAATGATCCCATTGGTTAAATGATCCCTGTATGGAGGTCTAAGAAAGTAGGGACGGGCTGGGGTGAGAATTAGGTCCTGGGAATCTGAGATGAAAACGGCCAAAATGTAACACATTCGGCAAACTGGCATCAATATTTTGTCAACATCATCGGCCCACAGGCATCAAGATATTGTTAATGCCATCGGCCCAACGGAGTACTGTCCCTGTGGGACAGTCCGTCCCTGTATCAAATTAGCTAAAGCATGTACCACTTGAGAGTTTACTCTCCGGATCGCGATGTATCATTGACATTTAATTCTAGTGTTTCTTGTTGGTAAAAAGTCATTCCATTCATCGTATATAGAAAATTAACTAATTGTGTTTCAAGCTGCATCAATATATTCCATAAATGTGCAACTGTGAAAATGTTTTCACTCTTTATGTTCAATATTTGCTGTTACAAACGGAAGGCACAAAAAGCACAGCGGAAATTAAGTAATATCTCATATTCTTCACTTTAAGTGTCTATACTTTCAGACATACTAATCATTGAGCAGTAACTATGGTCCAAATGGAGTCTTAACATCTGTAGTAATGATAATATGTAGGGGTTATATGGTCTGTTCATGCTACACAAGGAATATATGCCAAAACGTCTTTGGACAGATCTGTCCAACTAACCGTGGGGTAAATTCTCAATGGTGTTGCACGAAGCGCTATCCGGGCCAACCATTGTCAAGCGGTATATGCTGTAGTTACATCAACATATGGTTGTACTGATTTGAGGAATATTAAGATGACCTCACTGACCTGCCTGATTGTTGCCGCTAGCTGGGCCTGTGTCACTACGAGTTCTTGATCTTGCGCGGTTCCAATGGATCTGTCCAATCCTAGACTCGTGTAGGAAGCAATCACCGGTCTCAAAGTCACATTGCTGGGGTGCTGTATAAAGCAAAACAAAAATGATTTATTATAGGAATTGACCTAACCTGGACAAGTTCACTAAGGGAAGGTAAACGATTAAGAAACCATAGAGCTTAGACCAATTGTTAGGTATTGTATCCTCTAAGTTTACACCTACAGTGTTTCAGATCTGGAATAGTATGAGCATGCGCATGATCTAAGTAACTAATCATAGAGCTATATATGTTGAGGCATAACTGATTGACGCCCAACTGTAATGCTTGAATATCCTTAAAATTGCACTTTACTTTCATTACAAAACATCCATATCGTTATATCTTTTGACATGGACCTACATATGCCAAGTTGACAACCAGTTTTTATTACTTGAACGTTTGTCTACAGATTTAAACAACGGATCAAAATCACATGCGACGTATGATCACGTGACTTACAGGTCATGTCGTAACACGGCTGGGCGTACAACTCCACGTCATCGACTGCTACGTCACTGCTCCACTCCTTGACCACGCCTTCCATGTAGATCTGGAAATTACGCGGAGGGGACTCGATCGGAACCTTGGCTTGATGCCACTGGTTTCCATAGTTACCTTAAAAATGGCGACATATGAATCCATTATTCAGAATCGTTATTACATACACACGTATACATTGCATGTATATGTAGCATGTGCTGTGTTTTCTCTTTCAAGATTGAGTGTTTAATGTAAAGTTATAACATGGAGTTCCAATCAGCCTTTTATAACTCCATAATAACAATTTTGAAAACTATTTTTTCAATGTATTTAAAGTGCTGTAGCTTTATAGTAATCAGGTAAAGTGTCAATAATATGTATTCAATTTTACAGTCCCTTGTCTATCCAGTGAGAAGAGTATTTTTATATTCGACTGCGCATGTTTTACCACAGTTGACTGAGTTTCATATATTATTTAGCAAAGGTGATTTATTCCTTTATGTGGCTGGTTTAAACATTTATTTGTACAAATTTCCAAGAATCAAATTCTATCTGATGAGAACAATATTTTCCAATAAATGTCAAGGGGAAATATCCATCAACACACTCGGATCTGAAAACATACTTAGATCCATCTTAAAGTATGATTTTTCTCCTTACGAAAACAGTTTTGCTCTAAATGAAAATACAGTTTTGCTGGAGAAGCAAATTTAATGACAATTAGTTGGTTGCTCTTCTAGAATGAACACTCACCTGTTTTGGACCAGACACCTTTATACTGGTTGGCGGCATCATTCGGTCCTTTAGTTAGGACATTAAACGACCCCATCTCGTTGCCGAGCATGTGAAACCAGAACATCAGACACATCTGTGGCGCCACCTGGGTGATCGGTTGTGAAACTAATAGAGCGTAGTCTCCCGCCCTCCGTGGACTTGATGCTTCAGTGTACATGTAGTAACCTGAAACGTGACAAAGTGGTATATATCTTGTTACTGGTGCCGCTACTAAGGTGTAAAGTATATACAAAAACTGGAAGAATAATGCATGGGTGTAATATGTCTTTGCGTCGGACGCAAAGTAATCCCTTGTTTATACACATAGCGGATTCTCGGGATCAACTACTTCACATCATTGCTCATACAAATTAGGGCTGTATCAATATATCATTATATCGATACGAATCGATAAACGACGTCGATACGATAACCGAAATGCGTTGCATGCTGTATCGGTCGTGTCGATGTAAAACATTGATTGCTAAGGAATAGGGATATGAATCTAAGTTTAAATATAACCTTGACCATTAATAAAGCTAAATGCACAGTATATTTGTTGCTATGGCTTTTAAGACTTGATAGGAAATGTTTATACGCATGCACGTCAGTACTTCCATGACAAGCAGGTGAATTTAAGCGATAATAGGAAAATGATACTGACTTTCCTCTTTATTAATGAAATCGATATTCACATCATATATTGCTACTAGGAACAAGGTACATTCACGTCTATATCATATTTATATATATATATATAATTATATATATATTTATTTATATATATATATATATACATAAATATATATGTGTGTGTGTATCAAACTTTTTCGCTTTATGATATAGTGAAACACCGGGTTGCAGGCGGACACCCTTCTGGGGCGGACACCCCGCCTAACGGACACTTTTTGGGCCGACGGAGCGTTTTTACTTTTTTAAGAACCCCATTAAGGCCCGGCCATACCGAACACTGCGCTGCGCTGCATGGCGCTGAAATAAACGGCTGAGCAGAAAGTTGAACTTTTCAGCTTTTTTTTGCCGGGTTGCACAGCACGGCGCAGAGCAGCGTTCGGTGTGGCCGGGCCTTTAGGGCGGATTTCCCCGTTATTCAGGAAAACGGACACTTTTTTGTCCGGCCGATGACAAAAATCACCCCGGCTAACAGACACCCAAGCGGCCGCCCCGATCGAAGTCTGTAGGAATACTTTGAAATTGCAAATATGGTCTGCTTCTGGTACGCCTTATATCACTTAAATGTTCTCATGATTTTGGCATACTGCCATGACTATAAGACCGGAGCTAGTTTTACTCAAGTTGCCTTATTTCTCAGCTGGAACATTCATTTATGTATTATTTAATCAATAGCAGTCCCCCCCAAAAAGACGGAATTAACGAAGTTTCTATTGTGCCGAGCTTTCAGTGAAGCAACATATTTATTCTGAATTTGGACCACATTATTTTAATATAGGCCCAGAAGCGAGGATAATGACGTATCTGTTACATACCCTGACGATAACAGTCACGACTATACCAATTATAAGGCATATATGATATCATGCATTGATTTATCATATTTGCGGACCCTCCCAAAATATTTTCACAAAACTGGAACGAGATTTCAGAAATTAAATTATGTCATAAGCGATTCTTTAATTATATAGGAAAGACTGAGTAATTGAGAAATTTTACAGACCCAGTGCAGAAATGTATATGTCGAGACGAGTAAGTCCTGTTGATGTCAATCAATGTAAGAATATAAATTTTAATAATAGGTAATGGCGATAAAGTTCCAGTTAATATAAAAAGCCTAATTCAAAAATAAATAAATAAAAAATAGATCACAACAACCGGTTGCATTAAATTTTTTTCACATGTAACACATATTTAAGGTTAAATATTAAAGGAAAAATACCGGTTTTTTATGGTTGATGAAGTCCCATACTTGGGTCTCCGACAAGTTGCCGCAGCCGGACCTCCTGGGCCCGACCCCCTCTGGGGCGGACACCCCGCTTCAACGGACAAATTGTCCAGTCCCGTGACTGTCCGCCCCAGAGAGCTTTCACTTTATATCATTTAATCTCTTTTTTTTATTTACACAGCCACTCATAGGTTACTTGAAACTCCAACGTTTCACATCAGACATAAAATAAATGGTTAAAGCATGGAGACAAATTCTGTTCACACAGCAGAACTCCAAAAAAAGCCAGAAGAATTATCACAAATAGCAAATACAATGCCCACACTGAACCAATTTTTAAATCATTAAAAATCCTTAAAATTAATGACATCTTCACACTAAATATATTAAAATTTTACTATAATTACTGCCATGAAGCACTACCAAAATATTTATAAACATTTAATTTTTCAACAAGGACCATGACACACGCACATGACACAAGACATAAAGATACCCTTGTTACAAATAAAACCAGACCTAAGATGGCAGACAGCTGTCTGAGAAACATAACACCAAAAGTCATAAATGAAACCGACTAAATCATTGTTGACAAAATCTTCACTCATAGTCTTCAAGGTTTGATTTGCTACATCAAACAACGTATTGTAAATTATTATAAAGACAAATGCCTTCAGATAAACTGCTACATCTGTACCAAAAATTAGTCTAAGCCATAAAAAAAAATTGTTTTAATCAATAACAAACTATAATATCAGTAATTCAAGTTGTAAATCTTCCCAGTTTTTTTTTAACAACTTTTCTCATTAAATCATATAGTATCAAATATTAAGAATGTAAAACCATTTAACTTCCATATTTATGTACAATTCCTCTCTCTCCATGCATGTTTCATACACAGGGGGCTGTTGTGTCAGCGGATTAAAATCCTTAACAAGTCGTCAGACATAATAAAAACAAAAATATTGACATGCTTAATATATTTTGTAAGGATGCTTTACTTTTATGTCGAATTAAATAGTTCTCTCTCTCACATGCACACACACACACTAATGGATTCATATTCACAGAAATATACAAAACTGTGTAATTACAGAACACAAAAAATACAGCCTATGACCTTTCCCATCAAATGCAATAAAACTATTTGTGCGGGGGGGGGGGGATGCAGAGGGCTCAAAGAAGATAGAGATTTTGGTACTAGAGTTTTAATTAGATAGATTCTGATAATTAAAATCAACTGGTCTGGTTATGTATTTAATATCAAGCTTAAGCTGTTCAACTTGGGTGCATATCATATGGAATATGTGCTTTATTAAATTTATATATATATATATATAAACAAGAAACAGAACTTTTATTAAGAAATGATATACAAAGAGAAATGAAGCGTATCGTCAATACGTATCGATATCGAATTAACTGTATCGCAATACGTATTGTACCAGATGAGGCGAACCGATACCCAGCCCTAATACAAATGCACTCGAAAACGACGAAATAGCCGTTAAAAATGACGACGTATTATATACCGATTGCCGATGACGAAAAAACTTGCTTGCATAACTGGGAAACTGGTTATACGATCCAATAGCCGAAACCGCAAGTATAAAGGCGTTGCGTCTCGAAACACTGTCGTTCACAAGATCCGGTTCGGCTCTCGAATGGCATGGCTGGGTCTCCGCTGCTGGGATCGGTAGAGGGAATGTAGGTTGCTTCTGGCTTTGCGGCTGTGGATACTGTAGCTTTTCTAAAAAGATCACTGACTCGGGATGGACGGTGGCGGCCTTTGCGGCTCTCTGCTTAGCTTGGTGTGGCATTGCGTCTGGTGGCTCGGAGAACGTGCGTAAGGAGCGCACAGGGCTGAGGTCATGACCATAGCAACCTGTTGCTGCTCGAAGAGCGTAAACTTCTTTTGGCTTTTGCTATACCGAAGCTACTTACCCTGTTGCAACACCGGGTTATGAAAATAGCGTTTAGGGTGAAGTCTTATCACTAATATTTCAGATATAATATTTACTAGTGGATATGAACTAAATATGATGTAAAAAAGCCAAGGGTACAGCTAACTTTAATGCAATTAGAGATTGTTTCTTTAAAGAAGCATAACTGCATAAAATTTTATATTTTAAATCAATCCAAAAGTTATTTAAAATTCATATTAGACCCCAACCCCGTAATTTATATATTATTGTTAACCTGATACAATGTTCATTATGATGGTACACATATTTTTCCACTGTTCATTCCTTTCCATATGATACTTTAATTATTTTTTAAATTATTTTATCTTTCAAAAGTACACCATTTTAAAAAACAAGAAATAACATGCCATTTTTTATTGGAGTAATATTAAACTTAAATACAATATCTCAAAACATTTTATGTTTTTCCTCTACAAGGTCTTTCTTATTGAAAAACCAAATGTTGAAATTTTTTTTATAGAATATAACGAAAACTCAATTTTACGAAAACGAAATTTCAGTTTAAAGGTAGATAGACACATAGGAAAATAGATACCCGCAAAAAGAGTTAAAGTGTTATGTATTTTCCTAAATTATTCTTCAACTTGCTGGACTACGAACGGTCTATGCATCTTTGCTTTCAACCACATCAACACATGGGTAAAACGTGACTTTGGGAACAAATGTGAATCACATTATTCTGCGCAGGCGTTATGCAGAGATCTGTATGTAAGGAACTGTACATGTGCACTACGCACCCTTCTCTACTTGAATATTAGGAATAAAGCAAGCAGAACAAAAAAGGATTTTTTTTTTTTTATAAAAAGTGACAGTAATGTATAAAACTGTACTGACCTGACGGGCTGTTCCTGGCAGCCGATGGTCCGGTCCCAGAGCTCGGGGTGTTTCCGCTTCGTCTGCTCCAATCGAATTTGTCGTTAGTCTGAGTGTTACTTAGGTATGGACAGTCCCCGCGCTCAAAATCACATCTCCACAGCAGACCTGAGCAGGAAGTATCGTTCTCTTTATCGCGTTTATTTTAGATATATGAGTATACATTTACATTAAGCCTTGCAGGCGCGGTTCCAATGCTCTCAACAAATAACCTTTTTTTAGACAATTTTTATTCATAACACCCGTTGACCCCTCCCTGCAAAAAATTCTGGATCCGCGCCTGACTTACAGCAGCTTACAACATATTCAGGACCTGGTAGTCTTATTTTAAACATTTAAGGAGTAATTAAGTCTTAAAGTTTAACAGACCATGACTTTAAAATATATTTTAAAATTTGATGAGTTTAATATGGAACTCTTAAAAGTATACTCGAAATTCAAGATCGGGACGGATCCAGAATTTAAAAAAAAATTATGGCTTGTAAAGATAGTGACACATATATATGTACATGACATTTTTGTTCGTGTATGACTAAAGAGAAGGCACAATGATCTGTATTAACCAGTTTGGCCATAACGGCTCAACATGCTTCACGCTTCATGTACTGGGAGGTTCGATCCTCATCTATGCAAATATGGAATAATGTTTTTAATGAGCATGCGCACTGAACGGTTGACTAATCATCTGCTCTGATCTACTCCGTTAACAAGTATAAACACATAAGCGGAACCGCAGAGGTTTTTCGGATTATCCTCGTTAGTGAGCTCCGGTCAAAAGAAGTATCACACATCCGCTTTTATTTATATAATGATTGATAAAATTAAAAGTCTGAATACAGATTATAAATGATGCAGGTTAAATTACAGTATTCTAATCTTTATTGAATAGAAAGTAGTATCGAGGTTACTGAAATTTCTAAAAAGCATACACATATTCTTTGTGGTTATTGCCATTATTTTCTTAACCAAGCTATGACATAGACCATTAGTTTCATCAGCAACTGCCAGATGGCGCCCCTTTGAGGAGGTTGCGTATCATTTTGTTTATATACCATATATTTTCATAGGCAGATGAAGTGGTTATTCTGTTTCTGTTTCTATTATCACGAATTCCAATACACTTTAGTAAAGAAAATCATCATGTAGATAATAAAATCTGATGAGAAATAACCCACTTGGTGGCGACAGGAAGTGAGGTAGTTTTGTATTGACCTAAGTTTTTCCTATGCTACTTACCTGAGGCTGGTGGTGAGGTGGGACGAGGGGTCGCAGGGGGCGCTATAGTCGTTGGGCGAGCACCTGTAAAAGATGTAATCTTTTTCTTTAACACACAATGTCAAAAAAAAAAAAAAATTAACAGAAACTAAACTTTCCTGATTAAGTATATGCTTTTATTATATGCGTTGCATCAAGGGCCCACATACATGCAGGAAGCACCTGGAAGATGTAAATAACGATTTACACGTGTATCAACCAGACAAGGATCACATGTTGGCTCGTTTTAGGTACATTTTCTTTAGTTTTTAAATGTAGGGGTCATTTCCGAGGCGAAGCAAGTTGCGTGCCCTATTCTGGTCTATATGACAAAATAATTACATCTCACGAAAAAAAAAAAACACTGGAATTTGCTAGGTAAATCCAGTGATAAATATCAAATAATACATAAACACTTTGATAAGCCCATTCGGTTGCTCTGTGATGAAGACATCAACAATTTTCGGGTTCGGTGACCGTTCCTCTTACCCACGCACAGGTAATGATTGATCTAAATGTTGTATACTCTCGTCTATTTTAAAAACGTTCTGGTCCACGTTTACAATATTCCTAAAGGATCATAAGGTTCACAACACACGAAATACACAACAAAAACGCTTGAAAATGCATTTGCATATTTATTAAAAAAATTGTACAAAATCATAAACCATACGTGTATCTTGGTTCTGTGCCAATGGACAGGCGTATTTTTCCCAACATAAAGAAAACAATAATAAATAAAGGTATTTATCATATATTTATATATCTATTTATCTTTTATATTCATTTATATGTATTCATTTGTACAGTAACCCAGGTACACTGGGAATTTGTTGTCATGAAATTCAAACAATGTAGGTCGGATAAATATGACCTAAATATTGTATGTTAATTTATAGTTTCTTATGTTATTTCCATGTATCGCCCTCGGCCTACAAGGCAACACAGTGATATCCACTTTTTATTAATTAGAAATAACCCTTTTGGGCTTGTTTGAAGTCCAATCTTGAAAGACATATTCCTGACTACGTAGTTAAGTCAGAAGAGTGAATTTAGCGCCACTGGTGAGCAGATCGATATTAACGGCACCTGCTGTGCACAATATTGATAATACAGGAAACTTTATATTGCGATGAAGTTTACATATATGGTGCACGTAAAAGATGAAAAAAGAACTAAATAGTTATAAGCCACAAAAACTCTACAACATATATATATATATATATATATATATATATATATATATATATATATATATAAAGTGTGACTTGTAATAAACTTCTCCTCATACAGACATTTTCTACATAATAATGCTGCTTGACTAGATAGTCTGATGATGTATCACCTGTTCGATTTTATAAATCTTCGATAAATTTATGCCCACATTTTATATGCGCCCAAGTGTATTTTACCTGGCAACATTGACAATGTAAAAGCTTAAAGCAAATAATATTTGAAAGTGTTGATCTGAAAGGATACCAATAATCCCGCCACCCTAAAATAAAATGCATTACATTCTCCTGTGACTGATTATTAATGCATGAAGCTCCTGGTTATATACTAGAAGTGGGAACTTTCACTCAAGATACGATCATTGGCAGTGCCATCACCAAATTGTCAAATTCTGAACTTTCATGCAAAACAATTACATGGCAATTGCTTTTTTGGATGATCAATATTGTGCATTAATGATGCTGCAGTTGTCTGAGATATAACATACGCGGTACTTACACCGTCTGCTTATCTAATATGTAATGTATATATGAACCATAGAAGCGGAGCCTTAAACATGTAATACTTGACGATAAGGTGTAAACGAGTGGGAAGAATGTCTCAGATTTACTTGGTACAATCAGACGTCATTTGCTTAACATAATTTTTGTTTGGACTCGCACGGAGAAAAAAAAGACCACATTTTGTCTGATTGATGAAATATTGAGTTCATGAACTATATTTAGAAAAAAAATCCATGTTATAATTGACGGTGGTACCACTCGATTATTGTCTCGCAACTACTCTGTGGCCACGTTCAATTTGGTCTTGAAATGTCGGGAACCATAAAAAGTGTGTCCTCAAACGTCATTGTATTTTCCCATTAATCCTGAGAAATTTTACCTTTTTCCAAAACGGTCCGTTGCAGCTCCATCTACCAGAAACTGCACAAGAACGGGTAACATGCTAGTAAATATGTTCACGCGCATGCGCATTGGTATTCTTGTCATCTGCAGGAATTATTACGTGCATGTTGGGATACATATATCTCTCTATAGATGTCCTGTCTTAAAATAGGACTGGTTGTTGCTATTAATATAGAATCTGGGTTGCACACGACCACATCAAGGTATCAGTGGTCACTCGTTTGATGTCAAAGCTCGAGTAGCTGATTTATATTTACAATTTGATTAAAAAAAATGAAAAGAAATGTTTTGACAATGGGTAATGATTATGTTCAGCCAGCGTGTAGAATGAATCCAACTAAAGCGAGTAAATAAACAACTCAAAAAGGCCACTTAATTGTGAAAATATAGAGCTTCCATCATTAATTTGTTCTCAGTTAAATTAAAATCCTTAAAATATGATTGTGATAGACACACGTCTAAAATTAGTCCCAAATGGATCACCTGGAGAAGAGTATACATTCTCAGTAATAATCTACATCATTTTACTGAACAGGATCTATTACATGAAACTAACTGTAAGTTAAGTTCCGTACACCTAAAGACGGGATGAAATAGGTGTGATGTAATTTAAGTGTAGACCGTGTCATGCCTATTTCTATGTGTGTACCGCCTTTTATTTTGTTTTCGGTCCTGATTTGGTTCCTTCTATAATAATGATATAAATAGCGAAAAATGGAATATATTCATTAGCCTAATGAACACATGCAACGAAAATTCAGATATTGAACCCATAGGACAGATAAAAAAAATGTAAATGTCCGCAAGAAGTCGGATGTCTTCGTCTTCATGAGCATGACTCCGTCTGGTGGTATAAAGAGAACAACGCGTCATGTTGTCTGGTTCCTGAAACAATATAAAGGAGATGACATTAGACACTTTAAAATGTTTTCACTGGAAATGTTTGTGCTTTTTGTGATCACAGCTGTGGTTTACTTATGTGTCCATGTGATATATATATATATATATATATATATGTGTGTGTTACGAATGCAGGGGCAGATCCAGAATTTTGGAAAAGGAGGGGCCCAACCCAGGAGGACAAATAAGAAAGCCTTAAAAGGTCCCCAGGTCTGGAAAAGTGGGGGGGGGGGTCCAGGCCGCAAAATCGCTCTGAAACCCTCAAAAAAGGTTGCGCCGGCTGAAAAAAGTGGGGGTCCGGACCCCCTGGACCCTCCCCCTGGATCCGCTTCTGGAATGTTATTTCTGTCATCTGTTTTCCAGAAACCAAACAGATTGGCATTTGGTTGAATTTTGTTTTCCTTTCTTTATCAATGAAAAAATGGTTTTTAGATGATTGAAGAGTAAATATCACTGTCGCGTATAGAATATTACTAATTATGATCTTTTAAAATTTTATTTAAAATTATTCCAATTATTCTATTATTTTAATTTTGTTTATTTTTTATGCTAATATATACAAATGTACAATAAATATATGGTGAAATGGCTTACAAAAAAAAAAAAATCAGTTGTCAAGCACCTATCAATACGGAGTACGGACTACGCATATACACACTTATGGAAAACGAACTTTGCG
The DNA here is from genome assembly GCA_026874595.1 of Sipunculus nudus. Taxonomy (NCBI): domain Eukaryota; kingdom Metazoa; phylum Annelida; class Sipuncula; order Golfingiida; family Sipunculidae; genus Sipunculus; species Sipunculus nudus. The sequence goes on along the minus strand of CM049312.1, from coordinate 13,083,333 downwards.
GATACGGACTACGCATGCGGACTACAGATTCGCACTACGCACTTATATGGAAAACCACTTTTACCCCTGAATTCTGTCTAAACTAAAGCTTATCCCTGAATAACAATATTTGAATTTGGCTAAATAATACATACCATTCAGCGGTCCTGTAGTGAACCAGCACGGGCCTCACCCTGTAAAATATAATTCACATCTATTGATATCAAATCTTTTGGCACTACACTAGATCTGTAATCCACAATAATCCTTTACAATTTAAGTACTTTGCAGATGATGGGTGTACTGAAATAAAGATCAACCGTTGTAAGCATGGTTAAACTGACACCAACCAGGTTAATATTGATCAAACTGTTGTTGCCATTATACTCATCAAAATAATATGATCTGTTATTTTTTTTCAGGATAGTTCAAGTTCTTATAAACCATGGTTATTTTGGTGAACAAAGAGTTATCAGGTATGAAAGTAATAATGTTATCTAAAATTCAGAGAAACTCTGCATCAAAAACAACATATAATTCAGTAATATATGCATGAATATACCTTTTTTCAAATTCGGATTCCTAGATAAACATGAACTGCTGCTCCTGGAAGAAGCTGGTAGATGCATGGTGACGCATGTGCAAGTGGGAACCCGGAAGTCATTAGTATGTTAAGCCCATGTTGTTCCTGCTTACTTGGACACTTAGGGGATATGCTTTTTTATCACCGCATCGCTTATGTAATATGTGCAATTAGGTTCTCCATCACCTCGAAGATTAAAACGCTGTCATGTCACAGGCTGATCCTTCCAAATCACACAGACATTAAAGCTCGAAACCCTTTGAGACCGTGCGAGTTAAACATAAATTAAAAATTTGACACGAAACAATTATGACACAAAACACGATTAACAGGTTAGTGTGTCGCGCGGGTAAACATGAATAAGCGGTGAAACGGTTATTAACAAGGTTTTACCAGTCGTTTTCACCCTGGGGTCTGTCGAATACCTGAATAAATACTTGGTTATAGTGTGAACAAGCGGGATGGGATGGCTGGAAGGTTGTAAAAATGTGTGAAAACTACTTATGTTACGTACAGTCACAAGGTATAGTATAAATTTTATATCATCATCAAAATCATTTAATTCATAAAATGCTCATTCTGACATAACATGAAAAAAATATCATCTTTCACTTAGATTCTTTCACTCAGATGTCTTCAATTTCATAACAAAGCACCTTATCAGATCATACACATTTAACAGGAAAACCTAATTGTTGTTCAATCAGTATTTTGTTATACCTTCATCGTCTTTTATATGTAAACAACAGTTCTTTATGTGCATATATAAATGTCGTCACAGACATATAGCGACACAGCGTATTTGAAGAAGCTATAATACGGCCACTGTTGTCAGTACAAGTATACTAAAGTTTAATTAAGTGCATGGCGCATATGGTACTACCTTCCCAGGAGAATGATCTCAGAATTAAAGATGACAATGGATTAAATTTATATTAAACAATAATCTATCAACATTTAGGACTGGGTTTACTTATATTTTACGCATTTATCTCTTTTTTTTCTATCGATAGCCTCTATGAAGAAGCAATGATAAACAGTGTACGGTGAACACGAAGAGTACAAGTTCGTGAATAAGAGTCCGTGCATGAGCAGTCTTCTCAGTCCCCGTCCTGTGTCCTGTAGAGAAGGTAGAAATGCGTGGCTATCGTTAACCTGGACGGACTGAAAGAAGATGTATTCAGCCCTCCGAGCGCTCCACTTAGAAGGGTCTTAGACCCTTCCCTGGGCACTCCCTGCGCATAGAAATTAGATTGGAGCAATAGACGCAAATGCTAACGAGCCAAGTCAAGTCGTTCATCCACCAGCGTGCCCAGGGGGAAAAGCAAGAAGAGGGAATGAGGAGAGCGGAGAGCAGCAGCATCCACAGGTACAACGCAGAAAGCGGAACATCCGTTAACAGGCAGAGCAGCACCGCCCATGCCCAACAGGAACCCCCCGCTATGACACTCCGAGAGTAAACGGGTAAATAATGAATATCAAATGGAGAATAACCAGAATATGAGAGGAGAATAACTAGAATAATATTAAAAATTGTAAACTCTGTCTCTTATTAGTTTATATTCGAATTATTTGGGTCGACCGAGCAACGTGTGCATGAAACAAAACCAATGTCAGTACAAGTTTTACTATATGTGTGCGTTAATTTTTATATAAAGACAAAGCAAAAGCAGCCCTGTATCGTTATCTCTGCTTGACTTGCACTCTACGCCTCTTGTATAAGCTCTCGTTCCTTACCTTGCACTTGGCAATTTCCTTGCATCAGTCTGATGTCATCCAGAGCGATGTCTCCTTGGTAACCACCCCCTATGACACCGACTATTTGTATCTCACGGTATACACTGGAAATACCCAGGCTGCCTCTGATCCACTGGTTCCCCTGTGCACCTGCAGGATAGAACGTTAAAAATATACTGTACACGGGTAATCTAATGGAAAATTCTAATAATAAGTTTAACAATTTCATGTTTCCTCATCATGTGTGTTTTTTTATTTCAACACTTTGTATTCTTAAGGAGGTTTAATAAAGAGTAAACCTCCTTGGTATCTCCTGAGCAAAAAGAAAACACTAAATATCTTAAGTGCTTATCTCTTTCTATTTTGCTGAATAACGATCACCCCTTTTCATACTATGCTAATGTGTAATCTGCCTTGCTAAGCAAATGTAATCAAAATGGGAGTGAGATATTTAATTTTGAAGCATTTATTTAGGTATTTTACCGTATCGTGTTCCACAAATCAGGATAAATCAGTTGGACTATAAACAGTTTTTGGACTATAAACAGTTTGCTCAGGGGAAAATATTGCTTCCATCCC